>JAPDPM010000001.1:25992500-26592500 GCA_032173925.1 Heritiera fomes
TAGCCACGAGACAAGATCAAGCTAAGCTCGCACTAGGTAAGACGTTTATATAACGTAGAAGTAAGATTATCTAGTATAGGATTGAATCTTACTATAGAATGAATTGAATACTTAGAGATTAGATTTAACGAAATGAAATGCAGGTACGATGTTAGATTCGATAAAGTGCCAAAATGGTATGATATTAACCGTAAATGAATCGTTATGGTAGAAACTTATAGATATCATGAGATGGAATGATAGGCATTCATGTGAATCATGAGCACTACATTATACTGCTTTCATTTCGTCTACTTGAATTCTTTTACCATTAAGCATGCTTTATTATTATGCATGAAATACGAAAAAGGTTTATTCTTATCATGCTTATCAGAATCCTTGATGCTTATATGGTTTTGAAAAGAATGAAATGATGGTTTTCACATATGTACGTATATACATGTAAATGATCTTCAGAAAAGCATTACGTACATTAAACTATTTTTATATGAAAGATTGAATTGTTTTATGAGACTTTAGGCACCCTAAGAGAATTAAATTCAATAAAGCATAGTGGAAGCCGCCTAATTCGAGATTACTCATTAGGTATAAAAGCTTGTCCGACAATAGTCGTGGACAGGTCTCAGTCTTGCCTGATCAGTGGGACTGAGAGATATGAGGTCTATGACCATAGATAGCGCCCTAGTGGTTTCCAAGGGACGATGATATGATTCTTCACTGCTAGCTACAGTGAACTAAGTCTTTATTGATAGAGAGATAGGGATTTAGCCTAGTCTCATATGATATGAAATGAAGTTTAGAGTATGCCTTTAAAATGAAAATGAACTCTAAACTCGACATTGATTTACAGTATATGAAATGCATTTTGATGCTATATGTGATATGAAATATACTTTCAAAGGATATATGATATGAAATGTGCTTCAAAGAAAGATATGCGATATGAAATTTATTTCAAAAATTATATGTGATATGAAATGTATTTAAAAAATGTATATGTGATATGACATATGTTTCAAATAGCATACTTGACATGAAATGAAAAAGCTTGCATATTTCAAGCACATCTTAAAAGAATACATGAAATGTATTGATATTGTACATGTCTTGAACTTGTTTAAAAGAATATGTATTACATGTTTTATGATTGTAACTACTTCATTTATAATTACATGTTCAAGATCACATGATGACTTCGAGACTTAGACATCTCATGATATGTTGAAGCATAATAGGATTGAGTTGGAAAATACATGTAAATGCTGCATGATGAATAAGAAAACGATCAATAATGAATTCTCCTCACATGACATCATGCATGGCATATAGAACAGTATAATTCTAACTCTGCACTTATATAAATGACTTACTGAGCATTGCTCATTAAACGTTATTTAAATTTTTTCAGATTGAGCACGGAGTTAGGGAAGTATTTCGGAGCCTTCCGAATAGTCCCGAGCCTGAAATATAGTCCCAACTCTCCAAGGAGATTTTTTTGTAAACATTGGGTATACTTACTCTTCTTTTATCTCCATTATCAATTCAGGCTGTTTTTGATTCAGTACTTAGATGGGATGTAATATAATATAGAGAATAGCATCTAGACTAGCAATGATGAAGTATGAAATGTTGATTTTGCATGAGTATGGATTGTGGATTGAATAGCATGAACAAGTGACCAAGTAGGAAAAATGTGAACCATAAGAGAAAATGCTATGATATGGAAATGAACTTGGTCATAGGAATGCTAGAATATGATTAACTGTCATTCTGAGAAGCATGAGCTGGATTATTACTTGTAATTTTTATGCAGAAAAATAACCTGGGTAAAGTCATAAAAATAGGCAAGGGAGTTAACATCCCGAAACAAAAATTCACTACATTGCACTTAGACAAAGCAATATAGGAAATCGAAAAAAAAAATTAGCCCTAATTTCTACGCATCCGTACAAGTAAGAGACACCGTCGCGGCCTTCGGGTCGTGACAACAAGATTCGTATGTAGCAACATTTAAAAGATCGTAATCCATAAACATAAAACATCGATAAGATTCATACATAATCATAAAACATAGTTAAAATTCATAAAATCCATAGCATCTATCAACAACCATGAAATTTTTAAAACATAATAAGAACAAAGTACTGAATAATTCTTACAAAATAGAGATTCATGCAGAAGGTCCATCTCCGAGGTTTGGTAAGCGTTTATCACCAAGATTTGGAAGACCTCCTTGGTTACTTTTCCATGCATGAGTCATCTTAGCCATCCATTGGTGCATTTCCTTGTGATATTTTAGGACCGCATCAAGTTTCTCTTCAATAATCTTGATTCGCTCATCCTGGCTTACTATTGATGGAGAAACCGAGAACATTAGACTTGTTGAAGAGGCGGATGACTCAAATATATCTATGTTTCATGAATTGCTTCCAAGGTCGTACACATGTGTACGGGTAGTTTCCATTCCTCTAATGGAGTCACACCAAGCAACAAGATCAAAGTTTGGTTGACTGCTAATATCCACACCATACTTCGTAGCTAATGAAGCATCACGTTTTTCCTATAATAAAAAATATTTATTATTATATATATACTTAAGAGGTAATTAAATAATAATTGACATATTGAAGAAGAAATAATTTTAAATATACATACACTGACAACTTTGGACTTATTGTCCGCGTATTCACATTGTCCAGCATTTTTTTGTGGGTTCGATCAAAAACTTCCTTATATGTAGGTGTCCGATTATATTGATCCCTCTTCGAGTAAAACATTAAAAAACTTAAGTTAGCTGTAAACAATATATATTTTAAATAGAATATCATATATATGATTTAAAACGTTACATACCAGCCTATGTGCATGCACAAGAAAAGAAACTGATCCACTTGTATGCTTCGTAACAGTTCTTTCTTTTGTGGTCAATCGATTTTGCTTTCCTTTCTATGACCTCGCCTCCCATTTTGGTTTGCCCCACAAGTAATCAATCAAGGAGTCCCATATCTCAACTTTGATCCAACTAGACATATAGCCTTTACACTTTGAAATCTGATATGTGCCAAAATGTTGCATAGGTTTCTTCTTTTCGCTTGCAAAAAGTCACAATCATGTTTTGCAAATGTTCTCCCAAATATTTTTCACAATATTCGTCTCTTCATGAGGCTACGCAAAAATTTCCTAAAATAATTGAAATCATTAGTCAAAAGTTATGTTAAAGAAAAAAATAAAATAAAATAAAATATTAACTATTTGTGATTGACATACCGAAAATTTTTCCCACATTTGGGTTTTCACAGCATTTGGAACAGTTTTCCATGTTGGCCAAGGATCAGTAAAATACTTTTTAATTAATGTTTTAATTTTTTGAACAGCTTGAGGCTTCAAAAAAGTACCGAGACATAAATAAATTCGATTTTTTTATATGATATTAATTAATTAACTTCATATAACAAAATAGTAATATTATTTTTATTACCTGTTATTTAGACAAGTCGTGCCTTTTGATCTAGATTACTTGGAGTTGAATATCCTTGGTTGGTTCCTCTTGTTCGTTTTCTACCTCCACTCCTAATACCATCAGAACTCGCACCACTGCCTGCGTTTCATCGAAGTATGATTGACAGTAAGCTGCTCGATCGCTGTTCCGTTAGGAGATAAACCTTGGGCGGATGATAAGCCTTAGGCAAATAGACCCTGTATAGATTGGCCTTGTGCTGATGGTCTATGGGTAGATTGGCCTTGGGTAATTGGACCATCTCTCAGTCAGTGGGTGGGTCAATATCAACAGTATTCACTTCTGTTGATGGGAATAATTGTGCTTCAAGGTTAACTAGTGGGTCTGAGATCGTGGAGTAGATATGAAAAAAGACTTCTAACTCGTTGTAGGAGATCTGCCAAGTCGAGACTTCTTACCAAATGATTTCATTGATGGCTTCACTATACCTGCAGTACAAAAAAAGAAAACAATATATGTATTAGAAAACTAATGAAATTAACAAATAAAATAAATTAACATTTCCACTGACAAACTTCGTATTTGAAAATGTAAAATCGATAAACTCTTCAACTCTATTTAAATACTCATTTCTAATATAACTATTACTATCTAACCGGTAATACATCTAACTCCTATCCTTATCCATTATAGAATATGAATAAAAGATCTGTAATTTAATAAAAAAACCCACACAAACAACAATAAATTAAATATAACAACCAAAGGTAAATATCTCAACCAATTCAATTACAATAAAAATTTTAAATCATAATTTAATATAAGATATCAATTCAATCTACCTTATTAATTTAACAACTAATTATTATATAATGCATTATGAAATAGTTAAAATATTACCTCACGATCAAAATCCACGAAAACACTCCTTGTTATACATTAAAAATTAAATACTATTTTCTTTTAATAGAAAATATAAAAAAATAACAATTACAATACATACAACATTAATTACACTACATATTAAAACTATGAATACAACAATATATATTTATATAAAGAAAAGAATAATATATATCTAACATTAAACAAGTTAATAATAATATAATCAATCTATTAATACCATGTAAATATATACACACAAACAATAATAAATTTTCTTCATCAAAAAAAAATTTTATAATTAATATTATTATAACCAAATTAAATCTACATAAATAAATTTATATATTTCAAAGTTAACAAAATAAATATATACATTTAAATAAAAATTTCCTAACAATATTCCTATATATATATAACAAAAAAATTAAAAACATTACTAAATAATTATACAAATATATAACAACAAAGTATATATACAAACAAATAAATATATACAAATATATCCAAATAAATAAATATATATACACAACTAAATATATATATATATATATACACAACTAATTAAATATACACAAATAAATATATACAAACATACACAAATAAATATATACAATTATATGCAAATAAATAAATATGTATACACAACTAAATAAATATACAAAAATAAATACATACAAATATCTAGAAATAAGTATATACAAATAAATAAATATAAATACAAAAAATAATAACAGATGTGTATATACAAATATATAGAAATAACTATATATATAAAATATATATATATATATATATATACACACACACACACACACCATAGTGGAGATCGATGGATGCTGGCAGTTGGGGTGACCGGTGGTTAGAGTGGTAGGCGATGGAGAGACAGTCAGCGATAGGGAGGCTGTCGGCGTGGGACAATGAAGATTTTGGGTTTTTGGTCTTTTTTTTAGTAGAAGAGAACAAAGGAAGAAAGAGAAGAAGCTGCAAGCATTGGCGACAAAACGACTAGCAGCCAACAAGCCGGCGATCGAAGTAAAGAAAAAAAAAGAATAGAGCAGGCACGCGCTACAAGAAAAGAGAACTGGATGAGGAGCGGTGAAAATGGAGAAAAGAGAAAATGGGTCGAGAGGGAATGTGAAAAAAGGGAGAGAAGTTGGCATTAACGAGGAATTACCGACGAAATTTTCTTTAGATTAGCAATGGAAATTCCGTCTGTAATTCCTCTCTAACACTCCTTCGGCTGCCGTGTGAACGATTAGCGAGGAGTTTTAGCGACGGAATATTCCATAGCTAATAATACGATAAAAAAATTTAAATACGTTTTCTATGTTAGAATTAGCGATATAAAGCTTTTGTCGCTAATTACGTCGCTAAATATAATCAATGACAGAATTAGCGATGGAAACATTCTATTGGTAATTCTTAAAATTATAAAAAAATAAAAAACAAAATTAAAATAAATTTCAATATTATGGAATCAATGACGGAAATTTTCTGTCACTGATTCCATCGCCAAATATCATTAGTGATGGAATTAGTGATGGAAAATTCCATCGCTAATGTTTCGAAATTGTAAAAAATAAAATAAACAAAATATAAATGGGTTGGATTTGCGACAGAAATTTTCGTTGCTAATAGTCATTTATGACGAAAAATTTCGTCGTTGATTTAAATTTGTAATTTTCCACCATTTAGAATTTAGCGACGGAATTTTCCGTCGCTAATTTTGAAGCCCATGAATAGTACTTTCATGCCATAATTAGCAACGAAATTCTTTCCGTCGTAATTTACAAACAAAATTCCGTCGCTAATTTTGTTGCTAAGCTTAACATTGTTTCTGTTGCTAATCCGTCGTTGATGCTTACTATTAGCGATGAAAAATTTCCTTCGCTAAAGTTCTATCGTTGAAAGTCTTTTTTCTTGTAGTGCTTATTGTGTGTTCTATTTTTTGATTTTTTTTTGTTGAAATTGCGTTTGGAGTGGATTGGTGGAAATGGGATGTTGTTCATGGTTTATCAATGAATCCCCCTATTTCAATTTTCTCTGTATTTTCCCACTCTCCAATTTTCTTCATTGTCCTCCCTTTCTTGACCAATTCTGCTATTAAAATAGAGATTTCTTAATTCAATTTTAGTTAAATTTAACTTCAAGATTTCCATTATTTTCATGCCCAATTATTGAAAATTTTAAAGTGCAAAGCTAGTTGAATCCAATCTAAATATTATTAATTATTTTTTTCATTTTTCTGTTTTTTATCCTAGTAAAAATAATTGTAATAAAATCCTAAAACTAATTTATCATTGATTCAAACTATTTGTAAATATTTTGAAAATTTTTTATGTATTTTTAAATATTTTTTTGAAACATTTTGAAAAAATAAAGCTGATGTGGAGTGCAAGTGATGTTGCATTTATTGCCGTGTGTCAAGTTCTGTTTGGGTAGTCTATGCCTCGTCCGCTTTTTTCTAACGGCGTTAGTCCTAAGTACTAAAGAATGTGATAGAAATAAAGTTTATACCAGAGTGATAAAGAAAATTCTTTAAGTATCATAGTGATAAAAGTGGTATAGTTCAAGAGTTAAATTATATATTAACCCAAAATAATCTGACAAAAAACAATTTGCTTTTATTTTCAAAAATTCTTTATATCTTTTTATTTTATTTTATTCTTTTATTCTTTATCTTTTTCTCTTTACTCACTTCTCTCCCCATCAATCAGACACTAGAAGAAAATAGAAAATAAGTTACAGAATTAACGATGTAAATTTCATTGTTGAAGACTTTTCGCAACAGATTTGCGACAAAATTTTTCATTGAAAAATAAAAATCGCTAACGCCATGTCAGGGCTTGGGAGTGCCTAGGTTGGCTAAGGTTATGACACCCTCGGACTGTTGACTCACATGTGCTATCCGCTTTGGGTCAACTGATCCTCATTATAAGGGAAAAACACCCCAATTTGCATCCGGAGGAATTCGAACCCTTGATATCACGCAAGTATTTTTTTTGATAGTGTGCCCAAAATACTGTATTGTTAATGACTATGAGTGTAAGAGCATGTTTTAAGATATACGCATGTAGATATGCATGTATCAGCTCTTTTATATATAGTTCTTACTAGGCATAAGCTCACCCCTCTTATTTTCTTCCCAGATTACTTGTAGTAGTTTCTGTCTCTGCACAGGAGGATTTTGACTACAGTATCCCTTAGGCGATTACTTAAGCAGCATAAAAGTATACTGTTTTACCTTTTTATATCTGGACTACCTTTGTATAGTACTATTTTGTGTAAATTATCATGTATGGGATGTAAATTGAACTGTAGTGTACTAAACGTGAATTTGAGGAATTTCATATATATATATATATGTGAAATTGAAGTCGAAATTTTATGGTTCATATTGTAAATAATGAATTAGTCGAATAAATACGAAATATAAATAATTGACAAATGATAGATCTAAGTGAAGACACAACATACAGCCAAACTAACTATAATTAAAATGGAAAATTTTAGTAGGATTCGAACCCAATTGGTTAGGAGGATTTGACACTTGCATAATGTCAAGGGTTCAAATCCCTCTAGATGTGAATTGAGGTGTTATTCCCTAACAAAATCTTGAGGGTTGGTTGACCCAAAAAGGACAGTATAGATGAGTGAGGATAATGGGGTGGCAAATCCCTTACTAACCCAAGCACTCCCAGCCATTGCTCTAACACTTGAAAATTTTAAAATATACATTTAATTTTATGTTAACAATTTCTTGATATGTTGTCACAACCCGAAGACCGTGACTTTCACTTGATTCTTATACTTTTCTTAGTCTACAAATTTATGGACTAAATTTTTCTTTTTCATTTTAAGGTTTGTATTCAGTGTCAGTGTAGTTACTATACTATCTAGGTGACCTATAGTCATTCCATTTAAATATTAAACAAACATGGAAACGGTTCTTAGTTACATCCCGACTTGTTAAACAGAATATGTACTGTGCATCAATTTAAGTCTTACATGTAAACAAGTATTTTATAAGGAACATATACCTCAGAAGACTAGTACCAAGTCCATACACCGTCTCCGATGCCCACTGAACAGCTCACATGGCAGATGTTAACTTCAATAATCTGAAAGAGATGAAATTTAGTGGGGTGAGCAAAACCACGGCTCAGTAAGATACTAATATAAATATAAGAATAGGATTATACTGCCTTAAACTGCAATGCTTAAAACTTGCAAGGATGCAATTATATTTAATCCTTTCTCATCGATACATCTCATTATCACTTCTCATTTTCAGTTTTCATTTCATAATCATACTTTGGTATGCTATCATCTCATATCAATTCTCATATTTACTTTTCATTTCATAATCATATTTCTGTATTCTATCATCTCTTATCAATTCTCATATCATCTCTTATCAATTCTCATATTGTGGATCATGATCACGGTGGTACGAAGTCATAATTCTATTCGTGTATTTCTATATTCCTGTTTCATATCATATCATGACATCATATCGATGAAATATCGCTACCACCGAGTCATGACACTCTTCATATATTTTCCATGTTTAATGCAGATATCCTATCGAATTCACTTTACATTTAACAATCATATTCCCGTATTACATCAATTCATATCACTTATCGTCTGGGAATTTATGATCACAATAGAGTGAGATCAGAATTCTCTTCATATCAATCTCATGTTCATATATCATATCATCTCATGTCATCGTATAGATGAAACATCATTAACTTCGAGTCACGACATTCCTCATGGAATTCTCATGTGCTAAGCATATTATCATGTCAGGGTTTAATATGCAATTCATGTAATTTTTCTGTATAAACCGCTATCATCTCAAATCATATCATATATACTTTAGGACATGCTCAACATATGGATTTTTAATTCATTTCAAATTTGCCTTTAAGGGATGATAGAAACATGTTCAATTTCAGTTCATGTATTCGTTTTCGGAGCATGTCTAAAACATGTGCGGTTTTAAAACATTTTCATTTACTATAAGTTATATCGGGTCTAGAGTTCGTATCAAATCAATCTATACTCTAGACCGCATATCATTTTAAATTCGACAAAAAATCGTATGTAAATCATGTAAGTGTCGAAATCATTATCATATACTTTTAAAACATATTCTGTAAATCATATCAGGTCTAGAGTTCATATCAAATCAAACTATACTCTAGACCGCATATCATGCCATGTTCGACACAAAATCACATATAAATCATATAAGTGTCGAAATCATATCTCATGGACTTTTAAAACATGTTTAAAACATATACTGTTTAAAAACATATTTCATTTCAAATCTGTTTCATGTACAGTATAAATCATGTCAAGTCTAGAGTTCATATCAACAAAATCATACTCTAGACTTCATATCATATCGGTTAGAGACTAGGATAAATCCCTATCATCTCTATCAAAAAAGACTTAAATCACTGTAGCTAGCAGTGAAAATCATGTCATCGTCCCTTGGAAACCAACTAAGGCGCTATCTATGGCCATAGACCTCATCTCTCTCAGCCCCACTGATCAGGCGTGACTGAGACCTGTCCACGACTATTGTCGGACAAGCATATCTGCCTAATGAGCAAAGCTCCAATTAGGCGGTTTTCACTATGCTTTATTGAATTTAATTCTCTTAAGGTGCCTATAGTCTCATAAAACATTTAAATCTATAGCTTTCTTTTCAATATCATGTAAAGCATATGGTAAAATTCTGTATAAGACTTCATATATCAATATATATATATATATCTACCATATACTTTCATTTCAAAACAAATCAATATTTTTCAGTATTCATATAACATTATTAAAATGTTTCAAGTTGCAAGAAAGCATGCTTAAATGTGATGCTATAAAACATTTCAGTATGCAACTTCGATAATATTTCCATCAAATACGCTGAAGCGATTCATTTAACTTTATCACCATCAATTATTCGATTTTAAGACTTTCTTTATGTCAAATCAGTAAATCACTATTCAAATCATTCAAGATTCATTTCATTTAGTATTTAGATTGTTCAATACTCTAATTATTTAACAACCAGATCACTTGGTATTCAAACCATTCGGTATTCAATATCCTTTTTCGATAACTATCGACTATAATAATCATTGTACATTTTATTTTCAATACTAGAACCACATCATTAGTGTGAATCCTCTTAGTATTTATAAGCATCTAAATATCATGTTTCATATAGCCATCAGGATATTGAATTTATGAAATACTAATATCCTCATTCGATATCTATTCCAGAGTCGACATCGAGGATCATAGAACCACAAGATCAATAATCGCTTATCAAATCCATTTATGGTTTGACCTATTAGTACATATTCAGAATTTTCAACTTGCGGTTCAATTTCATTCACTATCATAAAATCATATCACAATCCTCAATTCACTTATCATATTGCCTGTAGAATGTAATATCATGCTAAAATTATCTATAAAACGTCCTCAATTCAATTCTTTGATTGGCAATTTACCACTTAAAAGGATTTGCCAATTTCCACTATCAACAGTGTTTCAATCATTTAAGTCGTCTTGCGACTATCCATATTATTGCAAACATCTTAGTTCATACCACTAAGACGGTCCATTTATTTGAATTTATCAATTCTATAATCATCACTCAATTGATAATTTTGCACTTCTATCATTCGACTGTCTAAATCACAACTTCAATTTTTTTCTCTTTTAAGTTGTATCCTTTAATCATCGTCACTTTTATCAGTGATCCATCTAATAAATGATTTCACTTCAATCTCAACTTGATACCATTTATGATATTAAAATTACTTGATTTATCAATTCTATAAGGTGTAAACCATGAAATTCCTCACATTATCGTGTTCAACGATCTATTTTCTCATCAATTTCAATATCAAACTTTTTCGGTCATACCATAAAGTCCTTTCAATGTTTATTTTCAATAGTTATTTCCAAGATTTCATTTATGTGAGAAACTTAATCTGTTTCCTCAAATATTTTCCTAAAATTTCGACAGCATAACGGCTTAATTTCCTCTAAACCTCCTGCAAGGAAACACAATTTATAATTGCAGCCGTTGATTCTCACCAATTTCTACGTCTCTACTAAGACCCCCACTATCAGTTGTGGGTCATCTTAGTATTTTTTTAACATCAATTAAATCAATATATCATATAAAAATTTTCACAATTTCATTTAAATTCATTCCATCAATGCATCATATAAAAATCATAAAATCCCACATACAATATGATACTACTATTGCTTTATAAAAGTATCTTACTTGTTCGCCAAAGCTTAACGCACTTTCCGATTTTCGAGCCTTGCCGAATTCCACCTTTCGTCTCATTTCCATTTTTGCTACAATTTCAATAATTGACACATTTTCATTTAGAAATAATCCAACAACTTCTAATAAATTCCATAGAAATATAGCAAAACTTTTAATTTTCCTTACCCATTTCTTCTTCTTCTTCCTTTTTCTTTTTTTTCTTTTTCTTTTCTTTTCTTTTCTTCTTTTTCTTTTCTTTTTTTTTCTTTTTTTTTTTTTGAACCGGGTTGGGTCGGGTTGGGCCGGTTCAGGGCTTGGCTTGGTCGGCTCGGTTCGGTCACCGGCGGCCACCCATTCCGGCGGTTCGGCCACCCAACAGCTTGCCGAGGTTGCGAGGATGCCGAATCTGGCCTCAGTTTCGCCCCATCACAGGCGACGGCGCCGGATCTGGTCCGTGGCTCTCGGCTCCTTTCCTTCCTCTTTTCTCCTTCCTCCGTCGGTTTCCCCTTCACCGGTGGCTCCTCTCACCTTCCCCTGGTCCCTGCTGGTCTCGTGGGGGGAGTGGCGGTACCTGGATCGACCGGCACCGCCGATCTCCTCTTCTCTTTTCCTCTCTTTTTCCTTTGGTTTTCCGCCTCTGTTTCGCTTCGTCGACCCTTCTTCCGTCGCCAGATTCATCTTCCTCTTCTTTCTCCTTCACCTCTTTCTCCTTCACCAGCGACGCCCTCTCTCCTCCGCTTTCTCCTTTGGCCGGCCGGCATTGGCTGGCTTCTCTTCTGTTTCTTTTATTTCTTCTTTAAGTTTCTCCTCTGTTTTGTTAACAGAGGAGAAATAAGCAAGGAATCGGGAATAGCCCGATTCCCGCCCCTTTCCTTTTTTTTTAAGTTTTATATTTATTATTATATATAATAATAATAATAATAATAATAATAACTATAATATATATAATTATTATACACCATAATTATATATATACTATTCATAATATGTATTTAAATACAAATTTTGTATCAAAATATATATTTATATATATACTTTTTACACTTTTAACACAAAATAATATTTATATTTATCCAAGGTATATTTATATAATATCATTATATAAATATATCAGAATATTTTTATTTCTTATTAAGTTTTGGATTTCTAAATATCCAAAATTATTTTCTCCATTTTTCTTATTTAATTTGGATTTCCATTTATCCAAATTAAATTTCCTCCTTCATTTCTTATTTCCAATTTAATTTTTTCCTTTTCATTTCTTATTTAATTTGGATTTCACTTTGTCCAAATTAAATTTTCCGGATACCTTATATTTATTTAGAAAATTCTCGGTCTTCACATATGTTTAATAATATTATTTATAATGTTTTCAATTTTTATTTTTCCTAATATATGTTTATCTTATGTTTCGAATTTTATAATTTTTTAATTAAATATTTAATTCGTTTATGATTGGATATTTTTATTATATTATATGTATTTTATATAGTCTTATTATCTAATACACTATTAGTTGAGTTTTTAAACTCCACAAATGGTACTAAGATGATGATATATACTTTTTATGACTATTAAAAAATAAATAAAGGAAAGATATGTGTTGTCATTTTAATATCGTTTGTGAAGTTTAAAAATTTTATTGACAGTATATTCAATAATAATAGTAATTTTATATGTACTTTAAATATATAAATTAAATAATATTATTCTATATATTTACAAATTTAAATAATTAAAAATAACTCATACATCACATAAGTAAAAGCTAGTTTAATATATGTTATATTGATTAGATCAGATCATTATGAATTTGGATTAAATAAGTTTCTGTTTAAGGGGTTTCATATTTGAATAGATTGGAAGAGGTTTTTAGATAGGATAAGATTTATAAACTCTAATTATATTTTGAAGAAGTTGGGATATAGATATAAACTTCGCATCATACGTGTATGAACATTAAAGAGAAACTAGTTTGAAACTCGTGCACTTCAAGAAAATATTTATAAATTAATAAATTAATATATAATAAAAATATTTATTTTGAAATATATAATTAAGTGTTTAAGTGTCACGACCCGAAGGCTGCGACGGTGTCTCTTACTTGTACGGATGCGTAGAAATTAGGGCTAATTTTTCGATTTCCTATATTTGCTTTGTCTAAGTGCAATGTAGTGAATTTTTGTTTCGGGACGTTAACTCCCTTGCCTATTTTTATGACTTTACCCAGGTTATTTTCCTGCATAAAAATTACAAGTAATAATCCAGCTCATGCTTCCCAGAATGACAGTTAATCATATTCTAGCATTCCTATGACCAAGTTCATTTCCATATCATAGCATTTCATCTTATGGTTCACATTTTTCCTACTTAGTCACTTGTTCATGCTATTCAATCCACAATCCATACTCATAAAAAATCAATATTCCATACTTCATCATTACTAGTCTAGATGTTATTCTCTATATCAGATTACATCCCATCTAAGTACTGAATCAAAATAGCCTGAATTAGTAATAAACACAAAAGGAAAGTGTGTATACCCCAAATGTTCACAAAAATTTCTTTGGAGAGTTGGGACTATATTTCAGGCTCGGGACTATTTGGGAGGCTCCGAAATACTCCCCCAACTCCGTGCTTAATCTGAAAAATTTAAATAGCGTTTAATGAGCAAGGCTCAGTAAGTCATTTATATAAGTGCAGAGTTAGAATTATACTGTTCTATATGCCATGCATGATGTCATGTGAGGAAAATTTACTATCAGTCATTCTCTTATTCATCATACGATCATATACCTGTCATATTCTCATATTCAGTTCATCTATGCTTCAACATGTCATGAAATGTCTAAGTTATGAAACCATGATATAACTTTTGACATGTAATTATGAACGAAGTAGTTACAGTCATAAAACATGTAATATATATTCTTTTAAACAAGTTCAAGACATGTGTAATATCAATACATTTCATGTATTTTTTTAAGATGTGCTTGAAATATGCAAGCTTTTTCATTTCATGTCAAGTATGCTTTTTGAAACATATTTCATATCACAAATACTTTTTGAAATACATTTCATATCACATATGCTTTTTGAAGCACATTTCATATCACATATACTTTTTGAAATACATTTCATATCGCATATATTTCCTTGAAGCACGTTTCATATCATATATACTTTGAAAGTATATTTCATATCTCATATAGCATCAAAATGCGTTTCATATATTGTAAATCAATATCGAGTTTAGAGTTCATTTTCATTTTAAAGGCATACTCTAAACTTCATTTCATATCATTTGAAACTAGGCTAGATCCCTATCTCTCTATCAATAAAGACTTAGTTCACTGTAGCTAGCAGTGAATAATCATATCATCGTCCCCTGGAAACCACTAGGGCGCTATCTATGGCCATAGACCTCATATCTCTCAGTCCCACTGATCAGGCAAGACTGAGACCTGTCCACGACTATTGTCGGACAAGCTTTTATGCCTAATGAGTAATCTCCAATTAGGCGGCTTCCACTATGCTTTATTGAATTTAATTCTCTTAGGGTGCCTAAAGTCTCATAAAGCAAATTCAATCTTTCGTATAAAAATAGTTTAATGTACGTAATGCTTTTCTAAAGATCATTTACATGTATATATGTACATATGTAAAAACTATCATTTCATTCTTTTCAAAGCCATTCAAGCATCCAAAATATTCTTGTAAACATGATAAGAATAAGTCATTTCAATTTTTCATGTATAGTAATAAGTCATGCTTGATGGCAATAAAATTCAAGGAAGTGAAATAAGACCATAAAATGACATGCTCATGAATTGCATGAATGTTTATCATTTCATCTCATAATATTTATGAACCTATACTATATCGATTCACTTCCGATCAATGTCTCTCACCTTGGTACTTTATCAAGTCGGGTATCATACCTACATTTCATTTCGTTATATTCAATATCTAGGTATTCAATTCATTTTATAGCAAGATTCAATCCTATACAGGATAATCCTACTTCTACCTTATATGAACGTCTTACCTAGTGCGAGCTTAGCTTGATCTTGTCCCGTGGTTAGCTAAACCGTGTCCGTCGTCCTCTTGGTGTACTACACATTCACAATAAAATTTCGACTTAATAAAGTCTAGCTCAAGCTTTCTATACGCTTATGTAATTTAAATTCCAACATAATATCTATATATATACATATATAAATATATATGTATACATATACACTTAACACAATATAATTCAAGTTTCTTAAATCACATTCTCTCATTTTTCCCACATCTTTATATATATGTACTATACATATATATATATTTATATATATATATATCTCTAGTCCCATGTTTTTCAAGTAAGAATATATATATCTATTCCTTTCTTTAAAATTCCTTTCTTTTCTTCTATTTTCTTTTTTTTCCTTTCCTTGTTTCCCATTTGTCTCCAAGAAAATAATAATATATATGCACACTTACACATATACAATATATATTTAACATTAAATATAATATAGTTTCTATTCTTCTCATCTCCATATAAATATATAGAAATATATATTTTTCTTTCTGTTAACTTTTCTTTATTGTCTTTCATTTCTTTTCTTTTATTTTTCTTTTATTTCTTTCCTTTTCTCGTTTCTCCTTACCTCATTTCTTGCCTTCAAAATGGCCACCGGACAGCCACTAGTACGCCGGCTGTAGCCACCACCATGCCTCCTTCGTTCAGCCTCTCTTGGCGTTCCAAATTTTGCACCCAAGCTAGCCACGAAATCCTTGTTTTCCAGCCTTACAATGCCCACGTTTTCAGCCCTTTTATCAGTCTCTTGCTCAAGGCTGGAAACACCAAAGTCAACCACCACAAAACCCTCCTCTGTTCAGCCTATCAAAACCCTAACCTAGCTGCCAAAATTCGTAGCTCATTCCCTCTTTATTTTCTGCCCGTGGCAACCACTCAGAACAGCCTTTCGTCTGTCCAAGTAACTCACTCGAAGACGCCTGAACAGCTCCTATCACCTCGCCTGAACAGCACCAGACGAAGCCCTTATTTTCAAGCATCTAATTCCAGCAGCTAACACCCACGTAAATGCCTCATTCTAGTGCCTTGTACTGCCTCTATTCTCAGCCTTTATTTTGCAGTAAAATGTCACACCTGATGCCGTCTATTCACGTCAGATCTGGCACTCCATACGGCTCCTGTTGCTCGATGCAGCTTCAGACTTCAACCATCTTCAAATCTTGTGATGGTCGGATGGCAGAGAAGGAAAGAACAAACAGCTAAAAGAAAATGAATTGAAGAAAACGCGTAGAGGAAGAGTGTAACGGGGAGAAAGGCTGAGTTGTTTTATCACTTTTCTTTCTTTATTTATTTTATTGTTTCCAATGTGCATAAGCCTTCTGTTGGATGTGAGTGCTCTGCCAAAATTCAGACTTTGGGTGGGAAAAATCCCACCCAATCCCATATACTCTCTTCTTTTTTTTTTAACATATAATATAATACAAGGTACTATAATATAATATATATATATATATATTTTTAATATATGACTATTATATCCCAAAACTCTTAGTGTGTGTATATATATATATATATATATATAGCTTTTATTAAAGATTACAAAAATATATATATTTCTTCCATTTATATAATTGTAGTCTATTTAATGTACACTTGTATATTTTCTTTTATACATTTATGTATTTAATTTATATGCTTATGCATTTACGTTTATTTGCATGTACATATATCTATACTTATGTGTATAGACACAACTCTTTTCGTATTTATTTAACGTACATTATATATACACATACGATATTCATGTATGTGTCAAGTTATTCCCGAAGATACCGATTCTTGTAATTATAGTCGAAGTCTTACATTTGCAAATTCTCAAAATTTCATTTTATTCACTTAAATTAACTACTAAGTACATTCTTAGTTTAGAGGAGTTTACGGATTCTCACATTAAGTTTAGAACAACTCAAAGTTTTTATTTTTAATAATTTTTATTTATATTTTGTATATTTCAATATAATAAAACAAAAAAATTCGTATATAATTATGGAATTTTCGTTAAATTGGATTAAAATCTTATGGTAATTTATTGAATTCAAGTAATCTCAAAAGTCAATTATATCTTTAATTTGAAACAATTGAACATTTTGTCTTAAAAATTAATTACATGTACAATTTTTTTAATTGGAAATTTTCCACTGAGTTTTTGTTAGGTTGAAGATAGACAAATGATTATTGAGTATTTCCTACTATCTTTGAATAAGGTGTTATTTTATTTGATGATTTGATAAATTTCATATGTAGAAGATATAGATAATACAAAAATTTGTAATTTGATTAAAGTTTTAATTATAATCTAGGTTATATAACTTTGTAACAAAAATAAATCATTATAATGAATTTATACGTACTTATTCGAATAATTTTTTAACTTCAAACTTAGGATCAAAGTAATGCACCTTATACACTATAAGCTCAATTTACTTGTCTCGAACATAATAATTTTACCTTTATAAGATTTTCAAATATCCATTGAATTTTTGTAATCTCTATTTTTTGATCATATTTATAGACACATCATTCAATTAAATTGAATATTGCAAAATATTAAGATAATCATTAACTCAACAGTTTAATAGAAATTTTATGAATATTGTCAACATTTTTATTAACTAATTCTTTAACTTTTCATTAAAAAATATAAGAACATAATTCCAAAATAATCAATTACTTCAACATTCAACTTGCACCACCTGCAAGGTATACAAAATTCTACAAATACATATATTAACATTACAACATGTTGTTATTGTCATAATGGAATAATTTTTTTTAGTGTATCAAATGTAAATATATATATTTATATTAAAGTTGGATTAGGAACATCAATATTGAATAAGTAACTTTGAAATTTTTCGTAAACTTTAGACAGTTTTTTTGTTGCACCTATATGACATATAATAAAATATTTTAAAATAATACGAGTATAGTGTGAGATTCATAATTTCTACCATTCCTACATATTATTAGTAAAGTTAAGAAGAGTAGATGCTTATAAGGGTTTAAATGTTGCTTGTTCTGTACGTATAAAAAGGAATTGCATGATGGGCCCTAATTGACTTCTAGTGTCCCTATGGAGGTGAAACTTGATGGACTCATTATTTAGAGCCAAATATAGTGGTGGTAAAAATCTACAGCTCAAACTCATTTGTTTATGCATATTTCAAAAAATATGCAAACAAATTAAAAATGACGATTAGGTCCATAGGCTAATAGAACTTTTGTGAATAACGGTCAAACCGAGTTAATTTTTGATCAACTATCAGTGATAGATAATTTCCCATATAATAATTTTTAGGTCATGTGGAGAAATGGAATAAATCAAGCGTAAAAGTATAAAATTATGCGATTCAACGGTCAGGGCTTTTTTGGTAATTTTACCCATTTGACCAGTCAAACCTCAACAAAAGCATAACTAATGATTAGATAACGTTAAATAGAGGTGTTTTATGATTGAATAAAATATATTGGAGCTCAAATTGATTGTTTAAACCATAGTCAAATTGTGAAGGATAAAATTGGATGATTTCTTAAGTATAAGGGCATTTTGGTAATTTATACTAAAATATAATTTTTTATGAAATTTTCCAGCCTTATTCCTCCCATTTTCGACAGCCACTCTTCCTCTTCATCTTTCCTTGTGACGACTCGGGTGCACCCACAGGCCACCGCCCGAGCTCACTCAACCATATTGTCCGCTTTGGATTCTAGAGGTGGCCCCTGCCAGTTCAGCTGACGTGGCACTTAGGTCCTCACGGATTTCTTTCGCGTCCGCCGCTACTCGAACCCTTGACATCCAAGCGATTCGAGTAACGACTAACCATTGGGTCCAATGGTTAGTCGTTACTCGAATCGCTTGGATGTCAAGGGTTCGAGTAGCGGCGGACGCGAAAGAAATCCGTGAGGACCTAAGTGCCACGTCAGCTGAACTGGCGGGGGCCACCTCTAGAATCCAAAGCGGACAATACGGTTGAGTGAGCTCGGGCGGTGGCCTGTGGGTGCACCCGAGTCGTCACAAAAAAACGCGCTGTCTCAATGGTACCAGGAGTGTAAGAACTAGGTACTTAAGGGTCCTAAGTTCGAACCTCCTGGGGGACGCGAATTGGGAATTTATTCCCGATAAATCTGTGAGGGGCGGTGGCCCGTGTGGTGCACCCCAGAGCGGACAATACGGTTGAGTGAGTGGGCCCTGGCTTCGGCCCTCGGTCTGAAAACCGTGACATGATACCCCTCACATTCCTTTATGGCCAATCTCACTAAGAGAGAGAAAGTCACCAAAAACCCTAGAAAAAGACATCAAAACCGAAAATAGTCTTAACCAAACCTATACAGAATTTAGAGCTCTACAACTTGACACCAAAATCAAGTGTTAAAGTGGCCAAAATCCAAGGGTAGGCACTCCCAAAAGTTTCTGCCAGCACTAAGGTGAGAGAGAAAGTTGAATTTCTTTATGTTTTAATGGGTTTAAACTATGCGTTTAAGGTGATTAAGCATGGATTGAATAAAACCATGGTCATCATCCTTGAAGAATGAACATAGTGTTGTTTGATGTGAATTTGATGTAGAATCAATGTAGAATAATTGTAGAACATGAATTTAAGTTTAAATTGAAAAAATGAGTTGTGTAAGAGAGAGAGTAGCATTCGGCCAAGTGCAGGGGAAGTGGAAGGAGTGCTCAATTTAATGTGTTTTAGGTTCTAGAATAATGTATAAATTAATACAAAACTGTAGGCAAAATCAAATTGAAAATAGATGTGTTTTGACGATAGTTGCAGCGTTAGCATTGATAGGAAGTAGAATGAAATTAAGACTGCAATAGGCAATGTATTAGGTCTTAATAAGTTAAACATTCTTTTTAACTGAAGTATGGAGAATTGACAGCATTTGTGCAGTGAAATGTAGCTCGGAAGTCCAATGAAGAAACTGGTGCTAACTTGCAACACACCGAGAATCTGTTAGGTAAGGGATATATGTAAGAGACGTAGGGATACTATGTTGCATATAGAATGCCAAAATGCCTTTTATGATAATGGACTTTGTGGTTTGCTTGAGATTGGAACACTGGAATGGTAGTTTACAAACTGTGTTTACATGTAGGGATGTTAGGATAGGTATAACCGTTATGTTACTGAAATTTTCTAAAATGACCTTTAGACTTCTAAAACCACTATTGGTATTATTTTGGCAACAAGAAATGGGATGAAAAATGAGATTTGGATTAATAGCTTCCAAAGACCTTATTTGCATACCAATTTTGCAACTCAGTTTTCAATGAGATTTTTATAAACTTTTACATATTTCTTGATACATTCATCTTTCCATATCATTGTGATACGTAAATAAAATATTTTGGACAACTGATATTGAACTGAGAATATTTAGTGAATTTTTATATTGCAAGTGTAATGAATTTGTGATTATATTGTTTTATAGATTGACTGAAGATATGATTACTGAATTGATCTTCGTAAATGCTTTGAAATGATTTATGAATTGTTTTGAGACTATTGGCCCATAGCTGCCTACGGACACATGCTTCTATAAGTGTATGATCATATGACTGACTATTAATGCTATTAGACCTTAGCCACATCTACAGTGCCCGTAGATGTCACCTGGCTAATGTACATTGTGGATTTATTCTGACTATGGCCATATGTCTTATTACATGAGTCTATTTGGTGATGCCTTTGTCTCCATTGTATTTTACTAGGGAGGCAAATTCTTGGTATTCCAGGCACTCCCAGATTTTATTGATTTCTGAATTTGGATTGTTATTAAATATATTTATGATCTTTATATGTATTATTGAAATTGATTTTGATATTGTTTACGAAGTGTTTTGGAAATTGATTATTTGAATGAATTATGAATTGAATAATGGAAGCTACTTTCAAATACCTACTGAACTTTGTGATTGAATAAACTTTATTGAACGCCCTATAGTTAGAATTGGATACTAGGTCAAGTGAGGTGCTCCAAGGCATCCTTATGTACTCAACCTTATTATCTATTCCACTATAGTATCTTTTCCAAATAATGTGCCCAAGAACTTATGATCATTGGTTCCTATACTAAAGTACATGTTTTAAGATACCTGGATATAGTTATGCGTAGTATGAGTTTTGTTATATATATTTCTTACTGAGCATAAGCTTACCCCCTTATTATCCTTACAGATTATCTGCAGTAGTTCTCTACTTCGCTTAGGAAGACTTTATATTTTGGTATCTCTTAGGTTGTTTCTGTTATCTGTTGAGGTATACGATTTTCTTTTATGTATTTAGACTTTCTTTGTACAGTACTATTTGTATAAATTTTTGTACTTGGGATGTAAACTGAATTTTAACTAATATATGTAAATTAGTGGCTCCTATATGTCTATATACATTTATTTGTAAGAGAAACTAAAGGCACTGTAGATAACTCTGTGAGAATCGATTTTATGGTACTGTACATGCAATAATAATTAATTATTAATTTGATTTTAGAATATTTTGGGTAAATTTCAAGTAAATAGTGATATGGGCCCCACGTGGATTTTCAAGCCCATATGTATATATGACTGAGAAAACAGTATACGGATGATGTAATAATGATATTATAGAAATTTGGAGGCCAAAATACCTCATTTGCACTATTCTTGGAAATATGGTAAACAAATTGGAAAATGACGGTTACGTCTCGAGGGTATTTTCGTAAATTTTACCCAAACCAAAATGAATTGAGACGAAGTAAAAATATCATGATATTCTACACGAAAAGTACTTTAACACAATGTCAATAGATTTCTTAAATCAGTCGCCAAAACAGAAAATTTTGCTGGCGGGTCACGAGGGTAAAATCGTAATTTCTCACTATTTGTCCACTGCGCGCCAACGAAACCACTTCCAATCATTAAGGTACATTTAATATGATCATTTGGTACTTGAATCCAAAAATTTGGAGTGCGTTTACATAGTTTTTACAGCAGCGGAACTATAAGGGCAAAATTATCTGAAATTTTCATAACTAAGGGTATTTTGATAATTTTGCCCATTTTCAGAATTTTTCACACTTTTAATTCTGCTGAGAACTGGCACTATATATCATCTTCCTCATTGTCTTCCATGCCATTGATGAGAAGAAAAGAAGAAAAGAAATTCAAGCCTTTATAACTATTAATCTAGCCAAAATTTCACCCACCTTTATTCACCAAAATTGATCCTCTCTCTCTCCTTTACATTTCTATACCAATATCTCATTGAATAATCAAAAAAACAAGGAGAAAAGAGGAGGAATACCATTCAGCCGAGTGAGGTACCATGCTATTTCTTACATTTTCTTTAATTCCAATGATATAGTTTTCATTCATCTAAGCATGCTTAACATGTCTATAGCCATGGTTTCATTTAAAAATTGAAAAATAAAAGTGTGCCATTGGAATACCATTCGGTCAACATGGGAGCATGATGAATCCATATATTTTCATACTTAAATATGGTGCCAAATTAGTTGTTGAGCATAATAGAATAACTTAGCAAAATTGGATTACTGAAAATCAACCAAAATGCCTAACGGGGATTTTCGGCCAAGGCAAGGGGACCTTGAATCATGGTTGTTCTTGATGATTTGAGGATAGATTTAAACTGTAGGAATTACAAGGAGTCTGCCGGTATGCTCGAATTTAAAATCTGATGCAAAACGAAGAAGTTATGTTATACTACTGGTAGAAATATTTTAATGCATTGTGAAATATTTTCCTAGCCTCAAGAGCGAAATATTTATTATTTTTCATAAATCGTGAATTTACCGAAAAACATTTATGAAATATTCATGCTATTGATTTTGATAAACGTTAAATTATCGAAAATTCACCCCAAGTGTTTCATAGTGGAATATGTGATTTGTAAAGTGCAATGTTGAACAGTGAATATTTTATAAATTATTTTCAGTATAATATTCACTATTTTATTAAATATCCTTTATGGATTGACTGAAGATTTTTACCACGTGTAAGGATTTCCATAAAGGTGATATTATCATGTGAATATTATTTTGGTACTAAAATGTCTCTACATGTGTTCCATAGTGAGAAATGTATATATGAAATCACTATGAATTTTGGAAAATAAATATTACTCCCTTTTATAAAGTATGAAATTACCGGAAAATGATTTCCAGTAATCTTGATATTTGGATTTTGAAAGGAAAGTATGGAAATATGAGTATATGTGTTTACGGTGAAATAGAGCATTTATGAGATTTATTACTACAGTGTAATTAGGTTATAACATTGTTTTCACTGTATGAGATACTGTGATTTATACCTTTGTGGACTTTCTGAAAGATATTATTGATTTTACTTAATTCCATAAAAGTAATGAGAATTCACATATACTGTTTTGAGACTGATAGGCCCCGTATCATGCTCACATGTCACGTGTTTCATGTGTTACTGTATCATGTGTGAAGCTATTGACATTGAGCTTGTTTTCAGCATCCCAGTTGACACCTGCTCAGTGTACGACCGAGGACATTTACAAACTATGACCATGGATCTCACGTATTTATTATTATTGCTCCCTACTGGGATTATAGTATTATTATTATTACAAACTATTGCCTGGTCTCCACTATTATTTCACGTGTTATTATTGATTTTTATGATATTTATTGAAATTTACTATTTCCCGAAGTGTTTTATCACCAAATTGTTAATGTATTTGAACAGTTATTTTATTGTTACACGTGTAAAGGTGATGGTTTTAGTGGTCGTAATCAAATTGTTTTTCAAGTGTTGACTTATATGGTTTAATGAATTATTTTCCTCAAGTGTGTGAAATATATGCAATGAATATTTAAATAAATTTTACATTAAATTAAACTTCTACTCCCTATAGTCGCTTTGGGTTTCCGAGATAAAACAGGTATTTCAAAATACCTTCTATGCTCCATCTGGATTACTTGGACGACTATAGTATCCTTCCTTTTAGTGTGCCTAGCATACCGATAGGAAACTAAAGGTTTTTACTGCATATAGTTTTCGTGATATCAAAATTGCATATAACTCTCTTACTGAGCTGTGGTTTGCTCACCCCTTTATTTTCGTCTCTCCAAAGTATTTTTAGTGACCAAGAAATATATCATCCAAGGATTTTCGGCTGCATATTAAGTACTCCGAGGCAGCTTGTTTAGATCCTAGAGATATATTTATTTTCTTTTATATGTTCATACTTACTTTTACAGTACAACAGTGTTGTATTAAACAGGGATGTATATGATTGATATAAACATTGTTTTGTAAATATTTGATTTTTGTAAATTAAAGTAATTTACAATATTTATTGATTATTGTTGATTTAAAAATGAGAAATAAAGGCATCACAGACAGCCCAACCAGTGCATGTGTATGAAAAAGTGTGAAAAAAGTGTAAAATGTTATATATTCAGACTGTGACAAGCTCAACTAAAACTTAAGTGTATTATATGAATAAGTACAATTGCAGGCATGATTTGGTTCGTGACATATAGAGAGAAATGAATCTTTGAACAATGAAACCTGAGGAATGATGTAAAATGGAAATTAGAGTAAAATTTGAATATATTTGATTATCTTGATAGATTGTCAATTTGTTATTAGTTTTTCATAAACCTTAATGTGGTTTATTTATATTGAATAGTGAGTAAGAAAAAGATTTAAAAAAAAAGGATATGTTATCTTTTTTAATTTTATCTAAATTGATAATTATAAAGATCTTGAAATCTTAATAGGATATCTCATTTCAAAGAGAATATGTAAATAAATTATTCTTTTACTGAAAAATTAAATTAAAAATATTTTTTTTAAAAAAATTTTAACGTAAATGAGTAAGTTCATAACTATCATTAAGGATGTTTCTTTAACATAAAACTATTTAAATGTCAAAAATTTAAACAATCATATTATTTTTTTAACCAAAAGTTTTAACTTTTATACATTTATATAAAATTAAACCTATCTCCTGTAAATAGGTACCCTATAAATGAGTTGCATTATTCGGCCTACTTAAATAATACTAAGGTGTCACGACCCGAAGACCGCGACTTTCACTCGATTCTTATACTTTTCTTAGTCTACAAATTTATGGACTAAATTTTTCTTTTTCATTTTAAGGTTTGTATTCGGTGTCAGTGTAGTTACTATACTATCTAGGTGACTTATAGTCATTCCATTTAAATATTAAACAAACACGAAAACGGTTCTTAGTTACATCCCGACTTGTTAAACAAAATATGTACTGTGCATCAATTTAAGTCTTACATGTAAACAAGTATTTTATAAGAAACATATACCTCGGAAGACTAGTACTAAGTCCATATACCGTCTCCGATGCCCACTGAGCAGCTCACATGGCAGATTTTAACTTCAATAATCTGAAAGAGATGAAATTTAGTGGGGTGAGCAAAACCACGGCTCAGTAAGATACTAATATAAATACATGAGTAGGATTATACTGTCTTAAACTGCAATGCTTAAAACTTGTAAGGATGCAATTACAGTTAATCCTTTCTCATCGATACATCTCATTATCACTTCTCATTTTCACTTTTCATTTCATAATCATACTTTGGTATGCTATCATCCCATATCAATTCTCATATTTACTTTTCATTTCAAAATCATATTTCTGTATTCTATCATCTCGTATCGATTCTCATATCATCTCTTATCAATTCTCATATCATCTATTATCCATTCTCATATTGTGGATCATGATCACGGTGGTACGAAGTCATAATTCTCTTCGTGTATTTCTATATTAATGTTTCATGTCGTATCATGACATCATATAGATGAAATATCGTTACCACCGAGTCATGATACTCCTCATATATTCTTCATGTTTAATTGAGATATCCTATCGAATCACTTTACATTTAACAATCATATTCTCGTCTTATATTAATTCATATCACCTATCGTGTAGGAATTTATGATCACGATAGAGTAAGATCAGAGTTCTCTTCATATCTATCATATGTTCATGTATCATATCATATCATGTCAAGGTTTAATATGCAATTATGTAACTTTACTGTATAAACCGCTATCATCTCTAATCGTGTCATATGTACTTTAGAACATGCTCCACGTATGAATTTTCAACTCATTCAAGTCTACCTTTATGGCATGATAAAAACATGTTCAATTTCAATTCATGTATTCATTTTCAGAGCATGTCTAAAACATGTGCGGTTTTAAAACATTTTTCATATACTATAAGTCATATCAGGTCTTGAGTTCATTTCAAATCGATTTATACTCTAGACCGCATATCATTTTAAATTCGACACGACATCGTATATAAATCATTTCAGTGTCGAAATCATTTATCATATACTTTTAAAACATATACTGTAAATCATATCAGGTCTAGAGTTCATATCAAATCAAACTATACTCTAGACTGCATATCATGCCATGTTCGACACAAAATTACGTATAAATCATATAAGTGTCGAAATCATATCTCATGGACTTTTAAAACATGTTTAAAACATGTACTGTTTCAAAACATATTTCATTTCAAATCTGTTTCATGTACAGTATAAATCATGTCAAGTCTAGAGTTCATATCAATAAAATCATACTCTAGACTTCATATCATATCAGTTAGAGACTAGGCTAGATCCCAATCATCTCTCTATCAATAAAGACTTAAATCACTGTAGCTAGCAGTGAAAATCATGTCATCGTCCCCTGGAAACCAACTAGGGCGCTATCTATGGCCATAGACCTCATCTCTCTCAGCCCCACTGATCAGGCATGACTGAGACCTGTCCACGACTATTGTCGGACAAGCATATCTGCCTAATGAGCAAAGCTCCAATTAGGCGGTTTCCACTATGCTTTATTGAATTTAATTCTCTTAGGGTGCCTACAGTCTCATAAAACATTTAAATCTATAGCTTTGTTTTCAATATCATGTAAAGCATATGGTAAAATTCTATATGATATTTCATATATCAAAATATATATAAATATCTACCATATACTTTCATTTCAAAACAAATCAATACTTTTCAGTATTCATATAAACATTATTAAAATGTTTCAAGTTGCAAGAAAGTATACTTAAATGCGATGCTATAAAACATTTCAGTATGCAACTTCAGTATTATTTCCATCAAATACGCTGAAGCAATTCATTTAACTTTATCACCATAGTTATTCGATTTCAAGACTTTCTTTCTGTCCAATCAGTAAATCACTATTCAAATCATTCAAGATTCATTTCATTCAGTATTCAGATTGCTCAATACTCTAATTATTTAATAACCAGATCACTTGGTATTCAAGCCATTCGGTATTCAATATCCTTTTTCGATAATTATCGACTATAATAATCAATTGTACTTTTATTACCGATACTAGAACCACATCATCAGTGTGAATCCTCTTAGTATCTATGAGCATCAAATATCATGTTAAAATTATCCATAAACGTCCTCAATTCAATTTTTGATTGGCAATTCACCACTTAAAAGAATTTGCCAATTTCCACTATCAACAGTATTTCAATCATTTAAGTCGCCTTGTGACTATCCATATTATTGCCAAAAATCTCAGTTCATACCACTAAGACGGTCCATTTATTTGAATTTATCAATCCTATAATCGTCACTCGATTGATAATTCCGCAATTCTATCATTCGACCATCTAAATCACAACTTCAATTTTTTTCTCTTTTAAGTTGTATCATATAATTATCATCACCTTTATCTGTGATTCGTCAAATAAATAATTTCACCTCAATCTCAACTTGATACCATTTATGATATTAAAATCACTTGATTTATCAATTCTATAATGTTTAGACCATATAATTCATCACATTATCGTTTTCAATAATCTATCTTCCCATCGATTTCAATATCAAACTCTTCAGTAATACCATATAATCCTTTTAATATTTATTTCCAATAATTATCTCCATGATTCCATTTATGTGAGAAACTTAATCTTTTTCCTCAGATATTTTCCTAAAAAATTCGGCAGCATAACGGCTTAATTTTTTACTAAGCCTCCTGCACGGAAAACAGTTTATAATTGCAGCCGTTGTTTCTCACATTTTCTTTATCTCTTACTAAGACCTCCACCATCAGTTGTGGGTCCTCTTAGCATTTTAAACATCAATTCAATCTATAAATCATATAAAAATTTTCACAATTCCATTTAAATTCATTCCATCTATGCATCATATAAAAATCATAAAATCCCACATACAATATGATACTACTAATGCTTTATAAAAGTATCTTACTTGGTGCTGAAGCTTAGCGCCTTGACAAGCTCCTAGCATCGTCGAACCCCAAATTGCGCCTGTCACTTCCGCTACAATTTTCACAACACCAATGCATTTACGTGAATATGTGACAATAAAATTTATTCAATAACATCAGTAATTTATTTTTCCTTAATTTTTCCTTACCTTTTCTTTCTTCTTCTTCTTCCTTTTCCTTTTTCCTTTTTCTTTTCTTTTCTTCTTTTTCTTCCTTCTTTTCTTTCTCCTTTTTCTTTTTCTTTTCTTTTCTTTTCTTCTTTTTCTTCTTTTTTTTTTCTGTTCTGTTTTTTTTTCTGGTCTGAACCGGTTCAGTACTCACCGGTCGGTTCAGCCTCCGGCGGCCGGTCTTTCACCGATTCAGCCCTTCCTCAGCTGGCGGAGATGGCCGTGAGACTTGATCTGCCCTCCATTTCTCCAGATCGACTGCGACGGCGCCGGATCTGGCAGCGAAAGTTTCGACCTTCTTCTCCTCTGTTTCTTCCTTCCTCCGCCGTTTCCTTCACCACTGGTGGCCTCCTTCTCCTTCGTGAGTCTTCACCGGTAGTATTGGTGTCGATGGCAGTGCCCGGATTGGCCGGCACCGCCGTTCCACTTCCGCTTTTCCTTCTCGGGTTTTACCTCTGTTTTCCGTTTCGTTTTCTTTTCGTTTTCTTTTTTTTTTGTTGCCGGCATCCTTCCTCACCTCGCCCCCCCCCCCTTCCTCTCTCTCTTTCTCCGGTAAGCCGACAGGGGGTCGGCTGCCGGTATTTGTCTTCTCTGTTGTAAACAGAGAAGAGATGAGGGAATCGGGTTGTATTCCTGTCACGACCCGAAGACCGCGACTTTCACTCGATTCTTATACTTTTCTTAGTCTACAAATTTATGGACTAAATTTTTCTTTTTCATTTTAAGGTTTGTATTCGGTGTCAGTGTAGTTACTATACTACCTAGGTGACTTATAGTCATTCCATTTAAATATTAAACAAACACGGAAACGGTTCTTAGTTACATCCCGACTTGTTAAACAGAATATGTACTGTGCATCAATTTAAGTCTTACATGTAAACAAGTATTTTATAAAAAACATATACCTCAGAAGACTAGTACCAAGTCCATATACAGTCTCCGATGCCCACTGAGCAGCTCACATGGCAGATGTTAACTTCAATAATCTGAAAGAGATGAAATTTAGTGGGGTGAGCAAAACCACGGCTCAGTAAGATACTAATATAAATACAAGAGTAGGATTACACTGTCTTAATCTGCAATGCTCAAAACTTGCAAATTTGCAATCACAGTTAATCCTTTCTCATCGATAACATATCATTATCTCATTTCTTGTCATCTGTCTATCACTTATACTTTTAAAATTATCATCATAATCACTTTTCAGTCTTCTTGTCCTTACACTATAGTGCATCGCACAACAATCTGTCGTATCCAAATTGAATGTCATATACTATTAGTCTATATTTTCCTCTATCTCGGAGTACATCATGTCCAATTGAAGCACCATATCAATTCACTGTATATTTCATAATCGTACTCCTGTAATTTATCATCTCATATCACTTTTCCTTATAGAGAAATCATGATCACCACAGTGTAAGTTCACAATTCTCTTCATATCTATCATATGTCCATGTATCATATCATGTCATCGTCTAGATGAAATATCATTTATGTCGAGTCATGACATTTATCATGAAACTCGTGTACGAAGCATATTATCATGTCAAGGTTTAATATGCAATTATGTAACTTTACTGTATAAACCGCTATCTTTTCAAATCATATCATATATACTTTAGGACATGCTCAACATATGAATTTTCAATTCATTTCAAATTTGCTTTTAAGACATGATAGAAACATGTTCATTTTCAGTTCATGTATCCGTTTTCGGAGCATGTCTAAAACATGTGCGGTTTTAAAACATTTTTCATATACTATAAATCATATCAGGTTTAGAGTTCATATCAAATCAGTCTATACTCTAAACCGCATGTCATTTCAAATTCGACACAAAATCTTATATAAATCATGTAAGTGTCGAAATCATTTATCATATACTTTTAAAACATATTCTGTAAATCATATCAGGTCTAGAGTTCATATCAAATCAAATTATACTCTAGACCGCATATCATGCCATGTTCGACACAAAATTACGTATAAATCATATAAGTGTCGAAATCATATCTCATGGACTTTTAAAACATGTTTAAAACATGTACTGTTTCAAAACATATTTCATTTCAAATCTGTTTCATGTACAGTATAAATCATGTCAAGTCTAGAGTTCATATCAATAAAAATCATACTCTAGACTTCATATCATATCAATTAGAGACTAGGCTAGATCCCTATCATCTCTATCAATAAAGACTTAAATCACTGTAGCTAGCAGTGAATCATATCATCGTCCCCTGGAAACCAACTAGGGCGCTATCTATGGCCATAGACCTCATCTCTCTCAGCCCCACTGATCAGGCGTGACTGAGACCTGTCCACGACTATTGTCGGACAAGCATATCTGCCTAATGAGCAAAGCTCCAATTAGGCGGTTTCCACTATGCTTTATTGAATTTAATTCTCTTAGGGTGCCTACAGTCTCATAAAACATTTAAATCTATAGCTTTATTTTCAATATCATGTAAAGCATATGGTAAAATTCTGAATGATATTTCATATATCAAAATATATATATCTACCATATACTTTCATTTCAAAACAAATCAATACTTTTCAGTATTCATATAAACATTATTAAAATGTTTCAAGTTGCAAGAAAGCATGCTTAAATGCGATGCTGTAAAACATTTCAGTATGCAACTTCGATAATGTTTCCATCAAATACGCTAAAGCGATTCATTTAACTTTATCACCATCAATTATTCGATTTCAAGACTTTCTTTCTGTCAACCAATAAATCACTATACAATTCATTCACTATTCATCTAATTCAGTATTCAATTTGCTCAGTACTCAATTCATTTGGAAATCGAATCACTTGGTATTCAGACCATTCGGTATTCAATACCCTTTCTTGATCGTCATTGACTATTATAATCATTTATACACTTCATTATCAATATTAGGATCGCATCATTAGTGTGAATCCTCTAAGTTTTGATAAGCATTTAAACATCAATTTCTAAAATAGTCATCAAGTTACCGAATTTATGCAAATAATAATATCATCCTTCAATATCTGTTCCAGAATCGACATCGAGGATAACAGAATCACAAAATCGATAGTCACTTATCAAATCTATTTATGATTTGATCTATTGATACATGTTTATCATTTTCGATTTGAGGTTCAATTTCATTTACTATCACAAAATCGTATCTAAATCCTCAAATCCATTTTCATGTGGCCTTTATGATTTTATCCGAACTCATGCAATTGTCGATCTTATTATTCAAGATCTATTCTAAGGTTATAAGCACAATCATCTTTTCACATATTTATCACTCATTTATTTGAATCCATAATTGATCGGATTATGTCGTAATTAAATCTCCATTTCAATCTCTCGAATTTGTCCATATTATCACTTTCGAAATTATTTCAAAATCATGAAACCGGACTCGGTAAATTCTGGAAATCATTACTCCGTTAATAACTTCACAATCCAATCATTCGACCATCGAAATTTCAACTGTGATCTTCTCTTCCAAGCTACATCATATAATTATCATTACTTTTATCCGTGATCCGTCTAATTAATAATTTCACCTCAATCTCAACTTGATACCATTCGTGATATTAAAATTACTTGATTTATCGATTCTATAAGGTTTTAAACCATGTAATTCACCACATTATCGTTTCCAACGATCTATCTTCTCATCGATTTCAATATCAAACTCTTTCGATAATACTATAAAATCCTTTCAATATTTATTTTCAATAATTATCTCCAAGATTCCATTTATGTGAGAAACTTCATCTTTTTCCTCAATTATTTTCCTAAAATTTCGGCAGCATAACGGCTTAATTTTCCCTAACCTCCTGCAAGGGAAACACAATTTATACTTGCAGCCGTTGATTCTCACCAATTTTACCTCTTACTAAGACCCCCACCATCAGTTGTGGGTCCTCTTAGCATTTTTAGCAAATCAATTTAATTGAATGCATCATATATAAAAATCGAAATTCCCACATACAATATAAAGCTACTAATGCTTTATAAAAGTATCTTACCTATTTGCCAAAGCTTAGCGCACTTTCTGATTTTCGAGCATTGCCGAACTCCACCATTCGTCGCATTTCCGCTTTACATTTTTTCTTCCTTTTTCCCTTTCTTCTTCCTTTCCTTCTTTCTCCTTTTCTTTTTCTTTTCTTTTCTTTTTCTTTTCTTTTCTTCTTTTTCTTTTCTTTTCTTTTCTTTTTTTTTTTCTGAACCGGGTCGGGTCGGGTTGACCGGGTCGGACCGAGTCAGGCGGGTCGGATCGGGTCAGACCGGTTCAATCTTCTGCTGGCCGGTTCGGTCACCGGCGGCCACCCATTCCGGCGGGTTCAGCCGCTCCACAGCTTGCCGAGGTTGCAGGGATACCGGATCTGGTCTCGGTTTCGCCAGCGACGGCGCCGGCGGTGGCGAAACTGGGCCGTGGGTTTCGGCTCCTTTCTCCTCCGTTTCTTCCTTCCTCCGCCGTCCTTTACCTCGCCGGTGGTCTTCCTTTGTTTCCCCTCAGCTCCACCAAGCTCGGGGTTGGGGTGGCGGTGGCCAGATCGGCGGCACCGCCACTTTTCCTTTTCTCTTTTTCCCTCTTTTTCCTCTCGGTTTCTCTTTTCTCCCATTTTCGCTTCGCTTCTGTTTTTCGCTTCGGGTCGCCGCCGGTCGTTTCTTCTCTTCCCCTTCAACTCGCCGGTGATGACCCTCTCCTTCCTCCTCCTCTTTTGGCCGACAGGGGGCCGGCGGTTTTATTTGTCTTTCTCCTCTGTCTATAACAGAGGAGAAAGAAGAAACTGGGAATCGGGTATCCCGATTCCCGCTTCTAAATTTTTTTTTTTTAGTATATATATTTTTATATATATAATAATAATAATAACTATAATATATATAATTATTATACACCATAATTATATATATACACTATTCTTAATATGTATTTAAATACATATTTTGTATTAAAATATATATTTATATATATACTTTTACACTTTTAACACAAAATAATATTTATATAATATCATTATATAAATATACCAAAATATTTTTATTTCTTATTAAGTTTTGGATTTCTTGATATCCAAATATATTTTTCTCCAATTTCATTCTTATTTAATTTGGATCTCAATTTGTCCAAATTAAATTTTTCGGATACCTTATATTTATTTAGAAATTCTCGGTCTTCACAATTCCCGATTCCCACGTTTTCATTTCTTTTCTTTTTTTTTTCATTTTTTTATAACATATATATATATATATATTTATTATTATATATAATAATAACAACTATAATATATATAATTATTATACATATAACCATAATTATATATATATATATATATATATATATATAGATACACTATTTATAATATGTATTTAAATACATATTTTGTATCAATATATATATATATATATATATATATACTTTTTACACTTTTAACACAAAATAATATTTATATTTATCCAAAATATATTTATATAATATCCTTATATAAATATATAAAATTATTTTTATTTCTTATTAAGTTTTGGATTTCCAACTATCCAAAATTATTTTCTTCATTTTTTTATTTAATTTGGATTTTCATTTATCCAAATTAAATTTCCTCCTTCATTTCTTATTTCCAATTTAATTTTCCTTTTCATTTCTTATTTAATTTGGATTTCACTTTATCCAAATTAAATTTTCCGGATGCCTTATATTTATTTAGAAAATTCTCGGTCTTCACATAAGGTATCTAATAATCGCGTCTGATAAGGTTTGAGTAGTTATTTTATCATTCGTCACAGATTCAAATGGGGTTCAAGTAGTGATCTTAACATACCTACTATCCGAATTCAATTATAAATAATAATTTTTAAATATTAATGTATATTTCATTTATAAATTATTTATGATTAATATAACACTTAATTCAATTAATTTATTAAATATTTTAATTATGATTTTTAACATTAATTTATTTCTATGAGTTAATTTAAATTTATTAATTTAATTTTCTCAATAATTTGCATTAAAATTGATTTTAAATTTAAAATTTAAAAGTCAAACTTCGACCTAACAAATAAATATTAAGCAGATTTAGATAATTAACAAGTATTTCTTATGTTATATGGGTAGCATTCGGATAGTAAAAATCAAAATATTTGGATAATTAATTGGATTCGAGTATTATAAAATATAATTGGATACAGGCTTTAATACTCCAAAATTAAGAAGTACCTTATCCATTGTCATTCTTATAATGATGACGGATCCTGTGAGAATGATGTGCGAGGCTGAAGTGGAAAAATTTTATATCTCATCAAATGGTTTGTACACATGTGTATATATAGGCTGCCAGATGTACTGGTGTGTGTGTAACTACTAACAGCCTGTAATAAAGGAAATAACCAAATACAGAAAAATAAAGAAACAACAGAGGAATAGGCGGTAAAATCAGTTGGTTTGTCGTTAGCCCTCCTCAAGTTGGAGCAAAGAGGCTGTGAGTGCCCAATTTGCTGAAAAGCGAATGAAAAGTAGGGGAAGGAAGGGCCTTAGTGAACAAATCAGCTAGCTGAGAGGAAAAGGAAACATATAGTAAGCGAATTACTCTAGCTTGAAGCTTTTGTCGAACCAAGTGGCAGTCAATCTCAATGTGCTTGGTTCGTTCATGGAACATCGGGTTTTCAGCGATAGCTATAACAAATTTTCTGTCGTAGAAAAGTAATGTTGGAGCAGGATGTGAGACTTGAAGATCATGAAGCAAATAAAGGAGCCATTATAGCTCACATGTCAGGGAAGCAAGGGTTCTGTACTTAGCTTCAGCAGAAGATCTAGAAACAGTCTGTTGCTTTTTAGATTTCCAGGAAATGAGAGCATCCCCGAAAAAGACACAAAAGCCAGTAACAGACTTTTTGGTGTCAGCATAACCAGCCCAATCAAAGTCACTAAAAGCTTTGAGCTGAAGATTAGACATGGTGGGAAAGAATAACCCCTGAGCAGGATTGCTCTTAAGATAACGAAGGACCCTGTGTGTTGCTGTGAGATGCACAATGGTAGGCTTCTCCAAAAATTGCGAGAGTTGCTGAACAGCAAAAGTCCAAAAATAGAGCAGTTTACCAATGAGCCTCCTGTACAGTAAAGGGTCTTCAAGTTTAGCACCAAGATTTTGACTGAGTTGTTGAGAAACAACCAGAGGTGTTGTAACTGGTTTGCAGCCCAAAAAACCAGCTTCCCGCAGAATTTCTAAAGCATATTTGCATTGATAGAGGCTGATCGCATCCTTGGTCCTAGCAACCTCAAGACCAAGGAAGTATTTCAAGGTTCCAAGGTCTTTGATTCTGAAGGTTCTATCAAGATAAATTTTCATATCATCAATGAGAACAAGGTCATTACTTGCTAGTATAACATCATCTACATAAACTAGCAGTGCAATAAATGAAGAACCACTGCTTTTGAAGAACAAAGAGTGATCAGAGGAGGCCTGTTTAAATAAATGTGACATCAAGGCTGAGCTAAGCTTGTGATACCACTGACAACCAGCTTGTTTCAACCCATACAATGACTTCAACAACTTGCATACTTAACCTAGTTTGCCAGCAGAATAACCAGGGGGAGAGTCATATACACATCTTCTGTTAAATCTCTATGTAAATAGGCATTATTGATATCAAGCTGGTGCAAATGCCATCCTTTGGCTGCTGAGATTGCAAGAAGTGTTCGAATAGTAGTCATTTTAGCAACAGGGGAAAAGGTGTCTATGAAATCAACCCTTGCTTGTTGTGTGAACCCTTTAGGCACTAGCCTTGCTTTAAATCTCTCAATTGTGCCATCAGCCCTGTACTTAATTCTATAAACTCATTTACATCCGATTGGTGTTTTACCATTAGGCAAATCAATAACCTCCCAAGTGTGATTTGCTTGAAGTGAGAGATTATGATATTGAATTTGACTTATTTTAGATATTATGAATTAAAATGAGAAGAATAAAAGATAAGAAATAGTCCTTGAGAATTAATTGGACATGTGCTCGATTAAAATTGTCAAAGGCTAATTTATTAAAACAAAAACATGTCAAAAAGCAATAAAATATTAATTTAAGGGATAAATTAGCTAGATGAGGCACAAATACTCTTTGAATAAGTACCAATAACCTTACAATAATAAGATCTTTTAATCTCTAAACTTAGTGAAACAAGTCAATTCATTAATTAAGAGATCATATATATCTACGAGAAATGGACATTAAAGTGCTAACCTCCCCTTTAATTAAATTTTAAGTTTGAATCTTAATTAAGTTTGATTCCAACTTTAATGTTGATTAATTGATTTATTTATTCGTAATTTTATGTATTTTATATAGTGGTAATGATATCTTAAGGATTAGATTTACTTGTAATTGAAAATTTTACTTACGTGTATAATTATTTATAAACACAAAATCAGTGAGACATAAACAAACCTCTAAAATTAACAATTCAAATGTGTCACTACATAAGCAATTAACTGTAACCCTAAGATTAATATTTTTTCAATTTTCAAGTGTCATACGTTATTATCTGCTTAAATGAATAGTTGAACCTGATATATAAGAAAGTCGTTTTCACTTTCAGTTTTCATTCGTTACGTGTTACTTTAGGCATCTATTTTAATTTGTCCTATTTTTTAATGCTTCGCCTGAAAACGTGCTCAATTGCCAATACTTATATTATACATTTTAGTCAATAAGTTGTTACGTTTGATTTTGACAAATTAGGTTCTTATATTTATAATTAAGTTTACAATTTGACAGGAAAATCACGTTTCTACAATGCATATTGAGCTGGCCTCTACGGCTCCACCACCACTCGTTCTAAAGGCCACCTGTTTTGCTATCTTTGAAGTTGTCATCAATGACGAAAAATCTCCAAAAAAACAAATATAAATGCGTGTGTGTTTAATTTCAAAGGACAGTAACTCTTCACCAAAAAAAAAAAGGACAGTAACTACTCCTTTGGGATTGTAGTGTCGTGGAATTGATGTTTAGTCAAAAGTTCACCTCAATTACTTTAATACTTATAATAAATGAAAACATTAAATTCAACAAGATTAATACATAAAAATTAAAATATTAAATAAATAAATAAATTGACATATTTTATTTGGACAGATATAATTGAAAGCCAAAGCAAACTAAAAAATTCTAGTTATGCTAATCTTAGGGTCTGGTTCATTTCAATTAAGATATTAAAAAATTCAAATTTTTAATTCTCTTGCTTGAGAAAAAGAATAAAAAAATTTCAAATTTCAAGAGGGAATTTGAGATATGCATCTAAATAGTGCGTTTAGAAGAAAAATTTTGAAAATTTGAAGAATTTTAAAATTCATCAATCCAAAATACTAGTATTTGTAATTGTATTGTTTGGGTAAATATTTTTTAAAAAGAAATTTTTACTATTAGAATTTGATGAAATAAAAATGTTATAAAATAAAAATAATGATATTAAATTCAAAAAAGAAAAATATAAAATAAAACATATATTAAATTTGTAAAATTGTATAGATATTATTAATAATATCTATACAATTATATTTAAATAAAATGACCTTTTTTTTATAATTTTGTATTTAATGGTGCGTTATGTGTCATAAAGTAAGTGTATATTAAAGAAATTTTGAAAAGTTACCTCTTCATGTGAATTTTCAAGAAGAAAATTAATATTTTAAATTTGCTCTTGAAATTCTTCTTAAATTTTGAAATTCTTTAAACCTTTTCAACAAACAAAGAAATTAGATTTTAAAATTTTAAATATCTTGATTTAAATATATTTCCTTATGCAAATCTCTCATCCAAACGAACCCAGGATATGATTTTTCAGAATTCCTTTAAATCTTCATTTACTTTATTACATATGACCAATAATTAAACATATATGTGTGTATATAAAATATACTTTTTTTATTTATTATATTATTAATAATTTCTATGTACATTTTTACAAATTAATGATACTCATATTACATTTTTTATATTTTTCTTATATCTAATAGTATTTTTTAAATAATTATTATTTTATTTAATCAATTTTAATAGACAAATTTTCTTTTTAAAAATATTTATCCAAACAATACAATCATAAATGCTAGTATTTTGAATTGATATATTTTGAAATTTTTCATATTTTCAAAATTCCTCGACCAAAGGTACTTTTGGAGTAATTCTCAAATTGTAGATATCGTGTTAGAAGTGAAAAGGAGAGCTAGTTATATATTTATAGTCAAACTCTAATAACTCACATCAAAGCATGTTAAGTTTAATGTGTGCATAACGGCCACATCATATCAATCTAATAAAATGTGCAAAAACACATAGTACATATCACAATTCACAAGTAATTGGGTACTTGTATGTTTCATACCAAGACTAAATAATTAGCTTGTTTGTTAAATCATAATTTACCAATTAATAGAAGTCCATTCTAGTAAAAAATTCTAATATTATTCGACTTAGACAATATTAAGTGGAGATATTTTAATTTTAAGAAAATAAAATTTAGAAAACAAGTTTCGGCTAATTAATTTTATTTTGATGTGGTCAAAATTTGAAAACCATTTAGTCTTTAGAAACAATATCTTAATGATCTTATTCAATATTACCATTTAATACTAAATCGTGGTAGGGATAATGTGTAAGACCTCGTATTTTGAAGCACTGTTTAATTTTATTTATATAATGAAGAATATTAAATATTTTATATTTATTAAAAATGTTAATTTTATTTTAGGTATAAAGGTAAAATAGTAGGTGGGCCCTACTGACCCTTTAAGGTCCCAATAGAGGTGGAACTTAGTGGATTAGGTATTTAAGGATGAAAATTAAGATGGTATGTCACGACCCGAAGGCCTCGACTTTCACTTAATACCTATACTTTTCTTAGTCTACAAATTTATGGACTAAATTTTTCTTTTTCATTTTAAGGTTTGTATTCGGTGTCAGTGTAGTTACTATACTATCTAGGTGACCTATAGTCATTTCATTTAAATAATGACTAGCAAGGAAGCGGTTCTTAGTTACATCCCGACTTGTTAAAATAGAATATGTACTGTGCATCAATTTAAGACTTACATGTAAACAAGTATTTTATAAGAAACATATACCTCAGAAGATTAGTACTAAGTCCATACATCGTCTCCGATGCTCACTTAGCAGCTCACACGGCATATGTTAACTTCAATAGTCTAAAAGAGATGAAATTTAGTAAGGTGAGTAAAACCACAGCTCAGTAAGATACTAATATAAATACAAGAGTAGGATTATACTGTCTTAAACTGCAATGCTTAAAACTTGCAAGGATGCAATTACAGTTAATCCTTTCTCATCGATATATCTCATTATCACTTCTCATTTTCACTTTTCATTTCATAATCATACTTTTGTATGCTATAATCTCATATCAATTCTCATATTTACTTTTCATTTCATAATCATACTTCTGTATTCTATCATCTCTTATCAATTCTCATATCATCTCTTATCAATTCTCATATTGTGGATCATGATCACGGTGGTACGAAGTCATAATTCTCTTCGTGTATTTCTATATTCATGTTTTATATCATATCATGACATCATATAGATGAAATATTGTTACCACCGAATCATAATACTCCTCATATATTCTTCATGTTTAATTGAGATATCCTATCGAGTCACTTTACATTTAACAATCATATTCCCGTCTTATATCAATTCATATCACTTATCGCATGGGAATTTATGATCACGATAGAGTAAGATCAGAATTCTCTTCATATCAATCTTATGTTCATATATCATATCATACCATGTCATCGTATAGATGTGTTAGCTTTAAATTGCAATATATATTTTGAAATGACAAAAACTTAAGTAAGCTTTAATGTTTTAATTCATATTGTAAATTTGCCTTATCGCACATGATTTTCTCAATACATTTCAAGTGTTCATATCAAACATTAAGACCATGATTTAATGATGCATACTCTTATTGGTCTTAACACTTTATAAATGTTTTGAATATTTTAGAAAATCACTTGATGATTTCTTGGACAATATTTTCATTTGAGAAAGTCAAGAAAAACTCCCTTAAAGCTTATAAATGTTTTGGGTTGAATTAGGATCAAAGGTTATATCATTTCTAACCCAAAAGTGCAGGAAAAATGCCATCTGGAAGAAAAGGATCGATCCCTACTGTAGCAGGATCGATCCCTTTTTGGCAGAAAGTCTTCCCAAGGTCCCTGAAGCCAAGAATGAAGATTCTGGACAAAAGGGATCGATCCCTTTGGAAATGGGATCGATCCCTCGGGACGAAAATAGCCTATAACGGCTAGTTTTTGTGAGACAACGGTAATATCCGAGATTTGGCTCCACCCAACGGCTAGAATACATCCAAGGGACTATAAATAAAGGCTTAGAAGCTAAAGGAAGTGAGAGGAACAACCAAGCAACATCTTTCATCATCTTATTCATCTTCCTCAAGCCTCAACATCAATTCAAGAGATAAAGAGTCTTCATCTTCTATCATTCATCTATTTCTTGTATTGCTTAGCACAAACTTTATATAGGCTTTTCATTGTGCTTAATTTCTATAATCATTTGCCTACCTAGAGGCCTCTTTTGATTACATTATTTGTAACCCACCATTCCTTGTAAAGGGGAGGTTTCTCTTAAGCTTTAGAAAAAGAGGGAGGTTACTCTTTAGCCAAAAAAAAAGAGGGAGGTTACTCTTGAGCCTAGAAAAAGAGAGAAGTTTCTCTTGATCCTTGAAAAGAGGGAGTGTAACACAAATTCAAGTTAGTGAATTTGGGGAAAATCCTTGGGAGTGTCTCAAGGTAGAGGACGTAGGCAAGGTTGCCGAACCTCTATAAATCGCTTGCGTACATTTCTCTATCCTTACTCTCTTTACTTATTTGCAATTATATTTGTGTTTATTGCTTTGAATTTATATTGCATAATTGAGTAGCCTAGAGAACTTAGAAAATATCAATATAGGCTAGAGAATTTAGAGAAACCGAAAAACGAACCTAAGGTTAGTGAAAAACCGATTCACCCCCCCTCTCGGTATAGCCTATAGAGCCAACAATTGGTATCAGAGCTTGGGCTCGAGATTGATTTAGACTAACCTCTATCGAGCAAAACGATCTTAAATGGCTCACTTGAATGTAGGCACACCCCTAGGAGAAGAGGGACACTCATTAGTTAGACCTCCACTCTTCAATGGTGAGAATTACTCTTATTGGAAAATTAGGATGATGTTATTTGTGCAATCCAATGACTACGAAGTGTGGAGAGTAATTGTTAATGGCCCTAGAATCCCAATAAAGAAAGTAGACGGAAAAGATGTCCCTAAGAGTGAATATGAGTGGGACACCAATGACATGAGATTGACACAATTGAATGCCAAGGCTATGCACACCCTCTTTTGTGCATTAGGTCCCAATGAATATAATAGAGTCTCCCTATGTGAGAATGCCAAGCAAATATGAGACAAATTAGCCATCACACATGAAGGGACCAATCAAGTGAAAGAGACCAAAGTAGGAATGCTCACACATGATTATGAGCTATTTAGGATGAAAGAAAATGAGTCCATTAGCGAAATGTTCACTAGGTTTAATGATATAATTAATGGACTTAAGGCATTAGACAAGAGCTATTCCAATGTAGAAATGGTCAAGAAAATCTTGAATAGCTTGCCAAAATCTTGGGAGGCAAAGGTGACTGCTATAGAAGAATCTAAGGACCCTAACACCTTGTCTCTAGATGAACTTATGGGCTCCCTACTTACATATGAAATGAAATTAAAAAGAAATGAAGAGCCTTCAAAGAAAGTAGGGGTAGCACTTAAGTCTTCCACTCATGAGGTCATTGAAGATAATAGTGATGAGAGTGGAAATGAGGAAGAAAAGGAAATGGCAATGTTTGCCAAAAGATTTAATAGATTTATGAGAATGAAAGAGAGAGAGCAAAATAGGAAACATCATAGGGGAGAGTCAAGTAGAAGAGAAAAAGACCACTTAGTGTGTTATGAATGCAATGAACCGGGTCACACTAAGCTAGATTGCCCCATACTTAGGAAGGAAAAGGATAGGAAACCTAAGAAGAAAGCATTTGTGGCTGCATGGAGTGATAGTGATAGCTCCGAGAGGTAGCCTACTCATGCTTTATGGCCATTAGTGATGATGAGGCTAGTTGTAGTTCTAGTGAAGATAATGATTATACATTTGATGAACTACAAAATGCTTTTAATGAATTAGCAAATGATTTTCAATGCATGAACACCAAATATAAGAAAATCATTGTTAAATTGAAAATAGAAAATGAAATGCTATTACATGCCAAACATGAATTTGAGAAGAAGTTATAAGAAGCAAATCTAGAAATAAATGAGTTGAATAAAAAGAACTTAAATTTGCATAACTCATTTTCTAGGTTCTATATGGGTCAACAAAAATTAGATCACACGCTTGAGACCCAAAGAGCTTTCTTTGATAAAGATGGGTTAGGTTATAATGCAATACAAAAAGAAACTCATCTTAAGAATTTCCTAGTGAGCAAAAATTCTATGCATGATACATCTCTTACATGCTCACTATGCAATAGGATAGGACACTCTTCACAAGCATGCACTTATAGAAAAACTACATTTAGAGGAAGAGTAGTTAAGAAAATGTGAGTGCCAAAGCATGCAATAAATAATGATGATTTGAGCTTGAAATGGATCCCAAAAGGATCAAAAATTATTTGCACTAACTCTCAAGGACCCAAGAAAATTTGGATACCAAAGCATGCTTGAAAATGTGTTTGTTGTAGGAGTGTTAGAGCATGGAGTTACAAAGAAACAATGGGGTTTGAATGCTCTACACACCTCTATGGAGTTTGCTTGTGCCAATGAGAAAAAGAAAAAGCTTGAGGATCCATCACAACAATTCTTCAAAGGATGGCACAAGGTGGATTCAACTAGTCAAGGCAAAGCATACTCAAGCAAAGGAGTATTGTAAGCTTAATTCCTTACTCCTTAAACTTTTTATTTGATTAGTTATGCTTTGATGAGAAAATTGGTTGATGATTAATGATGCATTGTGAGTTGAATGATAGAACAAAAGGCATGATGAATGATTGTTGAATGTTTGATGAATAGTACTTGATGCATTGAATGAAAAGCATGATTTTGAAATAATTATTGGTTTTCTACATCTTGAGCAAGTTTGATATGTCTAGATAATATATTTAGTTGCTCAAAAGATGTCAAATATGTCATATATGCAAAATGCCATGTCATGAGCATTAATGAAGAACTTGTATATTGGAAATCATGGCATGTTGTTCACAAGATATATGCTTTAATGATATATATACTTAAAATCTATGTGAACAAGTTTGTTTTGACATATTTATGTAATTCAATGCATTGGTTTGGCCAAAATATGCATAACTCTCAAAATGACCGCCTTTGAGGCCAAAAATGCATTTTATTGTGTAAATTCTTCCAAAATTGCAAAATCTTTTGTAAAATGGTTTTTCAATCATGTTTTTCGTTCATACAAGTTCAAAATCATGTTTTACAAATGTTTAAACCCTTACTTGGACTTAAATTACTCAAAAACGAAGTTTTGGTACCTCACAAGTCTAATTTTCTGTCAAAACAACTGTAGAATCTGCAGGACATATGAGGGATCGATCCCCACTGTAGCAGGATCGATCCCCCCAGGCCAGAAAAGGCTCTCCTGCATGTGTTCAACAGAAATTGAGAAGAACTTTTCATTGTTTTGATACTTTTTCTCTTCTCAACTTAAAATTCATTGTTTTTAACTTCTTTTTGATGAACTTTAAAATATGAAAAATCATTTTTCATTGATATCATGCCTTAACTTCATCAATATCATTTCCAACAAATGGTATCACTTTCAACAATCAATATCATTTTTCCTGAGCTCACAAGTACAAAATCAGTTTTCTCATTGAAAATAGTCCTGAATTACATAAATCTTGAAATAATCTTGAAATATATTTTCAATGAATGCTTAAACATAATTTTGACATTTATTTCAATGATTTGAGAATTTGATGAACTTGTGCATAATGAATATTCTTCATTACTTGTTGTTCATCTTAGTCAAGCATGCTTATAGGATTATGTCTCTTACCTTGACTTATAAATTCCATACTAGGTTTCATGAAAATTATACATCTAGTGGATTGATTTCAAATGTAAATTCAACAATTGGTAATGGTCATTGGCCTATAATTTGTGATGATAAATGAATCTTAAATGTTTAAATGCATGAAACTTTATCATCCTTGTACTTAAAGAACTAGGGTCTTAATGACAACATCAACATTCAAAGATAAATGCAAACTTGAACAAACTTGATATCCATGCATTTATTATTTGAATCTTTCCTTGCTCATAATTGGTTAAGGACTTGAATTGGAAAATGAGCATAGGATTTTTGTGCTCAAATCACATGGAAGAAAATGTGTTTGCTTGAATACTTTGATTTTTTGAATCTTCCATATGGTATAACTTTGTGAATATGAATATGGATTAATACTCTATGATAGTGTGCTAATGTTTAATTGATCCATATGCATATTTGATGATGTGAGTTGTGTTCTTGCATATTTAGGATGATTATTTTGACATGAACACACTACACATAAATATTGGATTCATGCAAAATGACTAAGTCAACCAATAGCAACAATTGGTATTTAGATTGAAATAACAATTAGTATCATTGGGAACCATATTTTCAATAATTGGTAAGCCAAATCCAAATTGCCAATTGGTATGAGCTTTAAATTGACAACTCTTCTCATGCTCCCTAGATTGAAATGACAAATAGAGAAGAATTCTCTTAGGATATTTTTGCATGAAACTCTTGTGTGCTAGAATTTGTAGTTAATTGCTGTATGTCTTTATTCTATGCACATTCTTGCTTGAACATGATTTATGAGCTCATGCATATGATATGTCATCTAATTTTAGCTCATAATCATGATGTATTACCGTGCACCTTAGTTGGACCTTAGAAAACAATTGATATACTTAGGTGCTTGCTTAACTTCTTACCAATTGGAACCTTCTTACAAAATTACTTATCAACAATTGGTATCAAAATTATTTATAAACAATTGGTATAGGATCATAAGTCATATTCATTGCATGAATATTTCATACTCTTTGTGAATATTGACTTATTTATTTGTGCTATGAGTCCCATGTACTAAGATGTTTCTTGTTGGATGGAGCATATTCTTTTATCTCTTCTCAAGTAGCCATAATTTTAGGGGGAGCATATTTTTTTCTTAGTTTTCCTTCTTTTTGCTATAACAAAAAGGGGGAGAGATAGATATTAAAAGGGAAGGATATTATGGGGGAGATATAAGGAGGGAAAATTCATTTTCAAAACCTATGCTTATATTAAGGGAGAGCTTTACAAAATCCTGCTTTATTTGAGGGGGAGTATTTTTTCAAAGAATTTTCAAAGGTGCAAATTTACATTAAGTTTTGTCATATCAAAAAGGGGGAGATTGTTAGCTTTAAATTGCAATATATATTTTGAAATGACAAAAACTTAAGTAAGCTTTAATGTTTTAATTCATATTGTAAATTTGCCTTATCACACATGATTTTCTCAATACATTTCAAGTGTTCATATCAAACATTAAGACCATGATTTAATGATGCATACTCTTATTGGTCTTAACACTTTATAAATGTTTTGAATATTTTAGAAAATCACTTGATGATTTCTTGGACAATATTTTCATTTGAGAAAGTCAAGAAAAACTCCCTTAAAGCTTATAAATGTTTTGCGTTGAATTAGGATCAAAGGTTATATCATTTCTAACCCAAAAGTGCAGGAAAAATGCCCTCTGGAAGAAAAGGATCGATCCCCACTATAGCAGGATCGATCCTTTTTTGGCAGAAAGTCTTCCCAAGGTCCCTGAAGCCAAGAATGAAAATTTTGGACAAAAGGGATTGATCCCTTTGGAAATGGGATCGATCCCTCGGGACGAAAATAGCCTATAATGGCTAGTTTTTGTGAGACAACGGTAATATCCGAGATTTGGCTCCACCCAACGACTAGAATACATCCAAGGGACTATAAATAGAGGCTTAGAAGCTAAAGGAAGTGAGAGGAACAACCAAGCAACATCTTTCATCATCTTATTCATCTTCCTCAAGCCTCAACATCAATTCAAGAGATAAAGAGTCTTCATCTTCTATCATTCATCTATTTCTTGTATTGCTTAGCACAAACTTTGTATAGGCTTTTCATTGTGCTTAATTTCTGTAATCATTTGCCTACCTAGAGGCCTCTCTTGATTGCATTATTTGTAACCCACCATTCCTTGTAAAGGGGAGGTTTCTCTTAAGCCTTAGAAAAAGATGGAGGTTACTCTTTAGCTTAAGAAAAAGAGGGAGGTTACTCTTGAGCCTAGAAAAAGAGAGAGGTTTCTCTTGATCCTTGAAAAGAGGGAGTGTAACACAAATTCAAGTTAGTGAATTTGGGGAAAATCCTTGGGAGCGTCTCAAGGTAGAGGACGTAGGCAAGGTTGCCAATCCTCTATAAATCGCTTGCGTACATTTCTCTATCCTTACTCTCTTTACTTATTTGCAATTATATTTGTGTTTATTGCTTTGAATTTATATTGCATAATTGAGTAGCCTAGAGAACTTAGAAAATATCAATATAGGCTAGAGAATTTAGAGAAACCGAAAAACGAACCTAAGGTTAGTGAAAAACCGATTCACCCCCCTCTCGGTATAGCCTATAGAGCCAACGAGATGAAACATCATTAACGTCGAGTCATGACATTCCTCATGGAATTCTCATATACTAAGCATATTATCATGTCAGGGTTTAATATGCAATTCATGTAATTTTTCTATATAAACCGCTATCATTTCAAATCATATCATATATACTTTAGGACATAATCAACATATAAATTTTCAATTCATTCCAAATTTACCTTTAAGGCATGATAGAAACATGTTCAATTTCAGTTCATGTATTCATTTTCGGACCATGTCTAAAACATATGCGGTTTTAAAACATTTTTCATATACTATAAGTCATATCAGGTCTAGAGTTCATATCAAATCAATATATACTCTAGACCGTATATCATTTTAAATTCGACACAAAATTATATATAAATCATATAAGTGTCGAAATCATTTATCATGTACTTTTAAAAACATATACTGTAAATCATATAAGGTCTAGAGTTCATATCAAATCAAACTATACTCTAGACCGCATATCATGCCATGTTCGACACAAAATCACATATAATTCATATAAGTGTCGAAATCATATCTCTTGGACTTTTAAAACATGTTTAAAACATGTACTGTTTCAAAACATATTTCATTTCAAACTTGTTTCATATACAATATAAATCATGTCAAGTCTAGAGTTCATATCAATAAAATCATACTCTAAACTTCATATCATATCGGTTAGAGACTAGGCTAGATCCCTATCATCTCTATCAATAAAGACTTAAATCACTGTAGCTAGCAGTGAAAATCATGTCATCGTCCCCTAGTAACCAACTAGGGTGCTATCTATGGCCATAGACCTCATCTCTCTCAGCCCCACTGATCAGGCGTGACTGAGACCTGTCCACGACTATTGTCGGACAAGCATCTCTGCCTAATGAGCAAAGCTCCAATTAGGCGGTTTCCACTATGCTTTATTGAATTTCATTCTTTTAAGGTGCCTACAGTCTCATAAAACATTTAAATCTTTAGCTTTTCTTTTTAAAATCATGTAAAGCATATGGTGAAGTTCTTTAAGAGGTTTCGTATATAAAAATACGTATATACCATATACTTTCTTTTTAAAGCTAATCTATACTTTATAGCATTCATATAAGTGTTATTGTAACATCTCAAATGATGATAAGTTATACTTGAAAGTGATGCTATACAGTATTTCGGTATGCAACTTCTGTAGTATTTTCCTCTAATATAGTGGAGAAATTCATTTACATTCATCACCATCTATCATTCGATTTCGAAACTCTCTTTCTATAAAATCAGTAATTCAATTTTCAATTCATTCAATATTCATTTCATTCAGTATTCAAATTATTCAGTACTCTAATTGTTCAATAATCAGATCACTTGGTATTCAAACCATTCGGTATTCAATATCCTTTTTCGATAATTATCGACTATAATAATCATTTGTACATTTCATTATCGATACTAGAACCACATCATCAGTGTGAATCCTCTTAGTATCTATGAGCATTTAAATATCATGTTTCCATATAGCCATCATGATACTGAAATTATGAAATACTAATGTCCTCATTCGATATCTATTCTAGTGTCGACATCGAGGATCATAGAACCACAAGATCAATAATCGCTTATCAAATCCATTTATGGTTTGACCTATTGGTACATATTCAGAATTTTTGACTTGTGGTTCAATTTCATTCACTATCATAAAATCATATGACAATCCTCAATTCACTTTTCATATGGCCAGTAGAATGTAATGCCATGCTAGAATTATCTATAAAACGTCATCAATTCAATTTTTGATTGGCAATTTACCACTTAAAAGAATTTGCCAATTTCCACTATCAACATTGTTTCAATCATTTAAGTCGCCTTGCGACTATCCATATTATTGCAAAAATCTCAATTCACATATATTTAACATCGATATCACAATCATACCACTAAGACGGTCCATTTATTTGAATCTATCAATTCTATAATCATCACTCGATTGATAATTCCGCAAATTCTATCATTTGACCATCTAAATCACAACTTCGATTTTTCTCTTTTAATTTGTATCATATAATCATCGTCACTTTATCCGTAATCCGTCTAATAAATAATTCGACCTCAATCTCAACTTGGTACCATTTGTGATATTAATATTACTTGATTTATTGAGTCTATAAGGTTTAAACCATATAATTCATCAAATTATCGTTTTCAACGATCTATCTTTTCATCGATTTCAATATCAAACTTCTCCGGTAATATCATAAAGTCCTTTCAATGTATATTTTTCAATAATTATTTCTAAGATTCCATTTACGTGAGAAAGTTAAATCTTTTTCCTCAACGTTTTCCTAAGAATTTTGGCAGCATAACGGCTTAATTTTCCCTAACCTCCTGCAAGGGAAACAAAATTTATACCACAGCCGTTGATTCTCACAATTCCTACGTCTCTACTAAGACCCCCACCATCAGTTGTGGGTCCTCTTAGCATTTTTAATATCGATTCAATTAATGCATCATATATTAAAAAAATCACAATTCCATTAAAATCATTTCATCAATGCATCATATAAAAATCATAAATCCTACATATAATATGATGCTACTAATACTTTATAAAAGTATCTTACCTATTCGCAAAAGCTTAGCGCATTCTATGATTTTTGAGCCTTGCCGAACTCCACCGTTTGTCTCATTTTCGTTTTGCTACAATTTCAATAATTGACACATATTTTCATTTAGAAAATAATCCAATAATTTCTAATAAATCCTATAGAAATATAGCAAAACTTTTAATTTTCCTTACCTTCTCTTTCTTCTTCTTCTTCTTCTTTTTTCTTTTCCTTTTTCTTTTTATTTTCATCTTTTTCTTTTCTCTTTCTTTCTCTTTTTCTTCTTTTTCATTTCTTTCTTTTTCTTTTCTTTTTCTTTTCTTTTTTGAACCGGGTCGGGTCGGGTCGAGTCGGGTTCGGGTCAGATCGGGTCAGTCTTTGCTTGGCCGGTTCAGCCTCTTCCTGCCGGCATCACTGCCGGTTCGGACCTCCCACAATTGGCTACAGTTGCGAGGACGCCGGATCTGGCCTCGGTTTCGCCCCATCACCGACGACGACGCCAGATCTAGCGACGTGGGTTTCGGATCCTTTCTCCTCTATTTCTTCCTTTCTCTGCCGTTTCCTTCACTGCCGGTGGCTTTCTTCTCCTTCGTTGGTCCTCACTGGTGGCGTTGGTGGTGGTGGCGGTGCCTGGATTGGCTGGCACTGCGATTCCTCTTTTCCTTTCTCTTCTTTCTCCACTTCGGTTTCTCCTCTCCTTTCCTTCTCTTCGATTCCTTCTCTTTCCGCCTCGGGCTGCCGTCGTTTGCTTCTTCTCTCACCGGCGACGCCGTTCTCTCTTCCCCTTTCTCCTTTGGCCAGCTGGCATTGGCCGACTTCTCTTTGGAAATCCCTCCTCTGTTGTAAACAGAGGAGCAAATGGGTGGGAATCGGGTATCCCGATTCCCGCTTGTTTTTTTTTTCATTCTTTTTTTTAATATATATAATTATATTTTTATAATTATATATATAATCAAAATATTAAACATATATATATTTTTCATATAAACCATTTATATATATACTTTGATTTAAAGTACTATATATATTTTTCATATATATTATATATATATACATAAATGTCTAATAAAATACATATGTATTTATTCCATGTATAAATATATGTTTATCAAAAGCGTATTTATATAATATCATTATATAAATCTATCAAAATACATATTTTTATTTCTTATTACGTTTTGGATTTCTTGATATCCGAATTTATTTTCTCCAATTTCATTCTTATTTAATTTGGATTTTGATTTGTCCAAATTAAATTTTTCGGATATCTTATATTTATTTAGAAAATTCTCGATCTTCACATGGTAAGAATCCTAACCCCAAACTCAATTATTTATGCATGCTTCGAGAAAGTGCAACAATATGAGAAATGACAGTTTAGTCCATAGGCCATTGGAACTTCTGTTAATAATGGTCAAACTAAATGGACTTTTGACCCACTATCTATAATAAATAATACCCCATGAAATATAGAATTAGAACATGTAGACAGATGGAATAAATTAGATGTAAAAACAGAAATTTACACGATTTTATGGTTATGGGTATTTTGGTAATTTCACTCAAATCAAGAACTGAACCCTAACAAAAGCTTCACCAACCATTAGATCAAGTTAAATAGAGGTGTGTTATGATTAAATGAAATATTTTGGAGACTAAATAAATTGTTTTCAACAAAGTCAAACTTTAGGGGTAAACTTGAAAAGTTTCATTAAGTATAGGAGCATTTTGGTAATTTTGCATGAGAGATATCTAAAATTGGATTTCTCTACAGATTTCTGCACCATTTGGCTGGCCATCTTCAACCTCTTTGTGAAATCCACAAATTGCTTTAACATTTCCATATTGTATAGTATTCCAAGTTAGAATGCTTAAATAAATTATATTGAGAAGTTGCAATATGTATTATAAGTAAAGGAGGAAAACATATCAAGTGGGCCCCACAAGATAATCTGTAATCTAGACGGATCTTGAAGTGGCAAAATATGAATCGTGGGCTCAAAATACCCAAGTGGTAAGAAGATAACTTCTTGAAAATGTCGAAAATTAAGTGATCGTACCGTTAAGGGCATTTTAGTCATTTCACCCACATTGTCACTCCATTTGTACCTTTATGGTCAAAGAGTGACTTCTATATTATGAGAATATTATGATTATGTGAAAATAAATGTAAAATCTTAATATATTAAAGTGAGATGTGGGACGTGGAAGGAATAAGAGCAATTGAATGGTCAAAAGGTCAAATAGTCAATGGTAAAAGGATGAGGTGTAAATGGATAAAGATAAATTAAATGAAATGTTCATTTTTCTTCATCTCCATCAAGAGGGCCGGCCACCATTGTTGCTTTTCTCTCAAATTTCTTCAAGTTTCCTTCATACTCACCTTGACAAACACCCTTCTTCTTTTATCGAATCGCTAAGCTTGCATAACGAAAACTGCTCCTCATCACTAGCTCTAGCTATACCTGTAAATTGGAGGGCTGAATCAAAGGCTTTGGGTGTTTCTTGTTGTTGTTATTTTTGGTCACTAACAAAGGTAAGAGAAGAAATTGCTTCTTTCAATTTTATCTAAGGTTGGAGTTCTGTTGAGTTGGTATAACATGTTTATAGCCTTGAAATGAAATAAGATCAATTGTAGAGGTTTCTTAAGGGTTTGGTTAAAAGAGGGTTTGAGCTACTTAAAGGTTTTAAGATGAAGTTTAGGTGTTAAAAGAAGTGTTAGAAAGGTTTGATCTAAGTGAAGTTTGATTTGTTAATGGTTATTGTGGTATTTGCAGCTTTGAAAAAGTGAAGGGAAATTCGTTGGTGCAACAAGCTGCTGTGTTATTGGGCTATTTGAGGTAAGGATTATATGTAACGGACGTAGGGTGACTATGTCCGCATGTGGTTGTATGGTTGGGAATTAAATGAAATTGTTTAAAAGTGCAGGAAGTTTAAAATCTCGGTTTTACTCCTAGTTTCGATTTGGTTAGGGGCAGCTGACTGCCATAAATAGCAGCTGACTGCCCAGAGACAGCCATGACATACTCATTTTTGAAACTGACTTAAAGCAACCGACTGCCCTATATAGCAGCTGACTGTCATTTTTCCAGAAGCATTCTGTTTGCGCACCAATAGACTGCCAAAGAGCTAGTCGACTGCATTTTCTCGAAAATTATTTTGTTTGCGCGCCAGTCGACTGCCCTATTTGACCAGTTGACTGCCCTACTTGCTTTCGAGTTTTCAAATATTTTGAATTTTAAAATAGAAAATAAATTCATTAAATCGATATATATGTCATAGTAGTTGACTACCCTAAAAGAGCATTCAACTGCCCCTTTTGAAAATAGTGTTTTAAAGCCTATTTTGTATAAATGTATTTGGATTACCATTAAGGTTTATAAGAATGTTTATGGTTATCAATGGCTTTCAAAAAAAAGTAATAATTTGATAACAAATGTTTTGAGATTGTTACGCCTTTGGTGATCATGCATATTATTTGTATTTGGCTGTGAGACCTTAGTCACGTCCTCAGCACCACAGTTGTCACTTGACTGGTGTTCACTATGAATTATCGACTATGGCCATTTGTCTCTTATATGTGTTTGGCTTAAGAGAGGATCCCTGGCCTATATGTGGGATTTATTTGGTGCATGATTCTATTAGAATGTTAACCGTCTCTCCAATCTATTTGAAGTTATTTGTATATGTGATATCAAATGATTTGATGTATATGCAAATATTTGATTTACTTGAATATATGTAAGTGATTTATAAGATTGGATTATATGTTTATATGGTATTTGACGAACTTATATGGTATCTGTTTTATAAAGATCCTACATGACATGATAGAGCCAAGTAAGAAACCTGCATATAGTGGTATAGTATGCTATTTTATATATATTCCTTACTAAGCGTAAACTCACTCCTTTAAGTTTTCACCCAGACTATTTGCAGTGATTTCTCGCTCTCGGTAGAAGAGCTTACTTTTTGGATTGTACAATATTCCTTCGAGGCACGCTTCCCAAATTCCCTGAAGATATATTCATTTTGTTATGTATATCAAACGGTGACACAGTGTGAGACCCGATTTTATTACACTGTACACTATACTTTGTAAATTCTTGATCGTGGAATTAAAATATTTAGTGGAATTAAATAAAGATTGAATGAATTTCCACTCTCAAATTGGAATTATGGGAATTATAAATTATAGTATAGTGTATAAGAGTTTAAACAAATATTGAATGATGAATTAAAAGTATAGAATGAAGGAAGAAAAGAAATCTGAAATTTTAGAATGAAAGTGTTAATTTCATGGCATAAAATACCAATAAATATATTTATAAAAAAATATTTATTGTACATGTGATTTATTTTGATTGGAGGAATATACAAAAGAGATAAGGAGTATAATGCAAACCGTGTAGCAATTTTCTACTGCTATGATACACGGCTGGGAGCAGTTTTGTGATGCAAATTATAATGTAAAATTTGATGATAATAATAGATAAAGAGGACTTTATTAAGTAGAAATATGGTTGAATTTTATTGGCTGAAAAATACATCAAAAGAGGTAAAATGAAGCAAGAAACATGCAGCCAAGAAGAATGGGACAGCACGTCATTTTGCTTGCTGCCATGATACCGATTACCAGCTGGAAGTTTAAAGGAATTCAGCCATAATTTTTATGGTATAAAATGCAAACAAGTAATATTTAAATGGAGGGAAATTGTATTTGGAAATGTAGTTAATTTCTATTGGTTGGAACACACAAAAGAGAGGCAAAACAAATCACAAACGTGCAAGAAATTGTGATCTCTACGCCACTTTTTCTGCAGGTATGGTGTTCGGTTTAGCCAACAAAAGAAAATACAAAAGCAGATTTTTATGATAAAAAAATACAATATAAACAATACTTAAAAAGAAGAGAAAGTAAAGTTTAACATGAGGTTAAATTTTATTGGATCAAATTTACAGAAAGGAGATGGAAACTTGGTCAAACCGAACAGCCAAGCAAACCCCTCTCAGCCGTTCCTTTGCTGCAATTTTCTTCAGATTTTAATGCTCAAAATGACATAAAATGATGAGAAAAAGAGATAAGAAGATAAGTGGCAAACTAATATTGGATGTCTTGAATAAATGGAAGAATAAAGAAACAAAAACTTCAGCAAAATATTTCCTTAATCACCGAATACCCTGCTGGTTACGAGAGGTCTAAGTTAGTTTCATTTTGTGTTGAGTTAGTTTCATTTTGTGTTCTGTTTTGGCTTCAACTCTCCCAAGAGAATTCAAAAATTTATGTCCTCCTAATATTTAACCATCTAACCTTCACCATCAACCCTTTCTCCACCATTTAAACTAGCCAAGAACCAAGCCAAGTGGAACTGACGTGGGGCAGAAACAAAATTCTGTTTTGGAGGAGTCATTCGGTCAAGGTGAGCTCCCATGATTCTATGGTTTTCTTGATATTCAATAATATATTTCTATGTTTTATAACATAATAAACATAGATATAGACTTGTTTTTAGTTAAATTCTATTAGAACATGGAATTAGAACAAATTGAGATCTTGGCATACATGAGAACAAGCAAGAACTATGGCTGGAAATTGTGTAAAGATGATGAGAAATGGTCACATCCCGATTTCCACTTAATCATTACAGAAGCTTAATTTGCGAGCTAATTTTCATTTCCTTTACTTTGCATATTTGTTTGTAGGTGACTGTATAGGTCACAATTCAATTTTAAGCGATCCTTCATCACTAAGGTCCCATTTTTATTTCTCTTTAATTGATTCAATTATGATATTCATCTTAAACCATCAAGAACTAGTGATTTATATATACTTTATTATTGCACATATCAACACGATCACCATCTTGAACAACCATCAAATCATTTCATCCTGATGGTAAAATAACCTAGCCTACATCTCGGACTTTGTTTATACAACCAATCAAAATATAAGTAAATACATTGTGCCTTACTCAATCTGTATCTATCTAGTGTACTGAAACCATATACTTGAAACTACACGTGGGAATCACTCTCGAGGAGCTTCCCGAGTCAAAAGCATCATGATAGTGATCCTCAATCTGAAAGGGAGGAAAGGAAAAGGGGAGTGAGTCATAACTTCCATCTCTTAGTTTTCAAACTCATAAATCATATACATCTGATAAATCAAATCTGATATGCTATAATATAAAACATGACTGCATTTTAAAAACATACGGAATAGTATCTCAAATCATATGATGCGTAATATAAACCATGTTTAAATCATTCAATTTCAATCATTTCACATATACTGTAAAAACATGTCATATCTAGAGTTTCATATAAAATAAACCATACTCTAGACAACATTTAACATTTAGTGAGAGATTAGGCATGAATCCCTATTCTGGTATCATATCATCTCTAGCCCATTGTAACTATCAATGGGATAGTTTCCCTCGAGGAGCATCTATCTATGATCATAAATCGTCTCAGTCCCACTGATAAGCTAGAAACTGAGGAATGTGTCCACGACTATTGTCAGAATATATTATCCTTCCTTTATTGTGCTTAATACACCGTTAGAAAATAAATGTTTTACGGCATATAGTTTTCATTATATCAAGCAGCATACGACTCCTTTACTGAGCATGTAGTTCGCTCACCCTTTACTTTCAAATATTTCAGATTTATTATGAGAATTATTTGATGGCTTCCTCGGATAAATATAGCTGCAAGTAGCCCACTAGGACAAAGAGCATTGAAATTTAAGGTACAGTCACTTCTCTTACATATTTTGACACTTGTATATAGTATTACATTATTGTAAAATAGAAACAGGAGATGTAAAGTGTATGGATATTGTAAAAATTTTTATATTTCGAATTTATTGAATAAATGATTACCATTTATTACTGTTAATGATCAATTGTTAAAGGCATCACAGACAGCCTAACTGGTAAAAATATGTAAAATACTAGTAAATATTGTGTAAAAATGTACATTCGACTGTTACACACTGTACTATGATGTATACTAAATCATGTTAGGGATGTAAGTTGTGTAAGGAATTAGTATGTACTTGAATGGAAGTTTTAAACTCATGTGTATGGATGAGAAATACTTTTCCATTAAAATTGAGATCACCATGTTAAGCGATTAACTATAAGGTATAAGAAGAAGAAAGGATGACTCAACAAACAGCCTAACCAATCTTATGTGAAAGAAAAAGTTAGTTGGTAATTGTGTTAAAAGATGACATAACGGGATGTTACACTCTCTTCCTCACCTCCACAGCCAAAAGCTTTCAAGAAGAAAGACCCTCCAAAAACCTAGTAAAATATAACCCGAAATCGAAAATTTCTTAACAAACACTGACTATTTTTCAGTGCTCTTCTTTTGGTACCAATATCTCTTACTAAAGTGACCAACATAAGACTCCAAGCTCTCCCATAGTGTTCGACCAAGGTGAGGAAGATGGGAACCTTAAACTTTTTCATGGTTTTCTAATTAATTACCATGTAATTAAGATGTTTCCATGTCTTTCTTAGCTTGAATCATGTTAGAATCATGTAATTAGGCAATTGAGGGTTTTGGCCACCATCCATCCTTCATGAACATTATAAATTTTGATGTGGATTTGATGTAGGAATCATGTAAAAATTATGAAAAACATGAAAACAAGCTTAATTAAGCTTAAATGGAAGAAACACCAAGTCTAGGGAGAAAGAACCATTCGACCATGACTACAAAAGCATGAATTTGATGCCATTCAATGTGAATTTCATGTAGAAATGGTGTAGAAAATTAAAAGAACAAGTTTATATTAAGTAAGGAAGCTTAAATTGTTGAAATGTGAAGTGTTAATGGTAAGGGTGATTCGGCCATGATAAGGGGAGGATGAAATTGTGCTCATTTCAATGTAATTTAGGTCCAAAAATAATGAACAAATTATAGTGCTCATTTCAATGCAATTTAGGTCCTAAAATAATGTACAAAATATTTTGAGATTGTAGGCATGATCGGAATCGAAAACGGAGATGTTTAGCATAAGTTGTGATTTTAGCACCAATAAAAATTGGATTGCATTTAGAGCTACAACAGACAATGTACTAGAAATTAATTAGTTAAATATTCTTTTAATTAAAATATAGTGAATTTATCGAGTTTGGATTGTGAATTTGCAGCCTCAAGATCCAAAGGTGCTGACGAGGCCAATGCCGAGAAACTAAGAGTTAAGGGATATATGTATGAAGCGTAGGGCTACCATGTTGCATGTTTTGATCAAATTTACCTTTTATGAATTGAAATTGATATTTTGGATGGTATTTGGAAAATGGAACTGTGGTTTGAAGTTGTGTTTTCGTGCAGGGGTTAGGTTAGAACAAACCATTATGCTGCCAAATTTTTTCTAAGTTAACCTAAATCCTTAATTTCATCCTTTGGTATGGTGTTTTGAAATAAAAAGAAAATGAATTTATATCTTTAATTGAAATTATTAAATATGATTTAATATAAATTAAATCACAAATTTGATTATTAAATAGATTTAATTGTATTTTATGAGCTCTTTAATGCTTATTTATTTTTACATCCTCATTCTCAGTGGTATTTAAATAAATTTATTTTGAATATTAATATTATTTTGAAAATATATGATGCCTTTTTATGCTTAAATAAATATTGAAATTGTGAATTTATTTAAAGTATGATTTATTGAATTAATCTCGTAAACAACTCTGAAAATATTTACGAAATGTTTTGAAATTGTTAGCCCCGTAGCTACTTACAGGTACAGGCATTTCCGTTCCGTTCTGATGCTGTTGAATTTAGCCCAGTTCTGATGCTGATGCTATAATAGTGTACACACTTTGGCCTCTAACTATGGTCATATGTCTATTATAGTGCATGTGTCTATTGGGTGTAACCTAGTCTCCACTAAACTTATGCCGGGGTGCCAAATTCCTAGTTAACTTAGATCCAGGCACTCCTAGTTTTGATTTGATTTTCGATTTCACTTATATGTTGTATGTGTTTTATGATTTTATAACATGTTTGGTGAATTATATTTATTTGAATTATTTGTTCGTAAATGATACAAATGTGATTTAATGTTGTTTATGGAGTAATTTATATTTTCTAAATGATTTAAGAAATGTCTAACAAGCTATTAAATATTTACTGAATTTGTGATTAATTTAAATATTTTGAACTCCTTGTAGTGGACTTGGATGCCATGACATGCGAGGTGCTCTAAAACATCCTTCTGTACTCCATCTGGTTATCTGATCCATTATTGTATCCTTTCGACATTCGTGCCCACAAGATTTCAATTATGAATTTATAATTTTCGTATAAAAATTAATTTTTAAACTGCATATAGGATATGATGTATCAACATTTATATATATATATATATATATATATTTCTTAGTGAGTATTTAACTCACCCCTTGATTTTTTTCACTCCCAGATTATCTACAGTAGTTGGGTCTACTTCTAGAAGACCTAATTTTGGTATCCTTTAGGCGAGCGTCTTTATTCATCGAGCAATACGACATTCATCTTTAATGTATTCAGACTTTTTGTATAGTTCACTTTTATGTATATAATACTTGGGATGTAAATAATTATATTTTGTTTATGTGTTTAGATTTCGAATCCTGGGTTTAAGTAAATAAATAAGTTCCATTTTAAATATAATTGACACTGTAGACAGCCTAACTGTATGTGGTTTGTTTATGTGAAATTAGTGAAATACATGATATTCGGACCATGATAGTTAATTTGATATCAGAACGAGGTTGACCTCATGTCTGTCAGTATCTTATGATTAGAAATAATACGCATCCCAAGTAGCATTTGACTTGTCTGAGTATATAATTGAAATATGTGACTAAAAACCCACTTTGTGTAATTGTGTTGGTGTAGTATGTCTGAAAGGCGCAGGGGTACCAGACAGTGCAAGAGACACCTCAGGCATGTACAGCCCTCCCTAGAGCCTACTCTGGAGCCAATGCCGGAGCCAGCTCTCCCTCCACAGCCTGAGAGTCCAACCACTAGAATTTTCAAGCTAGAAAGAGTTGTGGCAGACTTCATAACCAATTTTAATAGGACACCGCTACCAAAAGTAGGGCCACCTCTACCACCTCCAGTTGATGCTCAGCCAGCACCATAACCAGAGCCGCAGCCACAACCACTGCCGATACAACCCCTACAGCAGCCTCAGCCACAGATTCTAGAGTAGCCGAGGCAGGTACTTGTTAGGGCTTGTGACGCTACATTGATCCAGTAATTTTTGAAGTTGGATTCATCGAAGTTTAGGAGTGAAAAGGATCTGATGGCTGCTGAGGAGTGGATAAATGAAGTGGAAAAGCTGTTTGATTATATGACATGTTACAAGATAGAAAAAGTTGGCTTGGCTACATTTTTATTGGCGGGCGATGTAAGGTACTGGTGGAAGTCCACCAAGATAGGTCTGACTGCCAAATACCTAGTAGTGACCTGGGAGGTTTTCCTAGAGGATTTCTATAAGCAATATATCCCTAGCACAGCACAGGTGAAACTAAAGTCAAAGTTTATGAATTTAAAGCAAGGAAATATGACTGTAGACCATTACGAGTCCAAATTCATTGCTCTTAACTGCTTTGATCTAGAGGTAGCCAAGAGTGAAAAGCATAAGATCGAGTGGTTCGTATTTGGTTTGAAGGTATCCATCCGAAATGGTCTGGCCCTGTTTGACATTGCCATTTATGATGAGGCAGTCCATTGAGCCTAGTTGTGCAAGCAAAATTACAAGGCTCAGTAGTTGGAATTTGGTTTCAAGACAAAGAGTAAAGGCAAGGAGAAGGCTAGGTGAGGATTTGATGATAGAGCTAATACCAGGCCAGCTAAGAGGCCTACTGGTGTTGTGATCAAAGAGAGACCTGTTAGAGATAGGTCTACGATATCGGTTGGCACTAAGCGATCTACAACTCCCCAGAGGGGCTCTGCGACCAGGTGCAATAGTGTGGGAGGTTGCATGGTGACAAACCTTGCTAATGGGCTATGGGAGCTTTGTTTTAAGTGTGGACAGTGGGGTCACATGATTAGAAATTGCCCTAAGGACAGGGAGTTAGCTATAACAGTAGCACTAGCAATAAAGGAACACAAAAAGGCGACACCCTCAACACCGAGAAAAGCAACAGCAGTAGAGAAGGGTAAGCAAACGATGACTTAGGGTAGGGTTTACGCACTCGATAAGGAGTCTGTTAATACCTCTTTTGATATTATTCGGGGTAAGATTTCTATTTTTGATATAACTGCTATTGCATTAATAGATCCAGGTTTTACGCATTCATTTATTTCTCTTACATGTGCTGCTAAGATACCTGTAAAACTTGAACCTTTAGGATATTCATTATAGATTAGTACTCCTTTCAAAGAATCACAAATGATTAATGTTATGTATCAAAATTGTAGACTAAAGATAGGAGGAAAAGAAATCGTAGCTAACCTAGTTTTGTTAAATATGTACGACTTTGATGTAATTTTAGGGATGGACTGGTTATCTACGAATTATGTTAGCATTGACTGCTACACTAAGTATATAACTTTTTCTTAACCCAAAAAATATATTGTAAAGCTTTCTACATTGGAATGAAATTAAATATTTTGTTGAAATCCGTTCGATTTGAATTTAAGCAACTTAAGAATATGTTTGTTTGTGAATGGTTCATTGCATATGTGGAGGACGTTAAGAAGAAGCATCTGAAGTTACACGAAATTCCTATGGTTATGGATTTTTCGGACGTGTTTCCAAATGAATTATGAGAATTTCGCCCAATCGAGAGATTAAGTTCACTATTGATTTAATTTCAGGTATTAAACCTATTTCGAAGCCCTCTTACCGAATGGCATAGGTCAAGCTAGATGAGCTCAAGAAGTAGCTTCAGTAGTGATTAGACAAGGGTTTCATCCATCCCAGTGTCTCTCCTTGTGGTGTACCAATCCTATTCGTCCAAAAGAAAGATGGTAGCCTGCGACTTTGTATCGATTATCGGTTACTTAACAAGGCTACTATTAAGAATAAATATCTTCTTCCCCGGATAGATGATTTATTTGATCAACTTAAAGGTACCCATGTATTCTCTAAGATTGACTTGAGATTGGGATATCATCAGTTGAAGATTCGAGAGAGTGATGTCCCTAAAACTGCTTTAAGAATTTGGTACGGCCACTACGAGTTTCTGGTGATGCCATTTGGGCTTACTAATGCCCCTACAACATTTATGAATCTGATGAACGAGGTTTTCAAGCCTTATCTGGATAAATTCGTCATCGTATTTATCGATGACATTGGGTATATTGTAAGTCTCGGGAAGAACATGAGCAGCACTTGTATATTGTTTTGCAGACCCTCAAAGACAGAATATGTTAAATTCAGTAAATGTGAATTCTGGTTGGATCAAATCACTTTTCTGGGGCATGTGGTCTCCAAAGATGGGGTTTCAGTTGGTCCATCTAAAGTCAAGGCTATAGTGTAGTGGGAAAGATCAAAGACAGTGACTGAGATTTAGAGTTTTTTTGGGTCTGGTCTATATTATTATAAATTTGTCCAGGGTTTCTCTATATTGATTGCTCCTTTGACGCGTCTCCCATGCAAGGTGGTAAAATTTGCATGGATTGACGCTTGTGAGTGTAGTTTTAGGAGCTGAAGCTGAGGTTAACCACAGCACTGATCCTTACCATTCTGTGTGGTTCTAGAGGATTTTCAGTGTACAGTGATGCCTCCTCACTAGGTTTGGGTTGCGTGCTAATGCAACATGGTACAATGGTCGCTTATGGTTCCCGACAGTTAAAGGATCACGAGAGGAATCATCCTGCACATGACCTGAAGCTTGCTGTCGTGGTATTTGCTTTCAAGATATGGTGACATTATCTGTATAGTGAGAAATTCCAGGTATTTGCTAACCATAAAAGCTTGAAATATTTGTTCTCGTAGCATGAATTAAATATGAGGCAGCATAGATGGATGGAGCTTCTAAAAGAATATGATTGCGAGATACTATATCACCCGAGGAATGCAAATGTAGTAGCAAACGCTTTAAGCAGGAAGCACCTGAGGATGGTTTCCTATAAGATGGTTCAGGAATACAAGGTATTAGTGCAATTTGCAAGCCTCAGTTTGGATGTTACTCCATCTGAGAGATATGGATTAGTGGCCAGTTTTCGGATTGAACCGGATTTGATGAATCAGATCAGAAATGCTTAGAGGGAGGATTTGGGTTGTATTGAAATTGCAAGTTAATTGTAGTTGGAAATTTAGTTAGAGTATATGATTGGCACAGATGGAATTCTGAGGTTCTAGAACCGGATTTGTATTCTCGAGGACAAGCAGTTGCCGGAGTTGATTTTAGCAAATGCTCATAGCTCTAAGTACACCTTGCATCTAGGCAGTAACAAGATGTATAAGAATCTGTGTAAGGTATACTGGTGGCCTAATATGAAGAGAGACATCACCGAGTTTTTTGCAAGATGTCTCACTTGTCAACAGGTGAAAGTGAAGTATCAAAAAACAGCTAGATTACTTCAGCCTTTACAAATCCCGATATGGAAATAGGAGCACATCACCATAGATTTCGTCATGGGTTTACCAAGCACCAGCCAGAATCATGATGTGATTTGGGTGATTGTTGACAAGTTGACTAAGTCCGCCCACTTTCTGGTTATTAAGTCTACAAATTCTTTGAGTGCCCTAGTCGATCTTTATGTCAGGGAGATTGTGAGGCTACATGGAGTTCCAGTGAGCATTACTTCCGACAGAGATTATCAATTTACTTCTCATTTCTAGGAGCGATTTCAGAAGGTTATGGGATCTCATTTGAATTTCAGCACAACTTTCCATCCGCAGACTAAAGGTCAGTTCGAGCGCAACATCCAGACACTCAAGGATATGTTGAGAGCTTATGCATTAGATTTTAAAGGCTCCTTGGATGATCATCTTCCCCTAGCGGAATGTGATAACCGTGAATTCTCCCACTTTTGGAATTATGGATTTTGTAATTTCAACTTCTGATGTTAATAGAAAAATTACAGTAAATAAATAAATTTATTATGCGACTGGAATATTTTGAGATTAAGGTACTTAATCCATTTGGAAATTGTAGATCTAATAATTAGGAAAAATTATTTTTGGTATTATAGAATTTAAATTTCAAAGATATAGATAAATAATTACTTATTTAAATAAAATAAAATAATAAAGGAAAAAGAAAAAAGAAAAAAAAGAAAAGAAGGAATCGGGATACTTCAACCCCGAATGCCTTTCCTTTTCTCCTTTGTACAAAACATAAGAGAAGCAAGTAAGGGCTGGCCAACACTGTCTGTGAGAAGAGAGGAGAGAGAGAGGCAAATCGGTACTAACTAAGGGGAAAAGAGGTCCGACAACAGTGAAGGAGAGAAGGAAAGAAGAAGGGAGAGGAAATGGAGACCGCCAGCTGCCACCGACCCAGGCGGGCTAGATCAATGCTGATTTGGTGATTCTGGAGATGCCAAAAGAAAAAGGAAGAGTCAGCAATGGAAAAAGAGGGGGGAAAAGAAAAAAAAGAGAGAAGAGGTGGTGGGTTGGCCAACGACGAGATGCTAAGAGGAGGAAGAAGAGGAGGAGAAGAGCACCACTTCCACCAGCGCCTTCTGTCATCGACGCTAACGCCTGAACCATCTAAAGAAGGCTAAACCGGTCTAAACTGGTAAGCAAAAAAAAAGAAAAACAGAAACATAAAAAAAAAGAAAAATAGAAGAGAAATAGAATAAAGGCAGAAAATAGGAAGAAGGGTAAGAAATTTATTGTAATTTTATTCTTATTAAATTGTTAAGTAATCTTGTAAAATTCTAAGATTGAATATAGGTTTGAATTCATAGAAATTATGCAAAGGCTGTTGGAGCTTAACTGAGCTAGAGGAAATCTTGGTGTTTTGGTTTCTCAAAATTGCTGCCATTGTATAGGTGAGAGAAAGCTAACTCAGATCTGAATTCTTTGAGTATATGTTAGTGTTTAAGATTTGTTTAGTGTGTTTATGACCTTAATTTTGGATCAAATCAAATTGCATACACACCTTAGAGTTTCAACCATTTCATGAAAGTAGGGATGTTATGCTAAAATCAATAAACCAACGGTGTAAGAATAATGTAAAAAGCTTGATAAAGTTAGTCATGGTATTAGAATTAAATAAAATCAAAGACTAATGAAGGGGTATATATATTCAACCAATAAGGTTTAGTGGGAATGATGAGCTGTTTCAATGCATTAATGGTATAGAAATACTGTAGAAACAATGATGAGATAGAATACGACCTTAAATTTGCTGAATATAATGTGTGGAGCCATAAGGGGAATTTTGGCCAAGCTTGAAATCCTAATATCACGATGTTGATTTTGCTGCCAATTTAGTTAAAAAATAATTTAGGTGTTAATGAAATTATTAGTGAAGTCAAATTCAACAAAGTACGTGTTTTGACAGTAGTTGTAGTTATGGACATTGGTAAGAAGTAGATCGGTTTTGCCATTGTATTAGGAAATGTGAAAGGTCTTTAAGAGTATTATATTTTTTTTGTAAAAGGAATACGGACAATTAACTGCGTTTGAACTATTTTCTGTAGCCCTAAAGTAGTTGAATGACTCTAGGAAGTAAGCGAATGAATGTCTGCCTACTGGTTTCGTGCTAGTAATTGGATTATACAAACGACATTGACACTGTGTAAGTAAGGGACATATATAGAAGAAATAAGACAATGTCATGTGTGTATATAAAAAATTGATTTGGTTGTTTATTGGAAAAGAATAAAACTCAATGAGTTGAGCTTAAAATTTAAATATATATATTTATATAGAAATCCATATTTGAGAATTAAACAAATTCATGAATTGCAATTGTGATAGTTATAGTTAAAGAATGATGATGATGTAATTAAGATTGAATGTTGATAGATAAATAACAGTGTGATTGTTTACTGTATGACTTAAAAAAATAATCATTTGTGGTTGGTATGGTACATCTGTAGTTTTAATGGATCGAGTTTCTGAGGTAGAATTGGAACTGTTTGTAACTTTGAAATGATTAAGGGTTGAGATTAAATATTTTATTGTATTAAATCAACTGGTTTTGGATGTTGATAATTTAGTTTTTAATATATGGATAGTGATAAGAGAAGTAAATAAGTATTTGAAATGAATTGCACTGGAAATTGTGGCTAGTTGGATATATATAAATTGTGTTTTTATGCAAAAGGATTAGGACAATTATAGCCGTTATGCTACCGAAATTTTTATAAAATTATAGATAAGAAAAGTACAATTTAATTGCTTTGATACTTAATAGGAAATAAAATAAATTTACCCTAGAAAGTGACAAAATAGAATATAAGAATTAATAGAATATTTATTAGAATCATAATATAGAATGTTGAATATAATTTAGAATTATTATGCAGTGTGAAGTACGAAAAATAAAGAGGCGTAAGTGACACTATCGGATTTTATACTACATAAAAGTACAGGTAAGGAACATGTATAGGAGTTGCATGAGAAATGTTTTACTTGCAATTGAAAAATTATTGGAAAACCAAATGGTAATTGTTTCTGCACTCAATTCTCCTAAACAAGAAAATAGAAAATTTACTTTACCTTCACATAAATATAAATATGATTTATTTGCATGAAATATATTATTATTATTATTATTATTATTATTATTATTATTATTATTATTATTATTATTATTTCACACGCAATGATTTACATGAATCACATTACATGAAATAATTTATATGAAAGAATTTATATAAATTGCAGTACATGAATTGATTTATATGAAAGATTTAAATTACATAAAATGTAATTTCTCATGATTTACCAATTGTGTTCAGATATATTGTTGTATAATTAAAGTTTTTGCATTGAGTTTTAAATGAATTTTATTATTGCTCAATTACAATAATTATTCTTTATATGATTTTGGATTGATTGAAGATAATTGCTATTTAAATAATTTCTACTATAAACTATATGATTTATGAAAATGATTTGGACTGATTGAAGATAATTGCTATTTGAAAATGATTTTACTTTTAAATGAAATGATTTATGAAAATGTTTTGAGATGAACGTTCTTTAGGGATCATGCATACCGTTATATGACTGCGAGACCCTAATCAAGTCCATAGGTTACCGTTATATTGTACATGACTGTGGGAATTATGGTCAAACCCATAGATTTCCATAGTGAACACCTGATAAGTGCGAACTGTGACCGACCGACGATGGCCATTCGATATTGATCGTCCCTTCAAGGGTACCGACATTGATCGTGCATGATTTTATTGGATGTGACTGTTTCCATTGAACTGAATACTGAGTGATTTAATTACTGAATGACTTGATTACTGGATGATTTAATTATTGAATGATTTGATTATTAAATGATTTGATTACTGAAAAATTTAAATATTGAACGATTTGAATATTGATTTATTGATTTAACGGAAAAAAAGGAATGTTTAAAATCGAATGATTGACCGTACTAATTTTCAATGAATTGTTTTATTGTATTAGATGAGAATACGGAAAATATTGCTTACATAATGTTTTGAAATGTTACTATTGTATTTATTAAAATTTCTACTGAAATTGTTTTATAGCATTATTTAAATAAATTGTTTATATATTGATATCGATTTGAAATTGTATAGCATCAATTATTAAATGTTTTATATTGATTAATAATTTGAAATTGCATCGCATAAACTACTAAATGTTTTATATTAATTAATGATTTCATCATTAACTGTATTCCTTCCTATAGTTGCATCTAGGGACTAAAACATGACAGGTACTTCAAAATATCTCCCATACTCTACCTGATTACGTAACCGACTATAATATCTTTCCTATTACGTCCCCTAGTGAGCTATTAGGAAATAATTGTTTTTATGGTATTTTAATATTTACATTTAATATGCCTCTTTCATAATTTGTTTAAATAAATAATTTTTATTTAACTGCATATAGTACACACTTTTATATATGTTTCTTACTGACCTTTCCCCCAAGCTCACCCCTTCACTCACCATGCCAGTCATTCACTTCTTCATTTTGCATGCCATGTCAACAAAATATAAGTTATTTTGTTTATGATACCTGTTCAGTAGAAATGGAATTACTTCAAGTCACATGAATTAGTACATTTCACCAAATATCTACTCTGAAGGAATGGATTTCAAGGGATTTTAAAACAAAGATTTTCTTTCATATTGATTTGAATATTAACAGTAAACAATAACTTCTTTCATTCATTTCCAATTAATAGAGTGTCTGAAGCTGGAATTTCCTATTTTTACAAAGTAATGAAATAAGCAAATATCTAAGCGGGATATTTGGAAATCATTATTCAGCAATCACATTGAATGAAGAAATCTAGAAAAGAATAAAAAAAGGAGAAAATGGATATTGAGAGATTAAGTATTGAAAAAAAAAATCTATGTTTGGGAATATGCATTTGGGAGACTGGCTTTGACTTTGGTTTGTTATATAAACTGTGAATGATGCATGTGAGCAATACGTAAACGCTAGTTAAGTTTCAATACACCTATAAATTTGAAATGTTTTAAGTAGATGAATTTCTAATTTCCTAAACCGTTAGGTATTTCAGATCCTCCACCAAATAAAGATCTAGCAAATCCATGAATTTGAAAATAATCAAGAAAGTCATTTTTTCAAGAGTTCTATTACCTACTTTTATGCTAAATCATATTTAGGTTTCCAAATGCAACCTCAAGCAATTTTTGCTGAATCACTTTTAATTTGTAGCTGAAAGACATGTAAGTACATTTGTACTTATCTAACAGCCAAAATTGGATTACCTTTGGTAGGGGTGTAAAACGGGCCGAAGCTCGCGGGTCGATCCATCAAACCTGCGAGCTTTTAAAGGGTCGGATTTATTTTTTTAGGCCCGTTTTGGGTTGGCCCGCGCGGGTTGACAATCCGTGCGGGCCGGTTCATAAGGCCCGCGGGTCGGTCCCATTTAGGCCACATTTTATTTTTTATATATATTTTATTTTTTAATTATATTATTAATGTATTTTTATTTCTTACAAAATAATACATACATGACATGATTTTATTATATTCTAGCAAAAAAAAGAAGTTGGAAAAGTTTAATGTTTAATAGAAATTTATGTTTTTTTAAGATTATAATTATTTATTTTAAAAATATTATAAGTGAATTGTAATTGTATTTAGATTGTATTTATATATCAATTTTAATGATTTTTTAAAATTTATTTTTATTATTTTTATTTAAAAATATATGACCCACGGACCGGTCCGGATCGCATTAAAAACGAACCGAGCATATCTAACTTACCCCGTTTAAAAACGGACCTAAACGAATTTGACCCGTTTAGACTCGTTTCCGTACGATCCATCCCGTACCCGCCCCGCCCCGCTCGTTTTACACTCCTAACCTTTGGTCAGTGTTCCTCACATTGAAAGAAGAAATTCCGGAATCCTGAATAATATATGGATAATGATAGAAAAAATTACCCAAGCTAATCACGAAGGAAAAGACTATGAACTTGACAATTTAATATTCACAAAATATATGAAAAGTATCTAACCTCTGACAATCTTCTAGAATCATTCAGCTGCAAAAGGATTCTTGGATCGGTTAGCCTTTGCTTCCTCTGACACTTTATGATTATCTAGATGAGTTTGTCGAAGGGCAAAAGGCTTCTTTTGCTGTATCTTTCCAAGTCAAAAGCATAAACATATGAATGGGCAGCCTTATGAAGAGCTCATGGAGATTTACTTGATTCAAAAACACATTTGAAATCAAATTTTTTCCACACAAATTACAGAAAGAACATTTGTTTATGAAAACTATTAGAAAAACAAAAGTGACAACCATTAAATTTTAATCAAAGAAGCCAAGGAAATCAATGAACTAGTCACTACTACCGAATACACAATTGTCTTCACAGAGCTAAAAGTACAAGCAATCATCAACCGTCTTTTGATGGGAAAAAACAAGGATAATAGGTTCAATGGGTAATTAATTACTGCTTGCTTGAAATTATATTTCTTAACTCAAAAGTGGAAAGGGCTAAATCATTTCAATTTCTTCCCTAAATGGTGAAATTGATTTCCTTCCAAAAAAATAGTCACGGGAAGTTCTCATAGCATAAAATAGGAAGATTCTGGACTCAACCGAAACAAAACTTGGTAGTGTACGTCCATTAAATGCCCATGGTAAATACAATCACTTAAAAGTAAATAAATAAAATACTAGATTGAAGCAGGAAAAAAATTGTAATTTTAACTGATGGCAGTAGCTCAACTCGATCAACACAATTGTGCACTTCAAATAAACAAAAGGAATCACAACATTAACTAGTTACTCAATTAACTGCATGCAAAGCAAATCACATTTGTCAGGAAGCTAAGACAAAGAAACGACAACAGCTAGTCAATTAGTCGAACATGGCAAAGTAGAAGGGGTTCTCCCAACAACCTGGACAATCCAAGTCTTTGCAACATATGACAAGCAAAATGCTACCAGTAAAGGTGATTATTGGGCCGGGTTGGCTTGAACCGGTACTGTACCGATTCGGAACCGGCCCAGCCCGGTATATTATCGGGCTGGGCCGGTTTTAAAACTTCTGGGCCCGGATCAAACCGGACCGGTTCGAACCGGTCCGGTTAAAAAAAATAAAAAAATAAAACTTTTTGACTGCAGTTGCACTTTGCACTGCAGTGCAACTGCAGTCATTTTTACTCGTTTTGATGGGCAACGGCATTTGGCTGTTGCCCAACTTTTTTTATTTTTTTAATTAAATAAAAAAAATAAAATAAAAACCTTTGCTGCCACTGCGCACTGCGCAGCGGTAGCCTAGGCTGCACTGTAGTTGCACTGCAGTGCAACTGCAGTATGTGCAGAGCAGAGGCAAGCCTCTGCTCTGTGTTTAAACTTTGATGGGCAACGACCATTTGGCTGTTGCCCATCAATCTTTTTTTTAATTTTTTTTATTTTTTTATTCTAATTTTTTACCTATAAATACCTCTATAATCTTCTATTTTCATTTACATTTCTTCTATATTCATCTACTCTTATTCTCTTCACTCACATACTCTCTCAATATTCACTCAACCTCTCTCAAATTCACTTAAATTCCCTTATTCCAAATTTATAATATCATCATTTCCTTTCTAAATTTTCAAATTCTAATATATTTTATATATATATATATATATATATATATATATATATATATTCCTTATTCCAATTTATAATATCATCATTTTCTTTATAAATTTCATTTTTCTTTTTATTTTATAATTTTGCAAATTTTACTTTTAATTTTCAAATTCTAATATATTATATATATATTCCTTATTCCAATTTATAATATCATCATTTTCTTTATAAATTTCATTTTTCTTTTTATTTTATAATTTTGCAAATTTTACTTTTAATTTTCAAATTCCAATATATTATATATATATATATATCATACATCTATTTTTTTAATTTTTAATATATATTTATTTTCAAAAAAAATATAAAAATGTCAAATTTCTTTCGCCGTTCATGCTCTGTTTCTCGACCTTTTGGTTCTACTGAAATTCCTAATTTGGGTGACGAATCATTTAATGAAATCGAACCCGATATTCATCCGGAGGAGGAGCTTCCTTTGGCACCATCGTTTGGTCGTGGTCGTGGTTGTGGAGGAAGTCATGCTCAAACACAATCATCAGCTGCCACCACTGCTGCTACATCATCAAGACCGAAGTTTAGTCGAAAAAAAACAAGCAGGGTATGAGAGTATTTCGACATTGTAGCAAAAGAAGGTGAGACGAATAAATATTGTGCCATCTGTAAATTGTGCAAAGGCGTTTACTCTTATAACTCCGGTGGAGGTGGTGGCGGTACAGGTACGTATAAAAGGCATTTAATTACTATACATAAAATTAATCCTGATGCCGAAGAAAATGAAATTTTAGAAGGTAAACAATCTCAAATTAATACGCATGATGGTGGAAGAAATTTTAATTTTGATAATGTTCAAGCTAGACGTGGTTTAGTTAGATTTGTAGTTAGGACTGAACAACCATTCACAATTTTTGAAAAAACAGGATATTTAGAATTTGTTTGTAAATATTTACAATCTGCATATAAATCTGTTTCTAGACATACATTAAAAAGAGATTGCATGGATATGTTTAAAGAATATAGACAAGCTTTAATTGATAAACTTAGTAATATTTCATCTAGGGTTAGTTTAACTAGTGATATATGGACTAGTACTAATGGTATAAGTTATCTTGTTATAACTTGTCATTGGATAGATGAAGATTGGTCTATGCAAAAATGAATTTTATCTTTAGATGTAATAGAAGAAGCACATAATTCATATACTATTCATAAATATATTACTAAAGTTTGTAAATTATATGGACTAGAAAATAATAAAGTTTTTGCTATTACTTTTGATAATGCTTCAAGTAATACTGCAACTATTCCTCATTTAATTAAAAGTTTAAACCCTGTTATGCAAGGCATATTTTTTCATGCAAGATGTGCATGTCATATTATAAATTTATGTGTTCAAAGTGGTTTAGTTCTAGTGGTACTAGTACTGGCATAGGCCCAATTGATAAAAATAAAATTTTAGCAAAATGGATTCGCACACCAAGTAATAAACGTGAATGGAAGCAAATTTGTATAACAAATAATATACCTGTTAAAGCATTTCCACTTCCCGTGGAAACAAGATGGAATTCACTTCATCGTTTGCTTTCTTCTATTTTACCTTATAAAAAACTTGTTACTCCTTTTTATAACAATTATACAAGTAGCACACATTTAGTACTTTTTGAAGAAGATTGGACTTTTATTGAACATTGTGTTGATTTATTATCTACTTTTAAAGATGCAACCGAAAGATTTTCAACTCAATTTTATCCAACTACACCGTATTTTGTTCCTATTATCTACACAATGTTTGACAAATTTGTAAAATTTAGGAATCATGAAACTTTAAGTTCTTTTGTATATGATATGGAGGAAAAATTTTAAAAATATTGGGAAATAATTCCTCCTATTTATTGTATTGCAACTTTACTAGATCCTAGTCAAGGTGAGGTAAATATAGAAAATTTTTTTTATTGTTATAAAGAATTTCTTGGTCTTGATTCTATTGAGGATCAAAAGTCCTCAATTAACAATCTTTTTCAAGAATTGTTTAATGTTTATGAAACAAAAAGGGAGCAATTCAACTTTAATCGAGAAGAAGAAGATTCATACGAAGAAACCGAAAGTAGCAAAAAAGGAAAAGGAGTTTTAAACGCAATTAAGGAAGCAGCAAAGAAGAGAATGAAGCTAAAAGGAAAAGCGAGCGGATCGGGATCAACAACTCGACAAAGTTCTAGCTTTAATGAGCTAGGATTTTTCTTAAGTCAAGTTTTTTCTGTAGATGATAACTTTAATCTTCTCCAATGGTGGAAAGAAAACCAAAAACAATTTCCAGTTTTAGCTTCCATGGCCCGAGATGTTTTTGCGGTGCAAGTTTCTTCTGTTGCTTCGAAATCCGCATTCTCGACGTGTGGAAGAATTATTGGAGACCATCGAACCACTCTTAATCCGGATTTATAGTGCATGTTAACATGCCTTAAAGATTGGTTTGATGCGGAATCGCGCAATGTCGAACTTGGAATGACCAATGAATTTGCTGATAATAATTCAGAAGAGGAGGAAGAAATTTCCAAGACAATCTGTATAAATTATGAAGAGTAGAGAATAATCTTTTTTTTTGTAAATTGTATGTAAAATTGTAAATAAGTTTAGTCATAGTGAATATTTTTATGGACTACGGTCCCGTGGTTTTTACCCTTCTAACTTTTGAAGGGTTTTCCACGTAATCTTTGGTCTCCTACTCTCTCCTTTCTCTCCTTTGTTGTTGTTCTTGTTATTATTATTATCATCATTATTATTATTATTATTATTATTATTATTATTATTATTATTATTATTATTATTATTATTACATACCAAATTAATTAATGTTATACTTATATTTGTTTAAAATAAATAAATATTTAAAATACAAAATGAATTAATATTTTAAAAACATATTAAATAAATGAATAAATAAATAAATGAATAAATATTAAGTAAATGATATTTCAAATATAATAAATTATTTTAAATGCAAAATGAATATAATAAATGAATATAAATAAAGATATGCAAAATGAATATAAAATAATATTCATAATATCATTATTTGTATTTTGAATCAAATATCATTTTATCATAATATTATGTTCAAAATATAACTTTAATTTATTATAACAATAATTTTATTAGATAATTTTATAATAGTTTATTTTTACATTATTGTTACATTAATTAAATAAATTATAATATAACTTTATAATAAATTATTGTTAAATTAAACTATCAACATTATTTATTATAAAAATAAATTTACTACATTAAATTATTAAAATATATTAATATATATTAAAATAAATTAATATAAATTTTTAAAAATAAAAATTTAAAAAAAAAAGGCGAACCGGTCCAACGAACCGGGCGATTAGCCTCTTATAATTAATAGAACCGGTCCGAACCGGACTGGTTTTCTACCGGCTCGAACCGGTTTCAATTTGGTTAGGGCCGGAATCGGCCCGGTCCGGCCCGTAACCACCTGTAGCTACCAGCCATTAGTCGACCATTAAACAGGAACAAAATAGGCAATACAACAAAACCATTCGACAACATTTTTTTTGTTTTTTTTTCTTTGCAAAATAACAATGCAAGCAAAAGTGGGTGATTATTGTCAATTTGAACATAATGATATCTTTTTTAGAACTTTTATTACAAGAAAAGCATATAGGAAAAATAACTAAAAAGCAAATTTAATAAATAAATTTAATTTAATTTAACATAAAAATGCAGCAAATATATCAAAATGGTTAAAACAATTATATTAAAAATACATTATAAAATTAAACATAAACTAGTATATAACATGATCCCAAAATATATAAAATCATACACATTTATACAATATAAACAAATAAACATGTTATATATAATACAAATTATAAAGAGCTTACGAATTAAATAATACCATCAAATGTATAATTATACCAAATAATTTTGTTTACTTGTTGAGAAGATGTTATCAAAAATTAAAATAAATATATAATTAAATAAATATTAATCAAAACTATAATATAATTATAAACAATCTAAGATATTATTGTATCAAATATAAAATTAAAGAAATATTCATTCCTCTAAAAATAAAAATACAAAGACTCAAATTAATTCCCATAGACAATTAAAATTATAACAAAATATTCTTTTTACCTAAAGTCATACATACATACATACAAACATGCATGCATATATATATATATATATATATATATATATATATAAAAGAAGAATACTAAAAAAATTATTATTGCTTATTTAAATTTAAATATATAATTTGGTAAACGACAAATTAAAATTCAATACTATGTTAATGTAATATCTAAATATAATTTATTTAATTCTTTTTCTTTTACAACATGTAATGATATTATTTGTCATTTTAAAATTATTGAAACAGAAGAAGAAAAAAAGCTTTAGCAAACAAAGTAAAAAAAAAACTGAGAAACCCCAGAAAAAGCGAAGCCCCGCCACAGACAAAAACAAAAACAAAAAAAAAAAGCGATTTTTTCAGAGATTTTGAGAAAGCAATCAAAATTTAAACTCACCAGAAATCATTCGATGATTTGAAGAAGGAAAAAGAAGAAAAGAGTGAATAGAAATTGAAATTTATAATTGTAAAAAAAGAGTGTGAAAATTCTAAAAAAAAAAAAGAGATTTCCATTTTCCCAACAATCTATGAGGAAACAACCGAAGGAGAGGTCAGAAAAAAAAAACGAAGAAAAGGGTTCCCCAAATTTAGGCGTGAGGTTCAGATAGAACACAACAGCTAGAAATAAGTATAGAGCTAAATTTGCCTTGTGATTTTCAACAACCACTCTTATTTTTTTCGCTTACTTAAAATATATAAATTCAAATTAATTAGTTTTTTAAACAAATAAAAAATAGATAGATACAGGGAAAGAGGCGAACCATAACCAGAAGAAAGGACAGTACAGAGCCTTTGAATTCTTTGCTGTCTCAAACTCGACACTCCTCCCAGTGTTTTTCTTTTTTTTATATCTTCAGTTTCGCCCATTTTTACGATTTTGATTTTGAAAGATTCTTAAGGATATTATTGTTAGAGTATACCTTACAATTAATTAGATTTAGATTAAGTAATTTTAAAGAGCCCAAAAGACCTAATTTAGTTGGACTAAGACTAAGGCCTTTTTAGGGTTTTGTTAAGAGGCACTATAAAAACAACATTCAATCTAAAAGTTAGACAGAAGAATAGAATATTTTTATAGTTGTTCTGCCTTTTGGAACTAGCACTCTCAGAAAATAATTTCCTTCCTCCTCCTTTTACTTCTGATCACATCTTGTCTCAAGCAAAGGTCTTGTTTTGCGTCCTATTAGTGTGGATACCGTTAGAGTACTTCTCTCAGCTAGGAGTCTTGAGTTAACGATAAATCAAGGGTTGTTCGTGGGCTGCCATATTCAAAAGTCGAATATTCCTACACGAGTACAGCAAAAGGTTAGATTCTATCCCGAAATTAATTTTGTTGCATGATCATGGTGATTTTGTTTTTTGTTGTTTTTCTAATCCGCTGCGTATTTTCGTGTATGACATGATAAATCACAGTGGTATCCAAGCCAGTGTGCAAACGGCTTTCGAGATAGCGAATTCGATTCGTGGTGATGCTGTTTTATTGTAAATTGTTACTGATTTGATTTTAATTTTCAAAATTCGCTTGGGCAACCTAAAATAATTGTAAGACAATTATAGATTTAAAAAAAAATTACTTGTTATTATTTTATTTAACCCTAAAATAATTGTAAGACAATTATAGATTTTTAAAAAAATTTACTTGTTATTATTTTATTTAAAATATATAAAATAAATTAGGATAAAAGTTATCCTGATAAGAGTTTTAAATTAAATATATTTTAAAGAAAGATATTTTAAAAATTAAATTGGATAAGAGTTATCCAATAGTTTTGAGATTTTAATAAGATTAAAATTTCAAAAAATTATCTTCATAAAATTGTTTTAAAATAAAAAAATATATATCCTGTATTAAATTGGATAAGAGTTATCCAATAGTTTTGAGATTTTAATGAGATTAAAATTTCAAAAGGGATTATCTTAATAAAATTTTGTTTTAAAATAAATTATTTTCTATCTTAAATTGGATAAGAGTTATCCAACACTTTTGATATTTTAATGAGATTAAAATTTCAAAAGGAGTTATCTTTATAAATTTTGTTTTAAAATAAAATATTTTAAAATGGATAAGAGTTATCCAATGGTTTTGAGATTTTAATAAGATTAAAATTTCAATTAAGCCCAAATTGAATTTTAAGAATTAAAATTAAATTAAAACAGCTCTTGATACTCATAATTAATTAAAATTAGATTAATTAAAATTAGATTTTAATTAGGAAGCATGCAAATTAATATGTGATATTACTGTGTATGCTTGATGCTTGATTCTTATGTGATATGGATGATTGCATGGTGCATGGTTATGGGCCTAGGTTTACATAGGTTGTAATTTATTTAAATAAATTTAAATTGGGCCTGTGAGCCTTGATTTATTTATAATTTATTTATGTAATAGTTATATAGATAAATTAGGATTATCTTGTAAAATGTACAACATTTGGAGCCAAGATGATTCAGAGCCAAGACGAACCGAGGTGACGCTTGAAGGGAAATCGAGGAGAAGACATTTAGAAAAATAATGTATCCTTAGGTTCTTTTGTAATAGAAAGGCCATAACCATGTCACGTTTAATTTTACGCTTTTACTTATATATGTTGATATATATGTTAGAAAAGCATGCTAGGTGAGATGGTAAAATTAAAAATCCCTCAAAATAAATATTAAATCAAAGATAACAAATAAAGATGTCTTCCAATATGATGCATGTGAAAGAGACTTTGTTCGGTATTGTGCTACTTTGGCTTAGTCAAGGCCATACCTACCTTAGGAATTCTCATTGCATGAGATAATAATTGTCTCCAAGTATATTGGGTCAGACTTAACTAAATCAAATTAGGGCATTGGCTCAGTCAAACCTAATAAGATTTAGAGGCATAGGTTGGGCTTTAACCATATGATGAGTTAGAACAAGAGTTGTTCACCCAACTATCCAGGAGTTGCATGAGATGCAATTGATAAGAGTTGTCTACCTAAATAATTGCATTGGACGCATTAGCTCAGTTAAAGTCATAATGGGACCAAATATGGATCCTGGCCAACTAGGAAGTCTAGGTGAAAAGGCTTCCCGAGTTGATAGTGAGGGCTATTAGCTTGAGGAAAATAGTGGGAGTAATTTATTTAATTAAAAGACCATAATTAATGATTTTAATCACAATGTTACTTACTTGCATATTTTATGATTGTAGAATTATCATGGCAAACAACAATTTATCCCTTCGTTCTATCCTTGAGAAGAATAACAAGTTGGTTGGGGCAAACTTCTTAGACTGGTACAGAAATTTGAGGATAGTCCTCACTCAAGAAAAGAAGTTATATGTTCTAGAGCATGCGATCCCTTCTCAACCCTGACAGAATGCTTCCGCTACTGATAAGCAAGCTTATCAAAAGCATTTGGATGATGCCATTGACGTACAGTGCCTAATGTTAGCTTCCATGAGTTCTGAACTCCAGAAGCAACATGAGAATATGAAACCGTTTGATATGATTGAACATCTAAAGGAAATGTTCCAAGAGCAAGCACAGCACGAACGTTATGAGATATCTAAGGCGCTCTTCTAGAGCAAGATGGCTGAGGGAGCTCCGGTGCACACTCATGCACTTAATATGATTAGGTACATTGAGAGGCTGGAAGCACTGGGCTTCACCATGCATAAAGAGTTGTCAGTTGATCTCATCCTCCAATCCTTACCGGATAGCTATAGTTCGTTTGTGTTGCACTACAACATGAACAGTATGGATAAGACACTGGCAGAATTGCTCAATATGTTGAGAACTGCTGAGCAGGACTTGAAGAAGTCAAGGCCTACTTCTGTTATGGTGATTGACAAGACCAAATCCAAAGGCAAAGGTAAGCCTAAGGGTAAGCCCAAGCCCAAGAGTAACAAGAAGGAAAAGGCCAAGAAACTCAAGCCATCTGGTGGAGTTGCTAAGACAGAAAAATGCTTCCATTGCAGTAAGACTGGTCATTGGAAGTGAAATTGCACTGTGTACCTTGAGGAGCTGAAGAAAAAGAAAGGAAGTGAGACTTCCATCTCAGGTATATATGTGATTGAGATAAATTTGTTTAATTCTTCATCTTGGGTATTAGATACTGGATGTGGTTCTCACATTTGCATGAATGTGCAGGGACTAACAAGGAGTAGAAAACTTCCTAAGGGCGAGGTTGTGAGGGCCCGAAGTGCCTTACGGGTCATTCATCACCTCACTCATCAGTACTGTCCGCTTTGGGTTCTAGAGGTGGCCCCCGTCACACAGACGTGGCACTTAGCCCCTCACGGATTTCTTTCGCGTCCGCCGCTACTCGAACCCCTTACCACTTGTAAGTGTCGAGTAACGACTAACAATTGGACCTAAGTCCAATGGTTAGTCGTTACTCGACACTTACAAGTGGTAAGGGGTTCGAGTAGCGGCGGACGCGAAAGAAATCCGTGAGGGGCTAAGTGCCACGTCTGTGTGACGGAGGCCACCTCTAGAACCCAGAGCGGACAGTACGGATGAGTGAGGTGATGAATGACCCGTAAGACACTTCGGGCCCTCACAATAAAACGAATGTAAAGACCGTAAGTTTTCTAAATAAATATTAAATATCCGAAAAGTTTAAATTGGATATTAGGAAATTCAAAAATTTAAAGAAATAAAAAGGTATATATTTATAGAATTATAAAATTATATTATATAAATATATTTTAAATGTTAAATAAATAAAAATGTGAATAAAAATATAATTATATAAATAGATTATATAATATATTTTTACACGTTTTTAAATAAGTATATATATATATATATATATATGAAATATATATACTATTTAGATCAAAGTGTATATATATACATATATTTTAAGATAAAGTATGTATATATGTATATATATTAAAATTTAATAGTATATGATATATATATATAAAAATCTAATTTATATATATATAAAAATATATATATACATATATATTTATATATGAGTTTAAATTTTAATTTTATATATAATTATATAAATATAATTATATATAATAAATAAATAAATAAAAAAGAAAAGGGAGGGAATCGGGGTGCCAACCCGATTCCCACCTCCCTCTGTGAAAATAGAAGAGAGGGAGGGAGGCGTGAAGGCCGGCAATGCCGGCGAGAAAGGGGAAAGGGGAAACCGTCGCCGGACGGGGAAGAGAAAGAAGAGGGGTCGGCGGCGGTGAGAACCGAAAGAGGAGAGAAGAAAAAGAAAGAGGAAAGTCGCCCGATCTGGACACCGCTGCCGCTACCATCAGTGCCGGTGAAGTCAGTTCAAGCAGGATGAACGACCGGCGATGAGAGAAAAGAGAGAAACGGGAGAGATAAGGGGCGGAAGAAGGAGGCCGAGACCCACTCCAGATCCATCGTCGTCCGCGCCGCCAATCGCAAAACGGAGACCAGATCCGGCTTCATGGTCGTCGCGGGAAGCTTTGGGGTGGTCGAACAGCCGGAGATGGTGGCCGTCGGAGGGTGAACCGGCCGGCAAGGGGTGAACCGGCCGAACCGGTCTGAACCTGTTCGGCCAGGAAAAAAAACAAACAGAACAGAAAAGAAAAAAAAGAAGAAAAAGAAGAAAAGAAAAGAAAAGAAAAAGAAAAAGGAAAAAGGAAAAAGGAAAAGGAAGAAGAAGAAGAAAGAAAAGGTAAGAAAAATTGAGGAAAAGTAAATTATTGATGTTATTGAATAATTTATGGTTATATTGATATAGTGCATTAATATTGAAATTGTAGCAAAACGGAAATGAGACGAATGGTGGAGTTCGGCAAGGCTCAAAAATCGGAAAGTACGCTAAGCTTGGCGAATAGGTAAGATACTTTTATAAAGCATTAGTAGCATCATATTGTATGTGGGAATTATGATTTTTTATGATGCATTGATGAAATGATTTTAATGGAATTATGATATTTTTATATATGATGCATTGATTTAATTGATATTAAAAATGCTAAGAGGACCCACAACTGATGGTGGGGGTCTTAGTAGAGATGTAGGAATTGTGAGAATCAACCGCTGTAGTTATAAATTGTGGTTTCCTTGCAGGAGGCTTAGTAAGAATTAAGCCATTATGCTGCCGAAATTTTAGGAAATTATTTGAGGAAGCAGATTAAGTTTCTCACATAAGTGGAATCTTGGAAATAACTATTGAAAATAAATATTGAAAGGACTTTATGGTAATACTGGAAAGGTTTGATATTGAAATCAATGAGAAGATAGATCGTTGAACACGATAATGTGATGAATGATATGGTTCAAACCTTACAGAATTGATAAATCAAGTAATTTTAATATCACAAATGGTATCAAGTTGAGATTGAGGTGAAATCGTTTATTAGATGGATCACTGATAAAAGTGACGATGATGATAGGATACAACTTAAAAGAGAAAAAAAAATTGAAGTTGTGATTTAGACGGTCGAATGATAGAAGTGCGGAATTATCAATCGAGTGATGATTATGGAATTGATAGATTCACATAAATGGACCGTTTTAGTGGTATGAACTGAGATTTTTGCAATAATATGGATAGTCGCAAAGCGACTTAAATGATTGAAACACTGTAGATAGTGAACATTGGCAAATTCTTTTAAATGGTAAATTGCCAATCAAAAAAATTGAATTGAGGACGTTTTATAGGTAATTTTAGCATGATATTACGTTCTACAGGCCATATGAAAAGTGAATTGAGGATTGTGATTTGATGTTATGATAGTAAATGAAATTGAACTGCAAGTCGAAAAATTCGATGGAGTGCTAGCATGATAAACCATAAATAAAATTTGATAGATGGCTATTGATCTCGCGATCTTAATTATCTTCAATGTCAACTCTGGAATTGATATCGAACGATGATATTGGCGTTGGCATGATTTCAGGATTTTGATGGCTATATAGTGACATGATATTTAAATATTTATGAATACTAACAGGATTCATGTAAGTGATGTGGTCTTAGTATTAATAGTGAAAGGTAGAAATGATTGTTATAGTTTATCGCTATCGAAAAGGATATCGAATACTGAATGACTTGAATACCAAATGATCTGATTATTGAATAATTGGAGTACTGAATAATTTGAAAACTGAATGAAATGAATATTGAATTGATTTGAACACTGATTTACTGATGTGTCAGAAGGATAGTTTGAAATCGAATGATTGATGGTGGTAAAGTTAAATGAATTGTTTCACCAAATTAGATGAAGGTATTACTTATATTGACATTTAAAACTATTACCAAAATTACATACGGAAATGGTTTCAGAGCATTGTTTTTAAGCATAATTTGCTACAGTTTTCAGATGTTATAATAGCATTTATATAAATGCTATAAAGTATAAATTAGCTTTAAAAAGAACGTATATGGTATATACGTACTTTCATATACGAAACCTCTTAAAGAACTTCACCATATGCTTTACATGATTTTAAAAAGAAAAGCTAAAGATTTAAATGTTTTATGAGACTGTAGGCACCCTAAAAGAATGAAATTCAATAAAGCATAGTGGAAACCGCCTAATTGGAGCTTTGTTCATTAGGTAGAGAGATGCGTGTCCGACAATAGTCGTGGACAGGTCTCAGTCACGCCTGATCAGTAGGGCTGAGAGAGATGAGGTCTATGGCCATAGATAGCGCCCTAGTTGGTTTCCAGGGGATGATGACATGATTTTCACTACTAGCTACAATGATTTAAGTCTTTATTGATAGAGATGATAGGGATCTAACCTAGTCTCTAACCGATATGATATGAAGTCTAGAGTATGACTTTATTGATATGAACTCTAGACTTGACATGATTTATACTGTACATGAAACAGATTTGAAATGAAATATGTTTTGAAACAGTACATGTTTTAAACATGTTTTAAAAGTCCATGAGATATGAATTCGACACTTAAATGATTTATATGTGATTTTGTGTCGAACATGGCATAATATGCGGTCTAGAGTATAGTTTGATTTGATATGAACTTAGACCTGATATGAACTCTAGACCTGATATGATTTACAATAAATGTTTTAAAAGTATATGATAAATGATTTCGACACTTACATGATTTATATACGATTTTATGTCGAATTTGAAACAACATGCGGTTTAGAGTATAGATTGATTTAATATGAACTCTAAACCTGATATGATTTATAGTATATGAAAAATGTTTTAAAACCGCACATGTTTTAGACATGCTCTGAAAATGAATACATGAATTGAAATTGAACATGTTTTTATCATGCCATAAAGGTAGACTTGAATGAATTGAAAATTCATACGTGGAGCATGTTCTAAAGTACAATGACACGATTAGAGATGATAGCGGTTTATACAGTAAAGTTACATAATTGCATATTAAACCTTGACATGAACTGATATGATACATGAACATATGATAGATATGAAGAGAATTCTGATCTTACTCTATCGTGATCATGTGACGCCCCGGGGTGCACCCGCTGGTCCACCGACCCGAGCCACCTCCCCAGGCGGGTCACTCATCCGTATTGTCCGCTTTGGGGTGCACCACACAGGCCACCGCCCCTTACGGATTTCTTTCGCGTCCGCCGTGACTCGAACCCCTTACCGTGACTCGAACCCCTTACCACTTGTAAGTGTCAAGTCACGACTAACCATTAGACCTAGGTCCAATGGTTAGTCGTGACTTGACACTTACAAGTGGTAAGGGGTTCGAGTCACGGCGGACGCGAAAGAAATCCGTGAGGGGCGGTGGCCTGTGTGGTGCACCCCAAAGCGGACAATACGGATGAGTGACCCGCCTGGGGCGGTGGCTCGGGTTGGTGGACCAGCGGGTGCACCCCGGGGCGTCACAATAAAACGCGCGTTTTATTGTGAGGCCCGTATCCTAGTGGCCTATACCTCACTCATTCGTATTGTCCGCTTTGGATTCTAGAGGTGGCCTTCGTCAGTTCAGCTGACGTGGCACTTAAGTCCTCATGGATTTCTTTCACGTCCGCCACTACTCGAACCCTTGACATCCAAGGGATTCGAGTAACGACTAACCATTGGAGGTCCAATGGTTAGTCGTTACTCGACACTTACAAGTGGTAAGGGGTTCGATTAGCGGCGGATGCGAATTGGGATAAGTTTCCCGATAAATCCGTGAGGGGCTAAGTGCCACGTCTGTGTGATGGGGGCCACCTCTAGAACCCAGAGCGGACAGTACGGATGAGTAGCGTTGTCACAGCAACCGATGAATGACCCGTAAGGTTGACTTCGGGCGGTTGGGCTGGGCCGTTACAATAAAACGCGCATTTTATTGTGAGGCTCGTATCCTAGTGGCTCATACCTCACTCATCCGTATTGTCCGCTTTGGATTCTAGAGGTGGCCCCCGTCAGTTTCGCTGACGTGGTACTTAAGTCCTCACGGATTTCTTTCGCGTCCGCCGCTACTCGAACCCTTGACATCCAAGCGATTCGAGTAATGGTTAGGTCCAATGGTTAGTCGTTACTCGAATCACTTGGATGTCAAGGGTTCGAGTAGCGGTGGACGCGAAAGAAATCCGTGAGGACCTAAGTGCCACGTCAGCGGAACTGATGGGGGCCACCTCTAGAATCCAAAGCGGACAATACGGATGAGTGAGGTATGGGCCACTAGGATACGGGCCTCACAGATCATAAATTCCTACACGATAGGTGATATGAATTAATATAAGACGGGAATATGATTGTTAAATGTAAAGTGACTCGATAGGATATCTCAATTAAACATGAAGAATATATGAGGAGTATCATGACTCGGTGGTAACGATATTTCATCTATATGATGTCATGATATGATATGAAACATTAATATAGAAATACACGAAGAGAATTATGACTTCGTACCATCGTGATCATGATCCACAATATGAGAATGGATAAAAGATGATATGAGAATTGATAAGAGATTATATGAGAATCGATACGAGATGATAAAATACAGAAATATGATTATGAAATGAAAAGTAAATATGAGAATTGATATGGGATGATAGCATACCAAAGTATGATTATGAAATGAAAAGTGAAAATGAGAAGTGATAATGAGATGTATCGATGAGAAAGGATTAACTGTAATTGCATCCTTACAAGTTTTAAGCATTGCAGTTTAAGACAGTGTAATCCTACTCATGTATTTATATTAGTATCTTACTGAGCCGTGGTTTTGCTCACCCCACTAAATTTCATCTCTTTCAGATTATTGAAGTTAACATCTGCCATGTGAGCTGCTCAGTGGGCATCGGAGACGGTTTATGGACTTAGTACTAGTCTTCCGAGGTATATGTTTCTTATAAAATACTTGTTTACATGTAAGACTTAAATTGATGCACAGTACATATTCTGTTTAACAAGTTGGGATATAACTAAGAACCGTTTCCGTGGTTGTTAAATATTTAAATGGAATAACTATAGGTCATCGAGATAGTATAGTAACTACATTGACACCAAATACAAACCTTAAAATGAAAAAGAAAAATTTAGTCCATAAATTTGTAGACTAAGAAAAGTATAAGTATAAAGGAAAGTCGCGGCCTTCAGGTCGTGACAGATTTAATGGTATCAGAGCATGGTTTGTCTAGTACGTGTCGGTGTAGTTGAGACAATGATAGTGTTACATCCCATGTACTGTGTAGTGTCTACATGTAAACTTGTTGATTTTCAATCTGTACCAAGATTAGTCAGCTAGTGGTATGGGTGATACCATTCGACGGCCTATTGAAACAGGCTGGGCTTTGACATAGAGATGCTAATCGATGGCCTATTGAAACGGATTGGAAACCGTTAATGAATGGTATCGATGCGGTGTAGAAGAATGGTGTATCACCTTAAAGGAATAGGATATGAATGATCAAGAATGATTGATTGGGGGCATTTGATATTGGAAGATAATAGAATAATTGTATAGAATATGATCGATATGTGAACTGAAAAGGGATTGAAAGAGGTAAAGGAATCGCCATTGAAAATGATCGAACAAAAGTATATAGCTTGATTGAAACTACAATCCCACCTTAATTATAAGGACTATTAGAAATTGAAACTATGATTTCGAGTTATAAGGGAACACGGATATGAAGAAGTTCTCGAATTTAAGACTGAAAGTGATTTCACTTTGGTTATCACATGATTACGGTTAGATGTAAGATCGAGTCAAACTCGACAGATGAAATATAATGATACTCGAAGGAGTAAATAAATGGATTATATGATTTACTACCAGCTATGTAAAAAAAATGAAGATGATATATATATATATATATTTATATATGGGTTTAAATTTTAATTTTATATATAATTATATAAAAATAATTATATATAATAAATAAATAAATAAAAAAGAAAAGGGAGGGAATAGGGGTGCCAACCCGATTCCCACCTCCCTCTGTGAAAATAGAAGAGAGGGAGGGAGGCGTGAAGGCTGGCAATGCCGGCGAGAAAGGGGAAAGGGGAAACCGTCGCCGGACGGGGAAGAGAAAGAAGAGGGGCCGGCGGCGGTGAGAACCGAAAGAGGAGAGAAGAAAAAGAAAGAGGAAAGCCGCCCGATCTGGGCACCGCCGCCGCTACCATCGGTGCCGGTGAAGTCAGTTCAAGCAGGATGAACGACCGGCGGTGAGAGAAAAGAGAGAAACGGGAGAGAAAAGGGGCGGAAGAAGGAGGCCGAGACCCACTCCAGATCCATTGCCGTCCGTGTCGCCAATCGCAAAATGGAGACCAAATCCGGCTTCATGGCCGTCGCGGGAAGCTTTGGGGTGGTCGAACCGCCGGAGATGGTGGCCGTCGGAGGGTGAACCGGCCGGCAAGGGGTGAACTGGCCGAACCAGTCTGAACCGGTTCGGCCAGGAAAAAAAACAAATAGAACAGAAAAGAAAAAAAAGAAGAAAAAGAAGAAAAGAAAAGAAAAGAAAAAGAAAAAGAAAAAGGAAAAAGGAAAAGGAAGAAGAAGAAGAAAGAAAAGGTAAGAAAAATTGAGGAAAAATAAATTATTGATGTTATTGAATAATTTATGGTTATATTGATATAGTGCATTAATATTGAAATTGTAGCAAAACGGAAATGAGACGAATGGTGGAGTTCGGCAAGGCTCAAAAATCGGAAAGTACGCTAAGCTTGGCGAATAGGTAAGATACTTTTATAAAGCATTAGTAGCATCATATTGTATGTGGGAATTATGATTTTTTATGATGCATTGATGAAATGATTTTAATGGAATTGTGATATTTTTATATATGATGCATTGATTTAATTGATATTAAAAATGCTAAGAGGACCCACAACTGATAGTGGGGGTCTTAGTAGAGATGTAGGAATTGTGAGAATCAACCGCTGTAGTTATAAATTGTGGTTTCCTTGCAGGAGGCTTAGTAAGTATTGAGCCGTTATACTGCCGAAATTTTAGGAAATTATTTGAGGAAACAGATTAAGTTTCTCACATAAGTGGAATCTTGGAAATAACTATTGAAAATAAACATTGAAAGGACTTTATGGTAATACTGGAAAGGTTTGATATTGAAATCAATGAGAAGATAGATCGTTGAACACGATAATGTGATGAATGATATGGTTCAAACCTTACAGAATTGATAAATCAAGTAATTTTAATATCACAAATGGTATCAAGTTGAGATTGAGGTGAAATCGTTTATTAGACGGATCACTGATAAAAGTGACGATGATGATAGGATACAACTTAAAAGAGAAAAAAAATTGAAGTTGTGATTTAGACGGTCGAATGATAGAAGTGCAGAATTATCAATCGAGTGATGATTATGGAATTGATAGATTCACATAAATGGACCGTTTTAGTGGTATGAACTGAGATTTTTGCAATAATATGGATAGTCGCAAAGCGACTTAAATGATTGAAACACTGTAGATAGTGAACATTGGCAAATTCTTTTAAATGGTAAATTGCCAATCAAAAAAATTGAATTGAGGACGTTTTATAGGTAATTTTAGCATGATATTACGTTCTACAGGCCATATGAAAAGTGAATTGAGGATTGTGATTTAATTTTATGATAGTAAATGAAATTGAACTGCAAGTCGAAAAATTCGATGGAGTGCTAGCATGATAAACCATAAATAAAATTTGATAGATGGCTATTGATTTCGCGATCTTAATTATCTTCAATGTCAACTCTGGAATTGATATCGAACGATGATATTGGCGTTGGCATGATTTCAGTATTTTGATGGCTATATAGTGACATGATATTTAAATATTTATGAATACTAACAGGATTCATGTAAGTGATGTGGTCTTAGTATTAATAGTGAAAGGTAGAAATGATTGTTATAGTTTATCGCTATCGAAAAGGATATCGAATACTAAATGACTTGAATACCAAATGATCTGATTATTGAATAATTGGAGTACTGAATAATTTGAAAACCGAATGAAATGAATATTGAATTGATTTGAACACTGATTTACTGATGTGTCAGAAGGATAGTTTGAAATCGAATGATTGATGGTGGTAAAGTTAAATGAATTATTTCACCATATTAGATGAAGGTATTACTTATATTGACATTTGAAACTATTACCAAAATTACATACGAAAATGGTTTCATAGCATTGTTTTTAAGCATAATTTGCTACAGTTTTTAGATGTTATAATAGCATTTATATAAATGCTATAAAGTATAGATTAGCTTTAAAAAGAAAGTATATGGTATATACGTACTTTCATATACGAAACCTCTTAAAGAACTTCACCATATGCTTTACATGATTTTAAAAAGAAAAGCTAAAGATTTAAATGTTTTATGAGACTGTAGGCACCCTAAAAGAATGAAATTCAATAAAGCATAGTGAAAACCGCCTAATTGGAGCTTTGCTCATTAGGCAGAGAGATGCTTGTCCGACAATAGTCGTGGACAGGTCTCAGTCACGCCTGATCAGTGGGGCTGAGAGAGATGAGGTCTATGGTCATAGATAGCGCCCTAGTTGGTTTCCAGGGGACGATGACATGATTTTCACTGCTAGCTACAGTGATTTAAGTCTTTATTGATAGAGATGACATGGATCTAGCCTAGTCTCTAACCGATATGACATGAAGTCTAGAGTATGACTTTATTGATATGAACTCTAGACTTGACATGGTTTATACTGTACATGAAACAGATTTGAAATGAAATATGGTTTGAAACAGTACATGTTTTAAACATGTTTTAAAAGTCCATGAGATATGAATTCGACACTTAAATGATTTATATGTGATTTTGTGTCGAACATGGCATAATATGCGGTCTAGAGTATAGTTTGATTTGATATGAACTCTAGACCTGATATGATTTACAGTAAATGTTTTAAAAGTATATGATAAATGATTTCGAGACTTACATGATTTATATACGATTTTGTGTCAAATTTGAAACAACATGCGGTTTAGAGTATAGATTGATTTGATATGAACTCTAAACCTGATATGATTTATAGTATATGAAAAATGTTTTAAAACCGCACATGTTTTAGACATGCTCTGAAAATGAATACATGAATTGAAATTGAACATGTTTTTATCATGCCATAAAGGTAGACTTGAATGAATTGAAAATTCATACGTGGAGCATGTTCTAAAGTACATATGACACGATTAGAGATGATAGCGGTTTATACAGTAAAGTTACATAATTGCATATTAAACCTTGACATGATATGATATGATACATGAACATATGATAGATATGAATAGAATTCTGATCTTACTCTATCGTGATCATAAATTCCTACACGATAGGTGATATGAATTAATATAAGACGGGAATATGATTGTTAAATGTAAAGTGACTCGATAGGATATCTCAATTAAACATGAAGAATATATGAGGAGTATCATGACTCGGTGATAACGATATTTCATCTATATGATGTCATGATACGATATGAAACATTAATATAGAAATACACGAAGAGAATTACGACTTCGTACCACCGTGATCATGATCCACAATATGAGAATAGATAAAAGATGATATGAGAATTGATAAGAGATGATATGAGAATCGATACGAGATGATAAAATACAGAAATATGATTATGAAATGAAAAGTAAATATGAGAATTGATATGGGATGATCGCATACCAAAGTATGATTATGAAATGAAAAGTGAAAATGAGAAGTGATAATGAGATGTATCGATGAGAAAGGATTAACTGTAATTGCATCCTTACAAGTTTTAAGCATTGCAGTTTAAGACAGTGTAATCCTACTCATGTATTTATATTAGTATCTTATTGAGCCGTGGTTTTGCTCACCCCACTAAATTTCATCTCTTTCAGATTATTGAAGTTAACATCTGCCATGTGAGCTGCTCAGTGGGCATCGGAGACGGTTTATGGACTTAGTACTAGTCTTCCGAGGTATATGTTTCTTATAAAATACTTGTTTACATGTAAGACTTAAATTGATGCACAGTACATATTCTGTTTAACAAGTTGGGATGTAACTAAGAACCGTTTCCGTGGTTGTTAAATATTTAAATGGAATAACTATAGCTCACCGAGATAGTATAGTAACTACATTGACACCGAATACAAACCTTAAAATGAAAAAAAAAATTTAGTCCATAAATTTGTAGACTAAGAAAAGTATAAGTATAAAGGAAAGTCGCGGCCTTCGGGTCGTGACAGAGGTGGTCCTACGAGTTGGAAATGAAGCAACGGTTGCTGCGTTAGTTATAGGAACATTTAATTTATCGTTGCCTTCAAGCCTAATTCTAGAACTTGATAATTGTTATTATGTTCCAGCAATTGCCAAGAACATTATTTCTGTTTCTTGTATGGACAAGAAAGGTTTTCTTTTAAAATAATGAACAATAGTTATTCAATTTACTTTAATGATATTTTCTATGGCAGTGCTTCCATTATGAATGGATTGTATGTTCTAGATTTAGATAATCACATATATAGTGTTGATTCCAAGAGGTCAAAGGGTAATGAGATTAACCTTACATTCCTTTGGCATTGTAGACTTGGTCACATAAACAAGAAACGCATATCTAGGCTCCACAAAGAGGGACACTTAGATTCATTTGATTTTGAATCATATGATGTATGCGAATCTTGTTTGCTTGGTAAAATGACCAAGGCCCCTTTTACAAGAACAAGTGAAAGGGCTAGTGGTTTATTAGAGCTCATACATATAGATGTATGTGGTCCATTAACCGCACAGGCTAGAGGAGGGTTCCAATACTTCATCACATTTACTGATGACTACAGTAGATATGGCTATGTTTATTTAATGAGACATAAGTCAGAATCCTTTGAAAAGTTCAAAGAATTCAAGAATGAAGTACAAAACCAGCTAGGCGAGAATATCAAGACACTCCGATTAGATCGCGGTGGAAAGTATTTGAGCTTAGAATTTATAAATCATCTAAAGGAGTGTGGAATAGTTCCACAACTCACTCCACCTGGTACACTTGAATGGAACGGTGTATCTGAGAGGAGGAATCGGACCTTGTTAGACATGGTTTGATCCATGATGAGTCTATCTGACCTCCCTGTCTTCTTTTGGGGTTATGCTTTAGAGATAGCAGCATTTACACTAAATTGTGTTCCTACTAAAGCTGTTGAAAAGACACAACATGAGATATGGACTGGAAAAAAGCCTAATCTGTCTTTTCTAAAGATTTGGGGTTGTGAGGCTTATGTTAAAAGACAAGTCTCAGACAAATTAGGACCCAAATCTGATAAATGCATATTTGTGGGGTATCCTAAAGAGACAAAAGGATACTATTTCTATAATCCCACAGAGCACAAAGTGTTTGTGGCTCAATACGGTGTTTTTCTAGAAAAGGACTTCCTTTTTAGAAGAACTAGTGGGAAGAAAATAGAGCTTGAAGAGGTTCAACAACCACAAAATGTCATTGAACCTTTAGTGGAATAGGAGCAAGACCCACAAGATGTTGTGGAACAGGAAGTAGCTCCAGAAACACAAGGCCCACGTAGGTCTAATAGGATACGTCGAGAGCCTGAGAAGCTTAACCTTCTCACCACTCAACACAATGACGTATTGCTCATGGATAATGATGAGCCTACCACCTATGAAGAAGCAATTACTAGCCCAGATTCTGAGAAATGGCTTGAAGCCATGAAATCCGAAATGGACTCCATGTCTACAAACCAAGTAGGGACCTTGGTTGATCCACCTAAAGGGGTAAAACCCATAGGGTGCAAGTGGGTCTTCAAAAAGAAGGATGACATGGATGGTAACGTGCATACCTATAAAGGCCGATTGGTGGCCAATGGTTTCAAACAAAGGCATGGTATACACTATGATGAAACCTTTTCACCAGTTGCAATGCTCAAGTCCATTCAAATTTTGCTTGCTATCGCTGCATACCATGATTATGAGATATGGCAGATGGATGTTAAAACTGCGTTTCTAAATGGAAACTTGTCGGAAGATGTGTATATGACACAACCTGATGGTTTTATCACTCCTGAAAATGCCAATAAGGTATGCAAACTTCAAAAATCTATTTATGGATTGAAGCAAGCTTCTCGGAGTTGGAACATTCGTTTTGATGAGACAGTCAAAGAGTTTGGCTTCATCAAGAACGAAGATGAACCTTGTGTTTACAAAAGGGTTAGTAGGAGTGCTGTCATATTCCTAGTGTTATATGTGGATGACATACTACTTATAGGAAATGACATTCCTGCCCTACAATCTGTCAAAACTTGGCTAGGGAATTGCTTCTCCATGAAAGACTTAGGAGAAGCAGCCTATATCCTTGGAATAAAGATCTATAGAAATAGATCGAGTAGGCTGCTAGGTCTAAGTCAAAGTACATATGTTGACAAAGTGTTGAAAAGGTTCAACATGAAAGAATTCAAAGAAAGGATTTTTACCTATGTCTCATGGCATTTATCTCTCAAAGGGCATGTGTCCTAAAACACAAGATGAGAGAGATAAAATGGCTAGGATTCCATATGCTTCAGCTATTGGATCTATCATGCACGCCATGTTATGTACGAGGCTTGATGTCTCGCATGCTTTAAGCATGGTGAGTAGGTATTAAGCTTACCCAGGTGAGCGTCACTGGATAGCAGTTAAGAACATCCTTAAGTACTTAAGAAGGACTATGGATGCTTTCTTAGTCTATGGAGGAGAAAATGAGCTCATTGTAAATGGTTACACTGATGCTAGTTTCCAGTCAAATAAAGATGACTTTAAGTCACAATCTGGCTATGTGTTTTGCCTGAATGGTGGCGCTGTAAGTTCGAAGAGTTCAAAACAAGAGACAGTGGCCGATTCTACGACTGAGGCTGAGTATATAGCGGCTTCAGATGCAGCTAAGGAAGCTGTTTGGATCAAAAAGTTCATCACAGAACTTGGAGTAGTCCCTAGCATTGCTGATCCAGTGGCATTCTATTGTGACAACAATGGAGCCATTGCACAAGCTAAGGAACCCATGTCTCACCAGCGGTCCAAACATATACTCAGGCGCTTCCATCTGATCAGGGAGATCGTACAAAGAGGCGAGGTGAAGATATGCAAAATACACACTGATGATAATATCACTGACCCGCTTATGAAGGCACTATCACAGCAAAAGCATGATGCACATGTTAGGTCATTTGGTATTAAATACATGACCGAATGGTTGTAGTGCAGGTGGGAGATTATTAGTGTGTGTGCCCTGAGAGCCAATCAGATTTGGATTTGTATTACACTTATGACATTGTGATTGTTTATGTTATTTAATAATACATGGCAATTATTTATCGTTATTGATTATATTTAATTTGATCAAGTCATAATCAAATGATAAAGTCCCTAGAATAATGGATTCGTATCAAAGGAATCAAAGTAGTGACTTTAATAATGAGATCCTTATGATACAAAGAATACTATTCTTAAATATCCTTAGTCGTAGTATCACTGAGAAGGGACATCAGTGATACGGTAAGACTAACATGTGTTAGATTCCTTTGGGTGACTGATCTCATAAGTCATGGATATGGTGATATCCATATCAACACATGGGTGATCATTGTGAATGAATACACTGGATTGACCCATCTTGAGAACTCTATGTGGATCGTTACATTGAGTGTCATTAGATGTTCTCAAATGGCAATGGTATATGTGATCCTTAGACTTGAGATCACCGTGGTATCCTATGTGTGGATTGGTGTACTTTGATGCGGGTAAACATAACTCAATAAGGGTTGCAAGTAAGACAGTAATTGGGTACATCATGAATCATATGAGGGCTGTGAGTGATCAAGATAGGATTTGTCCCTCTTGGTAACAAAAGTCCATATCTCAAGGACTCTCAATAGAGATTAATGATTGAAAATTTGTGGCCACAGTAAAAATGAGATTTAAGATGAGATCTTGAATTCATTTGATTAAATCATTTATCTTAAGATTGAGAAACAATGGAGTTGAACTTTAATAGAGATGACACGTTCCATACTCTATGTTCAACTGAGATATTAGGTGACAAAACACTACAAGAAAATTGATTTTCAGCAACGGAAATTTAGCTACGGAATTTTTCCGTCACTGAAAAGTGGTATTAGCAACGGATTAGCGACGGAATTTATAATGAAATTAACGACGGAATTAGCGACGGATTAGCGACGAATTAGCGACGGATATTCGTCGGTAATTAGCGACGGAATATTTTCCGTCGCTAATTCCGTCGCTAATTATGGCGGCAGGTGCTGTTCAATCGCGCCAAATATTGCCGACGGAATTAGCGACAGAAATTTCTGTCGCTAAATCCAAAACTATGTAAAGAAATTAGCGACGGAATTTTTCCGTCGCAAATTCCGTCGCTAATGCCCTTTAGCGACGGAATTAGCGACGGAAAAATTCCGTCGCTAATTTCTTCATATATTTTTCCCGTTGTGAGGTGAAAAATATTTATGAAATTAGTGACGGAATTTTTCCGTCGCTAATTCCGTCGCTAAAGGGCATTAGCGACGGAATTAGCGACGGAAAAATTCCGTTGCTAATTTCCTTACATTTTCTCAAACAATATGAAGAGAAATTAGCGACGGAATTTTTCCGTCGCTAATTCCGTCGCTAAAGGGCATTAGCGACGGAATTAGCAACGGAAAAATTCAGTCGCTAATTTCATAAATATTTTTCACCTTCCACCGTGAAAAATATATGAAGAAATTAGCGACGGAATTTTTCCGTTGCTAATTTCTCTTCATATTGTTTGAGAAAATGTAAGGAAATTAGCGACGGAATTTTTCCGTCGCTAAAGGGAATTAGCGACGGAAAAATTCCGTCGCTGATGCCTTAAATCAAAAAAAATAAAAATAAATAAATTTCTTTCATTAAGCATCAGCGACGGATTTTTTCCGTCGCTAATTCCGTCGCTAAAAAGCAACAGCGACGGAATTAGCTACGGAAAAATCCGTCGCTGATGCCTTAAATCGAAAAAAATATAAATAAATGAATTTGTTCATTAAGCATCAGCGACGGATTTTTTCCGTCGCTAAAAAGCAACAGCAACGGAATTAGCAACGGAAAAAATCCGTCGCTGATGCCTTAAATTCGAAAAAAAATAAAAAATTGTTTTTGAATTTTTCCCGCCTAAAGTGTAGCGGGAAATATTTTGACATAGCATTAGCGACGGAATTTCCGTCGATAATCCGTCGGTAATTCCTCTGTATGCGCGTCAAAGACTCTATATATTCTCATATTCTCTGTTTTCTCTCCTCTTCACTCCTCTCTATCTTCTTTTTTGTCCATCTTCTCGTTTTTTTCTTAGTTTTTCTTCTTTATCCCTCTTTCCTTTTACTTTTTTCCTTTTTTTTGTAAATTTACTCTATTTTTCTTTTATATTTATGTTGTCAATTTTTTTATATGATAAACTTGAATACTTATATTTTTGTTTTTTGGTTTTTTACTTACAGATGATGCTGATGATACGATGAGGTGCTAGTGGTAGTGGTGATAATGATGTTGAAGATAATGTATTTTTGTTTTTTTTAGTTAATTTATTTTAAGATAATGTTTATGGATTTAAGTATAAATATTAGGTTTATTTTAAATGTTTCTCTCTCTCTCTCTCTCTCTATATATATATATAAATATAAATATAAATAATTAATTTCAGAACATTTTTTTTTGATAAAATTCATAGAAATTAGCAACAAAATCTGTTAAATAAGTGAAAAAATTCATCAAATTAGCGACGGATTTCATACCATTAGCGACGGAATTTCCGTCACTGATGCTCTTTAGTGACAGAATATTTATTGAATTAACAAAAATAACAAACTATCAGCGACGGAATTAGCGACGGAAATTCCGTCGCTGATGCCTTTTAGCGATGGATTTTTTATAAAATAAAATAATAATAAAACTATCAGCGACGGAAATTTCCGTTGCTGATGCCTTTTAGCGACGAATTTTCATGTAAAATAAAAAACGAAATTATGTTTTTAGCGACAGAATTTTCCGTCGCTAATGACATAAAATCTGTCGCTGATGTAAAAAAATTCCGTTGCTAATTAGCGACAGAATTACCGACGGAAATGAAGTTTTAGCGACGGAGTGAGCATCAGCGACATCGATTTTTCCAACAGAAAATTTTTCGTCGGTAATCCGTAGGTAATCCATCGCTGAAGACCATCAGCGACGGAATTTAACTATCAGCGACGGAATTTTCCGTCGCTAATTTCGTCGTTGAAGGTTCATTTTTTTGTAGTGAAAGGATCGAATTATACGGTAATTGCTCATTGAAAGGTTGTCGTCAACTCACCGACATTTTCATTACTTGGGTAGCCATGATGCATTGCTAGATGCCAATCTTGGCTTGTGATTTATGAATGAGACTCTGAATCACTGCCAACGTAATGGAAACCTAAAGGGTCACACACAATAAGGGTATGACCAAGACAAGGTAATTGGAGTTGGATCTATGTGATGAATCCTAGTACAAGAAGGATTCCTAGTGAGACTAGAATCCTGTTCCAACTATAATTCGAGATTTAATTAATAGTAATTTTAGCCCAAGATTACTAAAGGGTATTTTGGTCTTTTCAATTATAATGAGATTATAATTATGAATTATTAATATAATAATTCATTGGTAGACCAAATTATTAATCCAAATGCATAACCAATTGGTTGTAGTGCAAGTGGGAGATTGTTAGAGTATACCCTACAATTAATTGGATTTGGATTAAGTAATTTTAAAGGGCCCAAAAGACCTAATTTAGTTGGACTAAGGCTAAGGCCTTTTTAGGGTTTTGTTAAGAGGCACTATAAAAACAACATTAAGTCTAAAAGTTAGACAGAAGAATAAAATATTTTTATAGCCGTTCTGCCTCTTGGAGCTAGCACTCTCAGAAAACAATTCCCTCCCTCCTCCCTTTGCTTCTGATTTCATCTTATCTCAAGCAAAGGTCTTGGTTTGCATCCTACTAGTGTGGATACCGTTAGAGGACTTCTCTTAGCTAGAAGTATTGAGTTAACGATAAATCAATGGCTGTTCGTAGGCTGCCATATTCAAAAGTCGAATATTCCTATACGAGTGCACCAAAAGGTTAGATTCTATCCCGAAATTAATCTTGTTGCATGATCCTGGTGATTTTGGTTTTTGTTGTTTTTCTAATCCGCTGCGTATTTTCGTGTATGACATGATAAATCGAGACAACGAAACTTTACAATTATGGTCAATTGAAACGAGTAGTTACAGCATTGTTTTTGTTCGTAATTGCAAGGGAAAATTTTTTAAATGTCTTTTTTTTATGAAAAATTATCTTATGCACTGTTAGTAAAATTTTTAAATTATACAAATAAAATTAAAATGATGATATATGTTTCATTTTATTTATTTTTTATTTTTTTAATATTTTTAAAAGACACATATCATCATCCTAACTTCGCTTATGGAGTTAGAAAATTTCACTAACAGTGAATGAGATAATTTTCTTTTTTTTATTACATATTTCATGGAAAAAATTAGAATAAAAAGAATAAAAAAGTGAGCAGGTTTAAAATTTTTTATCGTAAGGACTTGGAAAAGGAAACCATTTGTAAAACATGCTTGCCAAATAATAACATAAGCCCCACTTTCCTTATGTTTAGTTAATTGGCTTTATAATTTTTGAGTAATACCGAAAGAACTAATTAATAATTTTTAAACTATTCATTAAAATAGTTTTACCAAAAAAAATTCAATAACTAAACTCAAGTTTATATATTATGAAACTTGAATTTCAAATTTTTTAAATTTTAAATTTTTTTATCATTAGACTAAAGTCTCATCAACACTAATTAATGAAATTAATTACTGTGAAAATAATATCCAAAATATCATTCATTGGAAACTATCTATATCTAGATAATATAGTATTTTTCATTCTTTTTCAGTAATAGGATAGATAACGTAGATATTTTGATAAATCTTATGAAAGAATTTCATTAGGTGTTAGTTTAGATTTATATGGAATTTTAAGAAGGTTTTACCAAGATCTATAGGAATTAAATTGGAATTTATAAAAATTTAAGAGGCTTTTATTAAAAATTTATTGTGTTTTGTTTTAAGTGTAAAAGCTTTTTGGGTTGTTTTGTTTTTTCTATTATTTCCTTGACGTCACACTCTTGAGAAACGTTTGCTTAACTTTTTTGGTTGTTTTGAACTAAAGACACGACAATCTTAAATGATAAGAATAAAAAAATGGGCACAAAAGCTATATTTGATACGTAGACAGCAATTTTAACATAATTTTTATATTTTATACTACATAATTTTTCATAACACAAATACTATTTGATGTGTAAACATAAATTTTGACATAATTTTTATATTTTACATGATACAATTTTTCATAAAACGAACACTAATTTTAACACAAATTGTTAAGTCTTCATAGAATCAATCTAGCAGCACTATAAGTCTCAAGTTCTCAACTCTCAAGAGAGTGGTAGAAGACCTTGCTTTATAATTTTTTTTGTAAATTTCACTTAGGTCCTCAAAGTTTTACTATAATTCAATTTTAGTCTATTAGTTTTAAAACTAGACACTTTGATCCAAAATTACAAATGATTTTAACATATATTAGTCAATTACTAAACTTGAGTTAATAGTATCACATTCTCAATTATCAACAATGAATTTTATTTTTTTTATTATTTTAAGTAATTTTTTAAAAATTATTTTATGTAAGATTTTTATTTTTTAATACCAATAAAGAGTATTATGGATATTTGATGAGTAATAAATATTTAGGTTAATAATTTTTTAATAGTAATTTAAAAAAAAATATTTTTATGCTATCTAATTTGTAATTTTAGACCAAAGTGTTTATTTCTCTAATTAATAATCTAGAATTGAATTATGGTAAAACGTTGAGGACTTAGTGGAATTTACCTTAATTTTTTTTTCTTTGTTTGATACAAAATTGATGTTATATTTGATTCTATTATTGTTGGTATACTTTCTTTAACTTCAAATTAATCTTTTAATAAATTAATACTACGTATTAAGGCAATATTAAATGATAATATAATATTAGTACTAAAAAAAAGCCTACTCGCATAACAAGTGTTCACTTTCAAAAAGTACAATAGATGTAATATTTTGATTAGGTTCTTGAATTTCTTACCATTTGTAATATAGTAGGTAGGGAGTACTAAGAATTACTCAATTTTAATTGTACTGTAACTATTAATGGTACGATTTTTTTTCAAAAAAAATATATTGATGTAGAATTTCTTTTTTTTTTTTGATAAATAAACTGGGAGGAAAGAAGGGTTGACTCAGACCCAAGAACTCAACACACCCTCAGGAGCTTATTGATGTAGAATTTCAACTCTTATAAGAACATGTTTATTAATTAGAAATCTTTCACATTGTGTATGTTAGCCCCAGGATTTATTGTTTTATTATATGTCATATTATATGTGTATTCTAAAGTCTCTTGAATTCACGGTGATAAAATCCTTTGGGCTGCGTCTACTGCTGGCAAATTCACGGTGAAGTCGGAGTATATGTTGATCCGTAATGATGCTGTGCAGGACGTGATTTGGAAAAGAATGTGGAAATTGGAATTATCTCCACGTGTAAAGCTTTTCTTGTGGATAGTATTACATGAATGGCTACTGATGCGTGAACATTGCATGAGAAGAAACATTGTAGCTGAAGCTAAGTGCCCCAGATATTCTTTGGAGGTTGAGGATATTCTCCATGCGCTAAGAGATTGTGCCTCTTCACGCCAAGTCTGGCTCACTTGGAAACAGGGTAGTGACTCTATTTTGGCAGGAAATAAACATTAGAAAGTAGTCTTCTAGCGAGGCTGTGGATGGAATTGATGTGGGTTGGTCTGTATTATTTAGTTTCACCTCCTGGTTCTTATGGAATTGGAGAAACAAGGGAATTTTTGAGGAAGACTTTATCTGGCCAACTGATCCCGCTGCAATTATTACTAAATATATCAGGGATTTTAAATCTTACAGTGGCAGAACTAATCAGGTTTTGCTGAAGAAGGAGATCTATGTTGCATGGACAGCCCCTCCTCAAGGTTTTATTTGAGTAAATGTTGATGCAACTGCCTTCTCTAATCCTGGACTTTCGGCAGCAGGAGGTGTCTTGAGGGATCATGATGGAATTTGGCTTGCTGGCTTTGTCAGAAGAATGGGTTGGGGAACAGTACTAAGAGCAGAATTATTTTCCATATAGACTGGCCTTTCGGTTGCATGGGATCTTGGTTTTCGACGTGTAATTATTGAGTCTGATTCTTTAAGTGCAGTAAGGAAGCTGAATGCACTAGCTACCAGTAGAGACCCACTTACGGGTATTATACAAGGTTGCAAGGAACTCTTGAACAGAGCTTGGGAAGCCTCTACTGTCCACGTTTATAGAGACGCAAACATGAGTGCTGATTGCATGGCTAATCTTGCTCATGCTAGCAGGATTGATACACTACTTCTTCGTAATCCTCCCCAGGGAATTTCTTTCTTACTTCTTGAGGATTGTAATGAAATTGGTTGTAACAGGCTAATTTCTGTTTAATAAAAGTTGAAAGTTTTGCACCAAAAAAAAAAAAGCTCCTGAATTTCAAACATATTATAATTCAATTAGTAGAGTAAATTTTAGACAATACATTAGCAAATTATATTGTGATTTATTATGCTTTTATTATATATTTATGAGTCATACTACAAATGAGATTATTTTTTATGGACTTTCCTTTTTTCTAGTTTTTCTTTTTATCCTCTCTAAAATATACTGTTTTGTTTTGATGCTTTTATAATTTTTTTTATTTCATTTTTTTAATTTTCCTATATCTCTATTTCATGCTCTTTCTCTAAAATCATTTTCCTTATACGAACACTATCCAAAGTCCAGTTTTTGACGTTGCATCACCGCCGTCATCGGCATCATAATCCTCCCTACATGTTTTCCAAAATTTTATTAGCTTTATCTTTTCATTTTTCTACTTAGGTTTTTCTAGAAGTCCTTGAATAATCTCATATCAAAACCTAAAGTCGGATGGATCTTCCACCATAATGGGCTGTTTGGTTGAGCTGAAAAAGCATTTCATTCCACCTCAATTCCAATGGACCCACCTTTTCAAATGTTTGGTTCAATTCAAAATTTTTGCAACAAAATAGCCATTCCGCTTACAAAGGGAATAGCTATTCTTTGGTGAATGGCATTATTTGTTTTTCCGCTCGGTGAAAAATAGTATTAAACTTTCTTCATTTCAAGCGTATCCTTTGCCATTCAAAAATTTACAACATCAACAATTTCAAGATCTTCACTTCTTCCTCCCTTCATCTGTTCATCTTTTTCTTCTAATTCAGTCAAAAAAAAAACTCCCAAAAAAATCTTAGAAGTCTTACTAGCATCATCATCTCAAACAGAGAAAGCAACATAGTAATACAAAACACCAAAAAATAAAAAATAGAAAAGATTTCGGGTTTAAGGTTTATAGAAGAGATTTAGATCTCAAAAGTTAGGGGAAATGGAGGAAGAGAATGGGGAGGATGGACAAATAGAGGAGGAGGAGACGATTTTTTGAAAATTTTGAGAGATTTTTTTGTTGTCACCATGCTGTGGTCGACCAGCCATCGAAATATGGATTTCTTGAATTCCTGTGTGAGAGATAGAGAGAAAGGAGATGAGAAAAGAGGTAGTGATGGCTTATGGCTTGCGAAGGAATTGTTGAAAGAGGGGATTTATTAGGATTTTTTGTTCTAGCTTGTCCCGGAGCCATTATTAGGATAAAATTTGCAAAAAAATTAATGATTTGTTAAACGAAAATAAGATGGGTTAGTGAAAGTTTGAGTTGGAAAGAAAGAGCGTCGAGGGTGGTTAGTGAAGTTTGAACAGGAAAGAGTGAAAGTCAAGGGCTATTTTTATAGCTGTCGCTTGGGCATCCGAATTCCCCAAAGCATTTTGCAAACAGAATGCCCTTTAACACGGGGAATTCGAATGCCCATAATGGGGCATTCGAATTCCCCAAGGTATTTTGCAAACAGAATGCCTTTCAACATGGGACATTCGAATGTTTATAATGGAGCATTCAAATTCCTTGTGCTGAAATATGTTTCCTAATTAGAAAATAATAAAATTTAAATATTTTATAAAATATTTGTAAATTTATATTTTTTATAAATTAATTTTAATTATTTAGAAAATAATAATTCTAAATATTTTAGAATTACTTGTAAAGTTATATATTTTATAAATAAATATTAATTATTTAGCAAATAATAATATAAATAAATATAAATATTTTAATATTAATTTTATGATAAATTTAATATTTAAATGTAAGGTATTTCGTTAAATACTTAAATGAAAAAAATTATATTCAATTTTAATAACTTTATATTAAAATGATATTTTAGTCATTGTAATCTTATTCCTACTTTTTTCCTTCCCTTAAACCAAACAAAAAAAAACTCATAAAAATTATTCTATTCCGCCAACCAAACAACATAATACAAATTCTTCCTATTTTCTATTCCTTCAGAATATATTTTCCATTATTTTTTTATTCCATTCCACGAACCAAACGCCACCTAAATCTTATTTTCAATGCCTAAAAAGGCCTAAATGAACATTTCCTTAACTATTACCTTCCTTTTGACCCTTAATACCTCAAAATCATCTTAAGAAGAATCTCAATATCACAACCCAAACTATTTCTCTCACTATAGTAAAATGGTGTTTTGGCAGTGTTTTTATTTTCATATTGCGGCATTTCAAAGATTTGCGACATTTTAAAAAAATGCTAGCAAAAATTTTCTACATTTAAGGGTAGTCGATTGCCTTCGGTATTTTCAAAATAGCACTTATTTTATGTTTAGGGCAGCCAATTGCTCAAGCAGTTTCTACAACTTCCCATTTGGGCATTCAACTGTCCTTGCAACTGGCCAAGGCTAATTTTTTAACTTGTGTTTTTTCATTCTAATTTAAATTTTACATATACTTTCAAAATTTTATTTTCTTTAACATATATGCAATCCAAATGAATTCAAAACATGTTTTCTCTTAAAACAATGAACTCTTTGGTAATATATATATATATATACACACACACACACACATTGACAGTGTATAGCTTTTATATGCTATAAGTTAATCATATGATGATATCTCATTAATGAGCAAAGTCTACAATATAGGTCCTTAAAAATAAATTTAAAAACTTTGTTAATATATATTTTTAAGGACTTGCATATGAGGTGTCATTTTATGATTAACTTACAGTGTATAAGAATTATACACTATCAATACATCATAATATATATATGTATAACAGTACAGTAATGATAGAGCCACTTTACTATCATTAGGGTTTAAGTATAAGCATATATAATACATTTAAGAAATGGTCAAATTACAAATTTTAAACATTCAAATCAATTGAAAAATAAGTACAATTATTAGACTTACCTTAGAACCGGTGGTGCAATCAAGCTCGCAGACTCATCTAAATTTTAGGAGGATTTGGATAAATAAATTAAATATAATAATTAGGCTTTGATAAAAAAGTAAGTCCAATTAATTTTCGGGCCAGATCTAGATTTTGTTTTTTGGAACCTAGGCCTGCTTGGCCCAAACAAATATATTTATGCTTGTTCGATGTTATGAATTCTTAGATGTTAAAATTAGAGTTTTGCATTCTAAAGTTTAAGTTTCACCGTAAGACATTTATATTTATGGGCTTTGTCAAATGCCATTGATGATTAAGCCAACTGAACGTACAAGTCTCTGCTTTGTATAGTCCATTGCTGTTGCACATTAATTTGATGAAATAAGCTTTCTTGAGCTTGTTAGCAAATGAAGAAAAGGTAGATGACACAGTCGAAACTTGGTTCAAGCATCTACATGGGTTCATAAAGATATCTATGTTATTATTGATAAGGGTAAAATACTTTGATTTACAGTTTTCACTTTCTTTTCCATCTTTTCATCATAAAAATGGTGAAGAATATTTGTCCTCTTTCATCATAAAGTTTAACACCAAAGCAAAGTTATACAGTGAACTTTGATCGGTAACGTCAAAAGAACACCAAATAAATGGGCAAATAAAATTTTCAGCATGATCAATTTTGGAAGAAAAATTTGATGGAAGAACTTAATTAGACAAATAAATTTTCAAAGTGTAGATGAAAGTAAATGGGGAGATCAGGCAGCTAACTATTCATACAGTTTTCTATGGTTAATTAGTACAACTTTGCAATGAAGGCATTGAGTGTTTGTACCGGAAGAATTGTCCATGGAATTCCTAGTTTATATGTATCAACATACAGTTACAAGGGTCGGACCTAACCCGAATTTATATAATAAAAATAAATATGAGCTTGGATTAAACATGAAACTTAAATAATCGAGTTAGGTCGGACCGAACTTGCATATGGATTTTAATATCTATCTTTAGGTCTAGTTCAAACTTAATTCAACTCGATCTATAAACAAATTAATGATCCATATTTTTAGAACGGATTTAATCCGCATAAAGAGAGTGTCAAATACTAATCATTAATATATTAAAATTGTAGTTAATGTAATTTGGTAAATTTATAAATTAATAAATCCTTCCATGAGAAAAGAGAAAAATGTAGTAGAAAATGAATATTGTATATTTATTTAAAACAAATAAATGTTATTAATTACCTTGTTTCCAAGATTTACATTTTTTTGTAATCTTATTATGATACTATAAATGTTAAATCTGAAAACTAAGAAGGATGTGGGGATGGTAAATCAAGGAAATAAACAAAGTTTAAGGTCCATATTATATCTATGGGGTTTCAATTTTCAAGCCCTTTTAAACATAACCTTGAAGGGCACATCACTGAGAGCCAGACGCCTGGCACCAGCATCATCAATGAAAACACCCACATCCCTACATAAAACTTTGCAGAAATCACACACTGTTGGGCAGAAAACGAGTTTGTAATCATCTTCATGCTTTTCAATCTTAAACCAATTGTCAACAGTTTCACGACCTGGATTCCCTTCAACCCCACCGCTTGTCACGAACCATTGCCGCGTTGAATCATCGAAATCGGCAAGCTTCCAGACCGTGGATTGCACACATATTGTCGCAGCAGAAAACTTGATATTCTGATCTGTGGAAACACGGATAACACCTTTCTTAATGTTAACGGGCGAAAATGTTACTGGGAGACCGTTTGACACTTCGTGCTGCTCTTGGACAACATCAAGCGGGCAGGTTTCGTTGCCAGTGCTGGCGAGAGTTAGGCCACCGCCTCGACCACGGAAAACCGGTAGGATGTAGTAGTCGGTGCCGGTGCGTAGCTTTTTGCCGGAGATGTCGAGCACATGATCAGGCGCAGCACTAGCGCAGAGAAGGAAAGAAAGTGCTAGGAGCCATGCAGTCTTCATATTCGTCGTTGTTTTGGGCTTTGAATGACACACAAATCTACAACTAAGATATTTATAGAGTTGAAGAGAAGCAAGTGGATAGTATATTTTTCAGAGTATATGACGCGGAATGAAGATTACGTTCTAAGGGATCGTGGGGCAGAATAGAGCCGGCTTTGTTTGACCAAGTCCATGAAAAGAAACTCTTGCACATGCATGGACATAAAGATTTACAACTTGAATGGATGGAATAAGGATATAGAGAGAGAGAAATTGGTCATAGAATTATGGTGAGACGGCCCACGCAATCTTAAACCAATTCTTTATCATTGCATAATAAGAAGATATGTAGTCTTATTTATTAAAAACTCAGACAAATGATAATACTTTTTTTTCTTTTTTTTTTCCATCTATTCTCTCTAAAGGAAGCGCCATGTGCGTGATGAAGATGTTTTCCTTAACCTATTCATAAATGTCAAAAGTTAAAACCACTAGCATATCCTGTTCAGACGGCATCATCATCCATTATTATCCTAATTGTGATAGTAACTTGTAATAAAATTTTCATCAAAAAAAATAACTTGTAATTAGAGGCGGTAAAAGTTGACCTTACCCGAAAAATTCTCTCAATTAACCTGAATTCAAACCTGATCAATTTAATTTGACTAAAAAAGTCAAAAATTCAAATCCAACTCAATCCGAATCCGAATTGATCCGAAATCAAATTTATCTGAATTTACATTGATCCAAATCCGACCTGATCTGAACCCGAATTGATTCAAACCCAAATTTATCCAAATTTAGATTAATCCAAACCTGACCTGATCTGAACCCGAATTGATCCAAACCCAAATTAACCCGAATCTAAATTGATCCAAATCTAAATAAACCTAAACCTGAAAAGATTCAAACTTAAATTTAATATTATCAATAAATATTTAAATGTTAAAATTAATTATCAAAGTATTTTAATATAGTAAAAATATAGTTTTTTTCTATAATATGAGTGTTATTTATTTTTTTAATATAGTTAAACTTAAATATTCACTTTTATATTTTATTCATTTGAATCTAATATATAATTATTTAATGGCTAATATATAATAGAGTACAGAAGCTATATCACCTACACTTAATGTCTCCAATTATTCTATAAAAAATCAAGATAAATTAAAGAGATATATAATACTGTTTTATGATATTTAGCAGGGATTATTAAATTACTTTGATTCATAAAAGTTTATTAATTATTATAGATAATAAAAATAAAATGAAAAAATGTAATTAATTTATGAATATCGGTAAATATATTATAAAGAAAACTATCATACGTGGACTAAAAAAACGAAAACTATCATACAAATTATTAAATATTTTGATTATTTCAATCCCAATTGTACTATAGGTCATGTAAGAAGAAAATTTTATTTTCACGAGTTTTGTAATTCTTAGAAATATGGTTTCAGTTGATTTTCATACTAAATAAATCACATCGAGATGACCAAGGCTTAACCTAATAAACCTGTCCAATTGATCCAAATCCAAATTTGATCATCTCGAATTGACTAAAAAAGTCAACGACCCAAACCTGATCTAATCCAAACCTGAAATAATCCGAATCCGAAATAGATCGATTTTTTCTTGACCTAAACCTAATGTTATCCAACCCCGAAATGATTTGATTTTTCTTTAACCCAAAATGATCTGATCTAAAATGACCCAACTCAAACTTGATCTAACCTGCCCATTTGCCACCTCTACTTGTAATAAAATGTTATCAAAGATATATATATAAATATATATATATATATTACCTACTAGATTAAGTTTCATGTTGATTGCAGCCGAGAACCCCAAAACAGTTGGCTTTATTAGTTTATTTATTTCATTTATTTATCAATTTCTCTACTAGATATAAATAAAATTTTATTTGATATATTGTAATAATTTTCACTAATGTAACTAATTTCCAATAAAAAAATCAAAAGGGTTTGGAGAGCTCACGCCATCATTAATATATTAAATCTGTCACGACCCGAAGACCGCGACTTTCACTCGATTCTTATACTTTTCTTAGTCCTTAGTCTACAAATTTATGGACTAAATTTTTCTTTTTCATTTTAAGGTTTGTATTCGGTGTCAGTGTAGTTACTATACTATCTAGGTGGCTTATAGTCATTCCATTTAAATATTAAACAACACGGAAACGGTTCTTAGTTACATCCCGACTTGTTAAACAAAATATGTACTGTGCATCAATTAAAGTCATACATGTAAACAAGTATTTTATAAGTTCCATATACCTCCGGAAACTAGTACCAAGTCCATACACCGTCTCCGATGCCCACTGAGCAGCTCACATGGCAGATGTTAACTTCAATAATCTGAAAGAGATGAAATTTAGTGGGGTGAGCAAAACCACGGCTCAGTAAGATACTAATATAAATGCAAGAGTAGGATTATACTGTCTTAACCGCAAATGCTTAAAACTTGCAAGGATGCAATTACAGTTAATCCTTTCTCATCGATAACATATTATTATCTCATTTCTTGTCATCTGTCTATCACTTATACTTTTAAATAAATCATCATAATCACTTTTTCAATCTTCTCGATCTTACACTATAGTGCATCGCATCTGTCGTATCCAAATTGAATGTCATATACTACTAGTCTATATTTTCCTCTATCTCGGAGTACATCATGTCCAATTGAAGCATCATATCAATTCACCTTATGTTTCATAATCGTACTCTTGTAATCTATCACCTCATATCATTTTCCATATAGAGAAATCATGATCACAATAGTGTAAGTTCACAATTCTCTTCATATCAATCTTATGTTCATGTATCATATCATGTCTAGATGAAATATCGTTACCACTGTGTGCTATCATCACATGATTCAATATATACCGTATAAAATTTGTGTTCTGTATAAAACATTCATTTCAAATCATGTTTCATATAGTACATAATCATGTACGAAAGTCATGCAATTTAGAATCATTTGACATATGTTTTAAAACACATTTTAAAACATATGAAATCTCTATTCATATCATGTGTGGTATAAAACACATGTACATCATTTCATCTGTCATGTCAAATAAACATGGTTTAAAACATATAAAGTCTCAAATCATATAATGCATAATATAAACCATGTTTCAATCATTCAATTTCAATCATTTCATGTATACTGTAAAACATATCATGTCTAGAGTTTAATATATAATAAATTGTACTCTAGACATTCTTTAACATTTAGTAAGAGACTAGGCATGAATCCCTATTCTATTATCATATCATCTCTAACCCATTGTAGCTATCAATGGGATAGTTTCCCTCGAAGGGTTCACTATCTATGATCATAGATCGTCCCAGTCCCACTGATCAGCTGGAAACTGAGGAATGGGTCCACGACTATTGTCGGACAGCCTGGAATGATCTCATCAGGCAACATTTACATGTACATATCATATATGTATAAATGGGGTTCCATGCCACACAGGCAGAACCACACAATAAATACATACTCTGTGCCACAAAGGCATATGCCACTCAGGCATTCAATAGGGTACCTGTCGTCTCAAAAATCGAAATCTTTTGATATATCATTTTGAATTCATTTAGACAGCCCTCATAAAAAAAAACATTTAAACCGAGTCTTTTCTCAAATCAATGCATAATCAAATCTCATGTTCAATCTGTACATGTCATGAATAATGTCAAAATGATATTAAACATCAAGGTCTGTGGCTGTCTAATCATTTCAAATATTTACTTTCACTTAAAAGATTTCGATGCATCTCTTTTTAAAATATCACTTTTTCTTTTAAAACAACATGAGATCATATGTCATGCATGAATGATTTTCTAAATATATCCAAATATATCTCAATACTCATTCAATCTATTGTTGTGCATATTATGACATCAGACTAAGGTGTGTCTTCAGTAGCCTAAATTTCTTATTCAAACATGATCATGACACGAAAGTCATCCGTCATTCATTCTACAATTACACACGTCTTTCAAGTCCCCAATGGCATCACTAAAATCCACAGTACATATGTTTGCACGTTTATTCAAATACATTTCAATAACATCCATAGACTATTAGGATCATTCTAGTATATTTTTCCATCAAAGATCACAAGCTACCTCAAGCTTTCATTCTCCCTTTCATTATTTTGCACATTAATTAAATCAATTCCCAACATTAGCTTTACACATACAAAGTTAACATGCCACAATCAAACATTGATTCGAATCCATTCTATTGACAAAGATATTCCATAATGTAGTATATATCAAGTACCAAATTCTCTAAATCTCATTTTATTGCTATATTTTTTTTTCTCAATTTCAGCCTTATGATATATTAAGATTATATTGTCATATTGCCAGATAGGTCATTATCCACACTTACAATCCTCTAGCTTCGATGTCATAACACATCAAAATGTCCATAAGATTTCACGATCTACTTTCTTATGATCATTATCTCAATCATACCACAAAGACGGTCCATTTGTTTTAATCTATCAATTCTATAATCATCGCTTTTCAACTATGATCTTCTCTTCAAAGCAATATCATATAATCATCGTTACATCCATCAATACTCCAACTATCGAGATTCCACCTCAATTTCTGCTCGATAGTCAACTTGCAATATTAAATAACTCGAATTATCGACTCTATAAGATTCACAACCAAATTCCTCACATTATCGTGCTCATCCATTAACCTTTTCAACCATTTAAAAAATCAATTTTTCCTATGACACAATAAGATCCTTTCAAGCTTATCTTCGATAATTCTTTTAGGATTCCATCTAGATGAGAACTTAATATTTTTTCCTTAAACATTTTTGTGGAAATTTTGACAGCATAACGGCTTAATTTCCTCTAAACCTCCTGCAAGGAAACACAATTTATACTGACAGCCGTTGATTCTCACCAATTTTTACCTCTTACTAAGACCCCCACCATCAATTGTAGGCCCTCTTAGCATTTTTAACATTAATTAAATCGATGCATTATATAAAAAAAATCACAATTCCATTAAAATCATTCCATCAGAGCATTATATAAGATTATAAATCCCACATACAATATAATGCTACTAAGGCTTTATAAGAGTATCTTACCTAGCGTTAAAGCTTGGCACTTCGATATGCTCTAACCTTTTGTCGAATTCCAAATTGCGATTTCTTTTTTTTTTTTTTTGCCTTTGCTTCGAGCTTAGCGCGCACGTCGAATTTAGCTAAATCCGCACCTATTGCCTTAACATCGCGCTGCGCATTCAAACATTGTCAAACGACTTAGTATCAATCAAACAAATTTCTAATTTATTTCTTTTACAAAAATCGATAGCTTTACACGTCTTTTACCAAATTTCGACACTAGCTCTATGGCAAAATTCCTAGCCTAGCCAAGTCTCTACCAAGTGCACTTTTGTTATTCTATAAATTAAATAAACGCACACATTCACTTAAAATTTAATTAAACACTATCATATAAAAATTTCCTAAAAAAATATACAACTTTCTTTTGCAAATTTCCTTTCCCCGTATCTTTTTTTTTTCTTTTATTTTTTTGCAAAAAAAGAAATACACCAAACTAACCTTTAAACACTGCCATTTCAACTTCTTTAGCAGTCCTCAAAACTCCTCATTTCAGCTTTTAAATCAGCCTTTAAAATCCACAAAATCCAGTCTAAACTAGCACCAAAATCTCACATTACAGCCCTTTTTTAACTGCCTTCAACCCCTTTCTATTTGTCTGAACCGGCACCAAAATGTTAGCTTCTCAAATCCCCTGTAACAGTGGCCCAAACTCAGCCAAAGCTATCGTCCAATGGACTTGCCGCACCGTTCCTGCTTCAAAAGTTGCTTCTGCTCCTTCTCCTTCCAATTTTTTTTTCTCTTTAGCTTTTCTCGGCCATTCTCTCGCCTCTCTCACTTATTTTTTCCAATCTCTCATTTCCTTCTTTCTTTTTATTTCTTTTCAACTTATTATATTACTTAGTTTAATAATATATTTATTTTCTTTTTGAAAACTCAACAGACGTGAATGGGTGAGTGGGTTTTCACCCATCACCCTCTGACAAGCTTCTTTAAGAAGCTTGTCACTTTTTCCAACAATCATCATTTTTTTAATATAATATATCTAATATATTTTATATAATATAATATATAATATAATATTATATAAAATGTTATATTATATCTTTTATTATAATATATATAGTACAATATTAATTTTTTATATTACATATATAACTATAGTAATATAATCTAATTAATTATATTATATATTCTATAATACAATATAGTATATTATTTCTTATATATATATATATATTTTATCTTTTTAATAAATATATATCCATTTATTTAAATATATATTTATTCTCTTAATTTCAATCCTAAAATTTCATTTTAATTTAAATTCTTATAATTAAATCATTACTTAATAAAGTAATTTCTATAACTCTTGAATACCTCTTATTAACTTATACTTGTCTATGTTATATCTGTTTACAATCAAGATCGAAAATCACAGTTATCACATCCTCTCTATCTTAGTAAATTTGGTCCTCCAAATTGAACTTAAATTTAGAGGTGGTATGGTTCCGTATACTTATGGTTCCTATCCTCTCAATCATCTTTTTAAGTAATACTACTCGCATACTTTCAACATCCGAATCACCTTTTATACCATTACATATCATTTTTCCACCATATATTCATACTCCCTAAAATTTTTTATCATCTTGGGAGTTATCACTTTCATCTCTTTTCACATAATAGCTGTTTCACACCATTTATCATTTGTTTTTCTCATTTGGCGCCAAGTCGATATATTTTGGTATCTATCGTTTACCGATTTAATCAGTAGTATGTAATTGTCCCAGTAGCTTTTAAATTCAGGGCACCTGCTCTCCATATATCTGTAAGCGTTCACATATTGAGCTCGAATATTCATATCAATACGGAGCAGTGCTATCAATAAATTTGGAAATCCCAAAGCCTTTTGTTATTTCCCATAAGCATATGGCAATTCAAGATTTCATCACCTTAAATGCTCACTGGAACTTCACATACATTCTCTCCATTTCATATTTATATTTCGACTAAGGCATTAGAGAAATCTAGAGGTTTGAAAATGGAAAAGTGATTCAATTTAGTCAATCAGTCTATAATCACTTCCATAATATCATATTCCTTTTGGGTTTCGTATTATCCCCCAACACTCATTGTCACATCGATAAATCAAAGCTGCACCTCATTGCAGACTTTACTGTTAATCATCTCTTACCATAATGCAACATTTATTAATCATTTTATCTCTATATCTCTTTTCATGTAGTATTCTTATTACATCTCGATGTGATAACCAAAGTGAAATCACTTTCAGTCTTAAATTCGAAAACTGTTTCATATTCGTGCTCCCTTATAACTTGAAATCATAGTTTCAATTTCCAATAGTCCTCATAATTAAGGTGGGATTGTACTTTCAATTAAGCCATATACTTTTGTTCAATCATTTTCAATGGCGATTCCTTTACCTCTTCCAACCCCTTTTCAGTTCACATATCGATCATATTCTATACCATCATTACATTATCTTCCATATAAATTGCCACAATCAATCATTCTCGATCATTCATATCCTATTCCTTTGAGGTGATACACAATTCTTTTATATCGTATCGATGCCGTTCATTAACGGATTCCAGTCCGTTTCAATAGGCCATCGATTGGCAAATTTTTTTTTTGTGTCAAAGCCCAGCCTGTTTTAAATGGGTCGTCGACTGGTATCACCATACCAATAGCTGACAATTCTTGGTACAGATTGAAAATCAACAAGTTTACATGTAGACACTACACAGTACATGGGATGTAACACTATCACTGTCTCAACTACACTGACACGTACTAGACAAACCGTGCTCTGATACCATTAAATCTGTCACGACCCGAAGACCGCGACTTTCACTCGATTCTTATACTTTTCTTAGTCTACAAATTTATGGACTAAATTTTTCTTTTTCATTTTAAGGTTTGTATTCGGTGTCAGTGTAGTTACTATACTATCTAGGTGGCTTATAGTCATTTCCATTTAAATATTAAACAACACGGAAACGGTTCTTAGTTACATCCCGACTTGTTAAACAAAATATGTACTGTGCATCAATTAAAGTCATACATGTAAACAAGTATTTTATAAGTTCCATATACCTCCGGAAACTAGTACCAAGTCCATACACCGTCTCCGATGCCCACTGAGCAGCTCACATGGCAGATGTTAACTTCAATAATCTGAAAGAGATGAAATTTAGTGGGGTGAGCAAAACCACGGCTCAGTAAGATACTAATATAAATGCAAGAGTAGGATTATACTGTCTTAACCGCAAATGCTTAAAACTTGCAAGGATGCAATTACAGTTAATCCTTTCTCATCGATAACATATTATTATCTCATTTCTTGTCATCTGTCTATCACTTATACTTTTAAATAAATCATCATAATCACTTTTTCAATCTTCTCGATCTTACACTATAGTGCATCGCATCTGTCGTATCCAAATTGAATGTCATATACTACTAGTCTATATTTTCCTCTATCTCGGAGTACATCATGTCCAATTGAAGCATCATATCAATTCACCTTATGTTTCATAATCGTACTCTTGTAATCTATCACCTCATATCATTTTTCATATAGAGAAATCATGATCACAATAGTGTAAGTTCACAATTCTCTTCATATCAATCTTATGTTCATGTATCATATCATGTCTAGATGAAATATCGTTACCACTGTGTGCTATCATCACATGATTCAATATATACCGTATAAAATTTGTGTTCTGTATAAAACATTCATTTCAAATCATGTTTCATATAGTACATAATCATGTACGAAAGTCATGCAATTTAGAATCATTTGACATATGTTTTAAAACACATTTTAAAACATATGAAATCTCTATTCATATCATGTGTGGTATAAAACACATGTACATCATTTCATCTGTCATGTCAAATAAACATGGTTTAAAACATATAAAGTCTCAAATCATATAATGCATAATATAAACCATGTTTCAATCATTCAATTTCAATCATTTCATGTATACTGTAAAACATATCATGTCTAGAGTTTAATATATAATAAATTGTACTCTAGACATTCTTTAACATTTAGTAAGAGACTAGGCATGAATCCCTATTCTATTATCATATCATCTCTAACCCATTGTAGCTATCAATGGGATAGTTTCCCTCGAAGGGTTCACTATCTATGATCATAGATCGTCCCAGTCCCACTGATCAGCTGGAAACTGAGGAATGTGTCCACGACTATTGTCGAACAGCCTGGAATGATCTCATCAGGCAACATTTACATGTACATATCATATATGTATAAATGGGGTTCCATGCCACACAGGCAGAACCACACAATAAATACATACTCTGTGCCACAAAGGCATATGCCACTCAGGCATTCAATAGGGTACCTGTCGTCTCAAAAATCGAAATCTTTTGATATATCATTTTGAATTCATTTAGACAGCCCTCATAAAAAAAAACATTTAAACCGAGTCTTTTCTCAAATCAATGCATAATCAAATCTCATGTTCAATCTGTACATGTCATGAATAATGTCAAAATGATATTAAACATCAAGGTCTGTGGCTGTCTAATCATTTCAAATATTTACTTTCACTTAAAAGATTTCGATGCATTTCTTTTTAAAATATCACTTTTTCTTTTAAAACAACATGAGATCATATGTCATGCATGAATGATTTTCTAAATATATCCAAATATATCTCAATACTCATTCAATCTATTGTTGTGCATATTATGACATCAGACTAAGGTGTGTCTTCAGTAGCCTAAATTTCTTATTCAAACATGATCATGACACGAAAGTCATCCGTCATTCATTCTACAATTACACACGTCTTTCAAGTCCCCAATGGCATCACTAAAATCCACAGTACATATGTTTGCACGTTTATTCAAATACATTTCAATAACATCCATAGACTATTAGGATCATTCTAGTATATTTTTCCATCAAAGATCACAAGCTACCTCAAGCTTTCATTCTCCCTTTCATTATTTTGCACATTAATTAGATCAATTCCCAACATTAGCTTTACACATACAAAGTTAACATGCCACAATCAAACATTGATTCGAATCCATTCTATTGACAAAGATATTCCATAATGTAGTATATATCAAGTACCAAATTCTCTAAATCTCATTTTATTGCTATATTTTTTTTTCTCAATTTCAGCCTTATGATATATTAAGATTATATTGTCATATTGCCAGATAGGTCATTATCCACACTTACAATCCTCTAGCTTCGATGTCATAACACATCAAAATGTCCATAAGATTTCACGATCTACTTTCTTATGATCATTATCTCAATCATACCACAAAGACGGTCCATTTGTTTTAATCTATCAATTCTATAATCATCGCTTTTCAACTATGATCTTCTCTTCAAAGCAATATCATATAATCATCGTTACATCCATCAATACTCCAACTATCGAGATTCCACCTCAATTTCTGCTCGATAGTCAACTTGCAATATTAAATAACTCGAATTATCGACTCTATAAGATTCACAACCAAATTCCTCACATTATCGTGCTCATCCATTAACCTTTTCAACCATTTAAAAAATCAATTTTTCCTATGACACAATAAGATCCTTTCAAGCTTATCTTCGATAATTCTTTTAGGATTCCATCTAGATGAGAACTTAATATTTTTTCCTTAAACATTTTTGTGGAAATTTTGACAGCATAACGGCTTAATTTCCTCTAAACCTCCTGCAAGGAAACACAATTTATACTGACAGCCGTTGATTCTCACCAATTTTTACCTCTTACTAAGACCCCCACCATCAATTGTAGGCCCTCTTAGCATTTTTAACATTAATTAAATCGATGCATTATATAAAAAAAATCACAATTCCATTAAAATCATTCCATCAGAGCATTATATAAGATTATAAATCCCACATACAATATAATGCTACTAAGGCTTTATAAGAGTATCTTACCTAGCGTTAAAGCTTGGCACTTCGATATGCTCTAACCTTTTGTCGAATTCCAAATTGCGATTTCTTTTTTTTTTTTTTTGCCTTTGCTTCGAGCTTAGCGCGCACGTCGAATTTAGCTAAATCCGCACCTATTGCCTTAACATCGCGCTGCGCATTCAAACATTGTCAAACGACTTAGTATCAATCAAACAAATTTCTAATTTATTTCTTTTACAAAAATCGATAGCTTTACACGTCTTTTACCAAATTTCGACACTAGCTCTATGGCAAAATTCCTAGCCTAGCCAAGTCTCTACCAAGTGCACTTATGTTATTCTATAAATTAAATAAACGCACACATTCACTTAAAATTTAATTAAACACTATCATATAAAAATTTCCTAAAAAAATATACAACTTTCTTTTGCAAATTTCCTTTCCCCGTATCTTTTTTTTTCTTTTATTTTTTTGCAAAAAAAGAAATACACCAAACTAACCTTTAAACACTGCCATTTCAGCTTCTTTAGCAGTCCTCAAAACTCCTCATTTCAGCTTTTAAATCAGCCTTTAAAATCCACAAAATCCAGTCTAAACTAGCACCAAAATCTCACATTACAGCCCTTTTTTAACTGCCTTCAACCCCTTTCTATTTGTCTGAACCGGCACCAAAATGTTAGCTTCTCAAATCCCCTGTAACAGTGGCCCAAACTCAGCCAAAGCTATCGTCCAATGGACTTGCCGCACCGTTCCTGCTTCAAAAGTTGCTTCTGCTCCTTCTCCTTCCAATTTTTTTTTCTCTTTAGCTTTTCTCGGCCATTCTCTCGCCTCTCTCACTTATTTTTTCCATTCTCTCATTTCCTTCTTTCTTTTTATTTCTTTTCAACTTATTATATTACTTAGTTTAATAATATATTTATTTTCTTTTTGAAAACTCAACAGACGTGAATGGGTGAGTGGGTTTTCACCCATCACCCTCTGACAAGCTTCTTTAAGAAGCTTGTCACTTTTTCCAACAATTATCATTTTTTTAATATAATATATCTAATATATTTTATATAATATAATATATAATATAATATTATATAAAATGTTATATTATATCTTTTATTATAATATATATAGTACAATATTAATTTTTTATATTACATATATAACTATAGTAATATAATCTAATTAATTATATTATATATTCTATAATACAATATAGTATATTATTTCTTATATATATATATATATTTTTTATCTTTTTAATAAATATATATCCATTTATTTAAATATATATTTATTCTCTTAATTTCAATCCTAAAATTTCATTTTAATTTAAATTCTTATAATTAAATCATTACTTAATAAAGTAATTTCTATAACTCTTGAATACCTCTTATTAACTTATACTTGTCTATGTTATATCTGTTTACAATCAAGATCGAAAATCACAGTTATCACAAAATATTACTGATTTGATATCTGGATCATGGGTCATAGAAACAATATATAAGCAATTAAATTCCTAATAAAATATTCCTTTCAAGTTCAAGATGCATGCTTAATCACCATCCTTAGTCTCCCTTTAAAAACTAATATTCTAGTTGAATTGAGAGTAAGGAAGTGAAAGAAAAGGAAAGAAAGGCTCCTTTAGATTGTAGTTAAATTACAAGCTCCCCATGTATTTGGCGTAATTATTTTTAGCTCTGGACATTTTTTTTATTGTACTTGTGTTATTTTAGTGTTTTATAATTTTTTAACACTGTCGTAATGGTTTTGAGCTTGACGATTTTGAAAACATTTAAAAACAAAAGAGAGTCGCCACCAATCTTTTTTGACTAGGTGTAATTGGTCACCTAAAATATTTATCTTTTTAACAAAATTTCAAAATTAATTAAGTTTTATTAAAAAGATAATTTTTTTGGTCTGCGAAAACAAAAATCAGGTTCGGGAGTATGGTTACGCGTGGGGAAGGATTAGTACCCCACGATGCCCGTTAAAAACGGTACCATTGTAATCATGTGTTATCCTTTGATTTTAATGAAATGGTCTTAATTTAATATTTAAAAATAATTCTTATTTCATTGCAATTAATTTTATTCTTTTTATTAAAAGTCATTTTTTTATTTGTAAAAATCATCTTGTTTTATTTTAAAAGGTTAAATTTTATTTTTTAAAAGTGAATGTGAACCTTTTTGTATTGAAAAATTAAATCAAATATCTCAATACTCTGATAACATTTGGAATAATTTTCTTCACCTAGATATTTCTTAAGAATCACTACTTGTGAGTTCTATAGATTCTCATCGTCGGAATATTCACACTCGCTTCAAAAATTATTATGAATACATATGATGCAAACAGATAATGAATGATGCAAATGAATTTTTTAATTTTTTATATAAATATTTCTTTATTTATTTTAAATAAAAATTTTTATTATTGAAAAATTGCACTAAGAATCCCAATACTTTGGTAACACTTAGTGAACTTCTCTCACCTAGGGATCAGTCAAGAAATCACTACTTGTGAGTTTCATAACATCCCATCATTAGACAATTGTTTAATTAAAATTTAGATTTCATTATTTATTTATTTAATTTTCTTTGTTTAAAAAAAACTTATTTGTTTTCATTTTTAATAAAATTTAAATTATTAAAAAATCATACTAAATATCTCAATACTCTGGTAACATTTAGTAGACTCTTCTCACCTAGGGATCAGTTAAGAAATCACTACTTGCGAGTTTCATGACATCCCATCATTGGACAATTGTTTAATTAAAATTTTATTAACGCTTCCTAAGATACATATTTTTTTTATAGTAAACACATTTTTTTAAGTAAATTGCCTGAAAAGAATTTTATTTTATACATTTATTTTATGTATTTATTTATATATATTCAAGAACTATATGATTATTACTTAAACTAATTTCATGCAATTAATTTAACTAAACTTAAAATTATTTTAAATCCTAAAAAATTTTATATACAAATATATATATATATATGTTGTACTAAGAAAATATATTGAAAACACCTAAATTAAATAATTTAACAAACACAAAATAAATAAATATGAAAAAATGCAAATATACCTAAGCTGATTTGGGCTTAAAACCCAAAGAAAGCCTTTAAAAGAGCCCAAAAACCGAGCCCAATAACCCCTTGGAGTGGGCTAGAGCTAGCCAAAATGGGCCGGATCTGGTGGCCTTGGGACGCACTGGCCGGATCTTTGCTGGTCCGAGTCGGCTGACACGTGGGTCGCCTCCTTCGCGGGTTGGACGCGCAGGTCCTGGATCGGGTCATGGTCCACGCGTGAATCTGCCCCTTTTCTTTTCTTTTTTTTTGTCTATAAAAGGCCTTCTTTTTTTATTCTTTCATTTTTGTCCTTTTTTTACAAAAAAAAAAACTCAAAGCCTTCAGAGGCTCTTGGCCAAGCGATTTCCGGCTGCCGCTGCCGATGGCCGGGAATTAAAAAGGAAACCACTTTCCGGAAGCTCTCCACTCCCTGAGCTCAATTCCGACCTTTGATTTACTCAAAAGACCTCCTAACCCTGTAGATCTGACTAGGCCAAAAAGATTTCCTCCCTTTTTATTTTTTTTGTTTTTGTTTTTTTTTTTTTGTTGTTTGATGGTTTGGGAAGTGTCTGTGGTTGTTGTTGTTTGGCTCATTTTCCTTTTTTGCAGACGGTAGGGCTCTAGGGTTTCCAGATCTGGGTTAGGGGGTTTGTTTTGGGTGTTGATGGTTGGTGGTTGTGGGGTGCTTAGATCTTAGATCTAAGTTTTAGGGCTTAGATCGGGGTTTTTGAAGGGCTCTCGGGTAGTCTGTGTTTGGGGTTTTGGTTCTTAGATCCGAGTTGGGTCGTGGTTTCGGTGGTGTAGGCTTAACGATGGTGGTGGTTAGGATAATGATAGGTAGTGTGTGGGGGTAGATGATGGTGAGTGGTGGTTCACAGTTGGGTGCTCGAACGGGGCTGGCCAAGGGGTCTTCTGGTGAATGATGGCTAAAAGAGGTCTCGGGTATTGAGGATGATGCTCGGGTCAGGGAGTCAGGCCGAGTAATTGAGGGAGGGTTCTTATAGGGGGAGTAAGCTTGGCCACGGGAGACTTAAATTTGTGCTTGGAAGACTTGAAATTAGTGCCTGGAGGAATTAAAGTTTTATGCCCGGAGAACTTAAGATTTGTGCCCGAAGGACTTATACTTTGTGCCTGGAGGACTTTGAAATTTTGCCCGGAGTACTTAAATTTGTGCTCGGAAGACTTGGAATTAGTGCCCGGAGGACTTAAAGTTTTATGCCCGGAGGTCTTAGATTGTGCCCGAAGGACTTGAGATTTTGAGATTCAAAATTTATGCCCGGAAGACTTAGAATTTTGTTCGGAGGTCTTAAATTTGTGCCCGGAGGTCTTTGAAATTTTGCCCAGAGGACTTATACTTTGAATTTGATGCCTGGAGGACTTTGAAATTTTGTGCCCTGAGGTCTTTGAAATTTTGCCCATATGACTTAGAATTTACTTGAAAAGTTTAAAATTGATGCCTGGAGGACTTAAAATTTGTTCAGAGAATTTGAAATTTGTGCCCGGAGGTCTTGAAATTTATGCCCGGAGGATTTACAATTTTTAAATTTGTACCCGGAGGTCTTAAAATTCGTGTCTGGAGGACTTACAATTTTGAAATTTGTGCCCGAAGGACTTGGCATTGAAATTTGTGCCCAGAGGACTTGACTTTGCTTATCTTTGAAAATCATTCTTAAATCTTAATCAAACATAACATTAATCAAACTGGATTTGAAAATTTCTTTATCTTGAAAACTTGACTTTCTTGTTTTGAAAAATGTTACATAACCTTTAAAATCTTGATTGGATGGTGTCAAGCCTTCAGCTTGAGAAACATGTTTTAATTTCAAAATTTTATAGACAAACTTTCAATGCTGATGATATATGATACTGTGCATGTATGCATGAATGCATGGCACTCATTCTTGTACATACTCTAACTTTGAAACTCTTTCCTGTCTTTGTCACAAAGGCACATCATTTGTCTTCCTTTTCTTCATCTTCCTCTTTTTTTTTGCCCTAACATGGTCATGAAGGTTCTTTTCTATTTTCCATTTCTACAGAGTTCTCGCAATCTCATCATAGCCTCTTGATGAAAGCAATAAAATTTGGTCATAACTATTTTCCAGGAAGGAAATGAATCTAATTTTCACAAGTGATATTTGATCCTTCCGAAAGATTAGTGATTACTTTTCAAGATGAGTGACATAAATCCTATTCGGATCTTTGCATCTGGACAATTGAAAGTTTGGGTGCACCAAGATGTTTTGTTTGGGAATACTTTGCCACTTATACAAAAAAAACAATGGTTCTTTACTTGGCTCAAAATAGTTTTCTTAAAATACCATCGCTTTTCTTTCTTTACCTTTTTTTTTTGAACAAAATTTTGAATGAAAAAAGAACAAAATATTTACAACTTGGTTTGACAATCTCTTAAATTCTCGAATAATGACGTTCCACCAATGCCAAGATAAGGTATGAATGACTGAGGTCTTTTCTGTTTTAAGAAGAGTATGTACAAGAAGAAAGGTTCAAACTTTTTGAGAAAAATGTCGGGCAATCAAGTGACATCAGAATCTTTGGATATCTCGAGGATTTCTCAAGGACTATTGGTTCTTTTTCCATGTTTTCAATTAGTGTCACTGCTTGATTTGTTGCTTTAAGAGTTCATTGTTTGCTCTAAACTACCCTTTTCAGGTTTTCACCCTAGAGCTGCACTCTTTCTTTTGTTTTCTTTTCTCTTCTTTTTGTTTTTTTTTTGCATTTTTTTATTGTTCCACCATGCATTCAAGAATTCAGATTTCATTCAAAACAGATAATGGCAAGAATTTTCCAAAGAAGAGCTTTCCGATGCAAGTGTTCATATTTGATCAAAATGGACTTTTAAGCATGTAATGTAGACCATGGTTCAGGGTTTTAAAAAGAATGGATAAATAGGCCCAAAATGTGTTTAAAGGTGATCAATCCAAGAATCATTTCTTCTCATATGAATGTCTATCATTTTCACTTTTCGAAGCACTTTTCTTTTTCTACTTTTCCATGTATCTCTTCTTCTTTCTCTTCTCTCTTTTTTTTTTCAAAATCCTTTTGATTCTTTGAAGCACCTTTCTTCGTGTACTTTCACATGTATCCTTTCTTCTTTCTCTCTTTTTTTTCTTTTTTTTCATTGATTCATGTCGAAGATTTTAAAAACATAGTGAATCTTATTTGATCGAAAACAAAAGTTTAATCATTCATTTTCTTTGAAGAGATATTTTCCGCACATACCCCCTAAGTGTAGATGGTGATCCTTGGAGGAGGTTTATTATGAAAGAAATTATAAGGCTCAAAAGGGGTAGCAAAAGGGGTAGCAAAAGGATAATGTTTATATTTGTGAATGGAATATGAAAGACGGCCATTCATCATCTCAAATTAAGATGCTTCCATTGAAAAGCAATTCTTAGGACAAGTTTTTTATTTGAAATCATTTGAATATCATGTTTGCATAGTGTCACGATCCATTTCATTTTTTCTTTTTCTTCTTTTTTTTGTTCTTTTTTGTTCTTTCTTTTTGATTTCCTTGTAATGCAACACTTTAATATGACAAAACTTGACCTCACACACCAAAAATTTATTTAAGGAAAGAGGTCATGCGCGACTCAAGGTATTATACAGATGGACAACAGTGAAAAATCCTCAACTTTGGCTCTCTCTTTTTTTTCTTCTTTTTTTTTTATCTTGCCCCAAAACATGGGCGAAAAGGCATCTCGAGAGTACAAGATTGAAGAATTCGGGATTTGTACAAGAATTTAGGTGGAAATGTATTTCAAAATGATCTTGCCACATATTTGACCACCATTATCTAGAATCTTTGAGATTGTCATTGATTTCCAAGAAAATTCTTCAAAAGTTTTGCAAATCGGTTATTTCTTGAAAATCATTAATAATAAAGCCCTATCATGGTCAAAGTGAAAACAAAATAGAACTTTCAAAATCTTATGTCCCAATTTAGCTTTTTGGCTCTCGATTGAGTTAGATTTTATTGAGATGTGATCCTAGAATGATTTAATACATTCATCTTTGACAGTAATCACAAATTTTCTTGAAATCATTTTATCATTATTGTGAAGAAAAGAAACATTCTTGTCATATGCCACTGGAAAATAAATTATGCAAAAGGTTGTGCTCATACATTTGTCACCTAGGCCAACGGAAATTACAAGCATTTTCTAACAAAATACAAACTCTAAGATCTTGACATTTCAATTTCTTCCAATCTAGTTTCTCATCATAACCTAACTTTGCATCAAAGTGGACTTCCACTGTTCCATACGTTCCAAAGTCAAGATTCCACCATTGATGAGCTCTTCAACCTTTTCCTTCAACTGCCTGCATTTTTCTGTTGAGTGCCCAATTGCCCTATGTGATAATCACATTTGCTGTTTGAATCATAGCTCTTAGCCAATGGGTTTGGGGCTGTTCTCAAAGAAATGGGGGTCAGGTATTAGTTCTTCAGTAGGAAAGGTAAAAGGTCGGAGATTGGAATTGAGATTTTTCCTCGGTTGCTTCTTGGTCTCTTTTTGTTATTCATTGGTTGTTGGACAGGTCGACCTATAAGATTAGTCACAAAGTTAGGTGAGTGAGAAACTACTGGGTAGTAAGAGTTTGCTTGGAATCCTGGTTGTGGGATTGTTGAATAAAGATACGGATCACAGGAAACATTGTTCAAGGTTGGATGGTAAGGTGAGTGAGGCAAATAGGGATGATGTGGAGTGAGATTTTTGGGAAATTGCCCCTCAAATGTCGCAACTTGCACTTCTTCTTCCATTCTTTCAAGTTTGTTATCAACCATGTCATCCATCTTGATCTTACCCTTCTTAATTGCATTCTCAATCATGTCTCCAGAGGCCACCATGTCGGTAAAATTCTTAGTAACATTCCTAATCATTCTGTCATAATATGGTGCCTGGAGGGTACTAAGAAACAGAGTTGCAATCTCTTTTTTCATAAGGGGAGGCTGGACTTGGGTGGCAACATTCTTCCATCTCTAGGCATATTCTCTAAAGCCTTTAGTAGCTTTCTTCTCCACGGTTTGCAGAGATAAACAATTTGGGGCCAGATCCACAATATACTTATATTAGGCGACAAATGCCCTTGCCAAATCTTCCCATGAGTGAATATCGCCCTTGCTCAATTGTGTATACCACCTAGCAGCAGATCCTTTAAGGCTGTCTTGGAAAACATGGATCAACAACTTGTCATCATGCACATGTGCTGCCATCTTTCTACAGTACATAGTGATATGGGCTTTTGGACAAGTGGTCCCATTGTATTTCTCAAATTCTGGAACTTTAAACTTTAGAGGAATGACCATGCTAAGTACTAAGCATAATTTGGATGCATCTAAAGATCCATGAAAATCCATTCCTTCAACAATCCAAAGCCTTTCTTTTATAAGCTCTATCTTTTGTCCGGAACTTGAGCGTCCTTTCACTTGTGGCATCCCTTGCTCTTTGTGACTACCCGAATTAGCAATATGAGTTGGTTCAGAGAGATTCTTTGTAGGGGTTGCATGCCCTTGAAATTGATTAGGGTCGACTGAAGATGGCATATTAGGGCATACATAACTCTCGGTAGGCATTGCTTGTGGCTCTTGAGATGATCGGGTTTCTCGTGAGCCGATGTTAACTGGACAAAGAGAATCCTCTGCATTTCGTAACTGATGCCCCTCTTAAGTAGCTGGTTCTCCCATTTTTTCGCTGTTCAGCTTCTCCAACAAACCGGCCATCTGTGATAATTGCTCTCTCATCTCTTGTTGAACTTTTTCCATCCTTTCCATTCGACTCGTTTCTGTCTCTTCCATGGTCCAAGACTATCTTCGAAGCTTTTCAATGATCGAGCTATATCTACACCAAATCCGTCACAACCTAAAATTAGATGTCATGCTTGCCATGCTAACATGAAGCTTTTATTGTATTGTATATCTACATGTAAAAGAAATTTCAACCTTGTTATTATTTTACAGTGTCACAAGTTGCACACCAACCGAAAATTGTCGTTTGACCATTTATTTGTTTTGATCATCTCTTTTTTTGTTTTTTTAAGGAAACCATTATCAAAAATCGTATTATGCACATATGAATGAAGTGAATGCAAACTTAAATAAAACCTTGTAACATTCATATTTATATAGGAATTGTTCATAAGATTAAAAAATTCCTTACTAACTCTCCACTATTTTAGTGCCTCCAACATTCAAAGTCTTTCAAAAAGAAATTTCACCACAGCAATTGTCCTTTTCACTCTTTAAACTCTAATCAAGCCTTATGGTTCCTTGATTAACCACCTCTTTTATATCGAGCAACTTTGCATCAATCAGTCCTTTCACTTTATATGAAAAGTTGATTAGTCTCTACTTGCTGATGATTCAACATGTAGTTGTTCTGGAAATAGCAGCGACCCTTGAGAATGAATCAATTTAGTCTCTCCAAAACTTTCAAGCATCTGCATTATCTTAGCTAGCTTTCCTTTTATCTCCAGTATATCATGTCCAAACTCCTCTTGATTATTCTCCAAAATAGTCTAGCTTTTAATTGATCTCCCATATCTTTGACCTCCTTTAATTCAAAAAGATAAATACTTTTCTTATTATGTGATGTGAATGCATTAATGTAATGAAATATGCCATGATAAAATTCAAGAATAAAAGAATGAATAGTTTCTCTTATTTAAGTTCAATGAGTGAATTCTCTTTTTTTTTTTACTTTAACTCTAGAGTATGATGATTATTTCTTTTTTCCCCTCTTTTTTTGAAAAGAATGAATTTTTCTCTCTTCTTTTATTAGAAATAAAAATTTTCTTTTTCTTTTTTTCGCTCCATAATTTATTCTCTTTAACCTCCCCTTTTTCTAAATTATTTTTAAAGGACTGCAACAATGAATTTACCTTTTATTTTTATCAAAATTTTTTTAATCTATGCATAAATTTCATACACACACACACACACACATTATTATTACCTTCTTTCAGATAGTACTAGAGAACAAAGAATATTTTCATGTTATTCTCAAAAAAGAAAAAAAACAGATAAAACTTTATTTCTTTTTTTTTAAAAAATTGTAAACTTGTAAAATTTTATTTTGAAATTGACAAAAAAGAAAAAAACACCTCTTGATTTTTATTTTTTATTTTTTTTATTTTCTTAAAAAAGCATGAATTTGAAAATTTGTTAGAGTCATGATATGAAAAAGATAGTAAAAATGTTCCCTCGTGTGTCCTAATTTCAGGAGGATTTCTACAAAAATCGGACATGGCTCTAGCTAGGATTGGCTTCTTAGGGCCTTTTACTGGGCTTGGTTTTAAGAAACTAAAAGTTCCCAAACCATTTTTTACTAACGTCCACTCTGGACTAATAAAGAAATAATTTGAGTGGGAGTATTTCGCTTGCCATTGCGAAGGTGATTATCTTACGAAAGTAACGGTACTCTACTCCCTCCTAAGAAGGACGGAACTCGAGTATAGAGCTCATGTTATGCAAATGCAAATGCAAGTGTGTGTATGAGGGAATATGTCAAACTCAGATTAAATTATTATCTTAATCCTAAATGCCTTAACAATTTATTAACAACAAGTATGTACAAATATAAAACATAAAATAAATAACATAAAAAGCAAATGCAAACAAAATTATTTTCAAAATCCAAGTGAATTAAGTTTAAATATCAATCAAGACTATTAAATTAAAACTTTGGATAACACACGATTAATGAATGGCTCGACTCTCAAAAATTCCCCAGTGGAGTCGCCAAGCTGTCGTGACGGTTTCGCGCTTAACGATTTTGAAAACATTTAAAAATAAAAAGGAGTCGCCACTAATCTTTTTTGACTAGGTGTGATTGGTCACCTAAAATATTTATCTTTTTAACAAAATCTCAAAATTAATTAAGTTTTATTAAAAAGATAATTTTTTTGGTCTGCGAAAATAAAAATCGGGTTTGGGAGTATGGTTACGCGTAGAGAAGGATTAGCACCCCCACGACGCCCGTTAAAAACGGTACCATTGTAATCATGTGTTATCCTTTGATTTTAATGAAATGGTCTTAATTTAATATTTAAAAATAATTCTTATTTCATTGCAATTAATTTTATTCTTTTTATTCAAAGTCATTTTTTTATTTGTAAAAATCATTTTGTTTTATTTTAAAAGGTTAAATTTTATTTTTCAAAAGTGAATGTGAACCTTTTTGTATTGAAAAATTAAATCAAATATCCCAATACTCTAGTAAAATTTGGAATAATTTTCCTCACCTAGAGATTTCTTAAGAATCACTACTTGTGAGTTTTATAGATTCTCATCATCGGAAGATTCACACTTGCTTCAAAAATTATTATGAATGCATATGATGCAAACAGATAATGAATGATGCAAACGAATTTTTTAATTTTTTATATAAATATTTCTTTATTTATTTTAAACAAAAATTTTTATTATTGAAAAATTGCACTAAGTATCACAATACTCTGGTAACACTTAGTGAACTTCTCTCACCTAGGGATCAGTCAAGAAATCACTACTTGTGAGTTTGATAACATCCCATCATCGGACAATTGTTTAATAAAAAATTAGATTTCATTATTTATTTATTTAATTTTCTTTGTTTAAAAAAACTTATTTGTTTTCATTTTTAATAAAATTTAAATTATTAAAAAATCATACTAAATATCCCAATACTCTAGTAACATTTAGTAGACTCTTCTCACCTAGGAAGCAGTTAAGAAATCACTACTTATGAGTTTCATAACATTCCATCATCAGACAATTGTTTAATTAAAATTTTATTAACGCTTCCTAAGATACACATTTTTTTTATAGTAAACACATTTTTTTTAGTAAATTTCCTAAAAAGAATTTTATTTTATACATTTATTTTATGTATTTATTTATATATATTTAAGAACTATATGATTATTACTTAAACTAATTTCATGCAATTAATTTAACTAAACTTAAAATTATTTTAAATCCTAGAAAATTTTATATACAAATATATATTTTTTACTAAGAAAATATATTGAAAACACCTAAATTAAATAATTTAACAAACACAAAATAAATAAATATAAAAAATGCAAATAAACCTAAGCTGATTTGGGCTTAGAACCCAAAGAAAGCCTTTAAAAGAGCCCAAAAACCGAGCCCAATAACCCCTTGGAGTGGGCTGGAGCTGATGGGCTAGAGCAAGCCAAAACGGGCCGGATCAGGTGGCCTTGGGATGCGCGGGTCAGATCTTTGCTGGTCCGAGTCGGCTGACACGCGGGTCGCCTCCTTCGCGGGTCGGATGCGCGGGTCCTGGATTGGGTCTGGGTCCACGTGCGGATTTGCCCCTTTTCTTTTCTTTTTTTTCGGCTTTAAATGGCCTTCTTTTTTTTTTATTCTTTCATTTTTCTCCCTTTTTTACAAAAAAAACTCAAAGCCTTCAGAGGCTCTAGGCCAGCAGATTTCCTGCCATCACCGGACCACTGTGCGCCACTGCCAGCTGCTGCTGCTGCTGCCGGTGGCTAGAAATAAAAAAGGTAACCACTTTCTGGAAGCTCTCCACTCCCTGAGCTCGACTCTGACCTTCGATTTACTCAAAAGACCTCCTAACCCTGTAGATCTGACTAGGCCAAAAAGATTTCCTCCCTTTTTTATTTTTTTGTTTTTGTTTTTTTTGTTTGATGGTTTGGGAAGTGTCTGTGGTTGTTGTTGTTGTTTGGCTCATTTTCCTTTTTTACAGGTGCTAGGGCTCTAGGGTTTCCAGATCTGGGATCCGAGGTCCTCAGGCTCTGGGGTTTCCAGATTTGGGTTAGGGGGTTTGTTTTGGCTGTTGATGGTTGGTGGTTGTAGGGTGCTTAGATCTTAGATCTAAGTTTTGGGGCTTAGATCGGGGTTTTTAAAGGGCTCTCAGGTAGTCTGTGTTTGGGGTTTCGATTCTTAGGTCCGAGTTGGGTCGTGGTTTCGGTGGTGTAGGCTTAGCGATGGTGGTGGTTAGGATAATGATAGGTGGTGAGTAGGGGTAGATGATGGTGAGTGGTGGTTCACGGTTGGGTGGTCGAACGGGGCTAGCCAAGGGGTCTTCTGGTGAATGGTGGCCAAAAGAGGTCTCGGGTAGTGAGGATGTTGCTCGGGTCAGGGAGTCAGACTGAGTGATTGAGGAGGGTTCTTGTAGGGGGAGTGAGCTTGGCCCCGTGGCCTGGCAGAGATGAGATGGGTGGCAGAGAAAGGTGGCCGGCTGATGGATGGGTGACAGGAACTGGTGTCGGCGATTATAGGGAAGGGAACCCCATTAAATGCATTGATAGACAATAATAATAATAATAATAATAATAATAATAATAATAACAACAACAACAACAACAACAACAACATATAATAATAATAATATAAATAATAACAAAACAAAAAATAAAAATAAATAAAAATATATATAAAAATAAAAATAAAAATAAAATGATAATAATAATGATAGGATGAAATTAGGTGTCAACAAACACTAAATAGTGGTGTATTTTAGTTAGAATATATTGATTAGATTATTAAGAACAACGTTATTAGTAAATAAAAAAAGGGAGCAATGTGTTCAAGCTGACAATCTAATTAACTCATCTCTATTTAAAAAGATATATCTGTCACATAGGCATATTCAAAATAAAGGATATAAATTAAGAATCAGGTTGGGTATTCAGATCCTAATGACTACACAATTATTATCTCAAAATTTAAATAAAATTATCCAAAACATATCATCATTTATTTAAAATTCAGATCCTAATGACTACTCGATTATTATCTCAAAATAGAAAATAGAACAATAAAATCCAAACTAGAATTGGCAATTTTGTTTATAATTCATGTTTGTGTCATTAAAATTGTGTTCGTTTCGTGTAAAATATGAAAATTTTGTATTAAAATTCGTATCGACATGAAAAATATAAAATCTTATTTTTAACTTTTATCATATTTAAACACATTTTTTACTTAATTTTAGTCCGTGTCACCTTTATGTCTTTTATTCATATTGTTTCATTGTGTTGTATCTATGATTGACAGGTCTAATCAAAATTAAATAATCTTACAGTCCCACTCAAGTTGGGTAATAAATGTTTAACATACCCAACTAATTAACAAATTTTTCAAACAACACCCTACAAAAGCTTTAGAAAAAATATCTTCTAGTTGATGACTTGTAAGGATATATGAAAGAGTAGTAATTCTTTCTTTAACTTTCTCCTAGATGACGTGTCAATCAATCTCCACATACTTTGTTTGATCATGGTGAACTGGATTCTTAACAATACTAATAGTTGTTTGATTATCACATAACAGCGTAACAGATTTGTTTATAGGCATATTTAGTTATGCAAAAAGTCTTCTTAACTACATACCTTCACACACACACACTGAGAACCATGGCTTTAAACTTTGCCTCTGTGCTATTTCTTGCTACCATGGATTGCTTTTTACTTCACCAAATTTTGAGAAACCACTATTGTTCCAACACCTATTATACTTGACAAGGATCCATTTGAAATTTTAACCAGTAAACCATTGGGGTACAAATGAAGCTCATGAAACAAAATAGCATTACTACTCATATGATTTGACATTTCAGAGTTAATAATCCATTCTTCTTATCAAGCTCAACATTAAAAGCACTCAAAAATTAACTCTTTAGGCAATAGGATATTTGCTAACATTGGGTTGGATTGTAATTGTTTAACTAATTGCTCAAGGAGGTCCATTTGCTCTTTTGAGAAGATAAAATTCTTGACAGCAGGCTTTGTTGTGGTGGCCAATTTAACCTTAGCATTGTAGCTGCAATTTTCTTGAGATCCTCTCGATGGTTTCCAATATATTACTTTCTAATGAAGCGTCCAACATTTGTCCTTGACATTGCCTTTTTTTTTTTATTTTGACACCAAGGAGACCTTTACTTCCATCTGTTTGACCTTGAGAATTAATGCCTCTAATAGCAAGGGCATATCCATCCACTACTTTAGAGGAAATTGGTTGATGTATCATAAACTTTTTCCTACTTTCTTTCTTTGTACCTCAAAAAATACTTCACGAATAAAGGGCAATGGTTTAAGATTTAGTATTCTTCTTATGGTTTTGTTTAAGTCTTCGTTGAGATCGAACAAAAACATATAAATCTTCTCATTTTGTAATTTTCTTGTACAAGATGCTATTGTCTTGACAGTGCAACTTATACTCCTCGAATTTGTCCAATTGTTGCTAGTAACATGTAAAGGAATTGAAATAAGTTGTGTCAGAGCGTTCTCCTTGCCTTAGGTCATGAGGAAACCCTTTCATCTCAACCATTTTAACAGTATTATCTTTATCTAAGTACATCACATTTTCTATATCCCAAATTTCTTTTGCTGTTTTTAAAACATAAAGTTTTGGTCTCTATCATTCTCCACTTATTGATGAGCCAGGATATCATCATATTATTTTTTAAACACCATTAGATGTTTTGGTGAAGGAACGACAATGCTCTATTGAGAAAGTTATCTTTATATTTTTCCAAAAATGAACATAATAAGGGATTGGGACCACATGACATTATTTTCACCATTAAGTTTGTATCCAGTGTGGGTAGTGAAAAAGTTTCAAATAGCCCATGACAAGAAGTTATTTGCTTATGAGAAGAGGTTGTACCAGCAAAAATCAAGCCCAAAGAATCGAAGGTCACCTTGGCAAAAGTTTATTTGCCAATGTCATGTGAGATTTTGAAATTCTTTGAAATCAAGTGCTGCTCTGATACCATAAATAAAAGGGGTATTTAAGAAAGCTAAACAATGTGTTTAAGTTGATAATCTTATTTAACTAAAGTATATCTTTTTAAAGAGATGTTTGTTACATTGGATATATTAAAAAATCAATTATAGAAGCTGAGAACTTGGTTAGATATTCAGATTCTAATCACTTGATTGTTATCTTAAAATTTAAATAAGATTATATTAAACAGCTTGTAATACAGTAAAAAAATAGCATAAATAGTAAAATTAAATGCTACTTAAGGGTAGAATTGTAATTTCAGCCCAAACTCTTTCCTAAACATAACCTAAATAGTAAAGGCTGTCGACACACACTAACACAAAACAAAAAAAAAGAAAGAAAGAAAAGCCAACCCTCATCATTGCTCATGTGCTTCCCTTTCAAATTTCTTTTGCTTTCATTCCCTTCTCTAGCATTTTAGAAGCAAGAACAAAAATATTTAAATACTTTTCTTAGCAGGTATGTCTCTTTTATTTGTTTTATTATTATTCCTATTATTTTTAATTGTAAGATCTAATTTTTTTAAAAATTGTTGGAACTTTAAAATGAGTTTTGGGATTTTTTTTTTGGTCAATCTAAGTAAGATTATAGGATGATTGAGCATGAGAATGGATACATTTGTTTTAACCTTACATGAATCATGAAGTTTTCTACAAAAATTATTTTGAAATTTTCAGATTATTATTTTATCATATTGAGTCAAGTTTTGGTTTAAGTGTAGAGTAATTTAACATTAGAAAATCAAGCTTTAATATCTAATTCAGTTTTAACTTTTAGTTTAATTTAATTTAATTTTCTTAGTTAATAAATTAAGTTGTTTTAGGTTCAAAATAGTTTCAATTTCACTAAGCTTGTTTGAACTTTGTATTACAATCTTAAAACCAGTTTAATTAATTAGTTTAAGAGTGGTTAAGGAGTCATTAGGTGTTGGGTTAGTAAGTAAATTTTCATTTAAGCTATTTTCATCTAGTTAAGGTGATTTAACTTTTAATTGAGAAAACAAAGTTTCTCTACAACTTGAGATATAATTGTATTAGTTAGACATGTGCAGGCTGTCAATGTTAGTGGTTAGGCTAAATTATATTACTTTTGTATCTCTTAGTATAAATAGCCTCTAAAATGGTGATTAAATTTTAATGTATTCAGATCACTGTGAATAGACGTTGATTAGTTGGAGGAGGGCTAGGTTTCCATAGCAAGAGTAGGTAAGTAGAATCTCACACACTTTGCTTGTTTTGAACTCATATTATGTATGTATGTTTTCGAAACACCTGAATGTTTTATTCCTTACTTTTGATATATGAAAATGAGGATCAAGCATGTGATTATTTTGTGTTTGGCTATATGAATGATTTATGAAATGAGAAACCTTAATGTTTTAAAGAATGATCATGAAAGCCACGTATGAATTCTCAAGTGGAATAATTGACACCAGAACTAGTGTTATGACCCTTGCTAACGAGTTATAGTAGTTAGTGATGGTCATACAGCTAACGGGTTATAATAGTTAGCTATGATCATATGACCTTGCTAACGAGACATAATAGTTAGCCATGACCATACAACCTTGCTAACGGGTTATAATGGTTAGTATAAGCCCTGCTAATGGATCAGAATAGTTAGCAATGGTCATGTAGATGATATTGTCGATACGGCCTTGTCACGGGTTATAGTAGTGACTGTAGCAAATAATGAATTAATGACTCATGATTATGAATTGAATGATAATGATGAAATGGTTATAATGATTCATGACTTTAAAGTACGATCCATGATTTACATGAAACGATATGTATTTGATAATGATTTATGACTTGTAAAATGATATGATTTGATATGATGATGAGTTTTATAAAATAGCTTCCTAAATGTGTTGAGAACATGATTTGGATGAATTTTGTTTACAAATGATAATTGCAAAATGATATATGTATATGTATGAAAACAATGCTTGATCCGGTAATATGTGTGAGACTATGCTTATTGAGCTATGGTTCACTCATCCCTTTCTTATACTTTTTCTCTATAGATAATTAAGAGATAGATTATTTATTCTTCTGATGAAGTTCGGGGATCGAACTGAGCATTTATCCCATTCAAGATCAAAGTATTTCTCAAGTCTTAACAAGAATATACATATCATTGACCAAAGAAAATTGCTAACAATAAGAATCGAACCTAAATTTTATAACAAAATCATGGAGAGACTGGTCCATATTATGTGCATTGCTCAAAAAAGGCATCAAGGAAGGCCATGTTTGCTTTTCCTTTCTTACAACAAATAATAAAACCCCTGATAAAGGGAAATGGGATGATCAAGATACAGGTGCGTGGTGCTCTCAAATATCTTGGCTGTCAATGAACTAGCAATAGATCATTGATCAAACGTACATAGAATTAACATTTCTTATCTCTTCAAATTTGCTTTCTAGTTTGAACATGCATGGCATGGCAGCTACACAAGCTTCTTCTAAATGCATACGACTTTCGAATGTAGATAAAGATACAATATATATATATACATATATAATTTGTGAATTAATTATTAATATTGATCATGTAATTTGGTTTTTTTTCTACTTTAGGTACCAATTAAATGACTCAACATCTATAACAAAACCAAAAACAACGCATTGCTTATAAGCACTTACAAGTAGCATGTAACACATTACTATAATCTTTCCCAAGATTTACATTATTGAAATCTTATTGTCACAGTATACACATGTAATATTGAAAAGCAAGTTGGGTAAATCAAGGAAAACAAGGTTGATCGGCACAACTTCAAGCTCATGCCTTCTTAAAACATAACCTTCAAGGGCACATCACTAAGTGCCAGACGTCTAATTCCATCATCAATAAAAACACCCAAATCCCCACAAACAGGTTGCAGAAATCGGACACCTCAAGGCAGAAAACGAGCTTGTAGTCTTCTTCAAATTTTTCGATTTTAAACCAGTTGCTGAGAGTTTCAGACCCCGGGTAATCTTCAACTCCACCGATTGTCACAACCAGCTTTTGTGTTGATTCATCGTTGTCAAGCTTCCAGACAGTGGATTGGACACAAATTGTCGCAGCAGAAAACTTGACGTTTAGATCAGTGGATACATGCACAACACCATTCTTAACATTCACAGGTGAAAATGTTAATGGCAGACCGCTGGACACCTCCTGCTGCTTTTGAACAACATCGAGCGGGCAGGTTTCATTGCCAGTGCTAGCAAGAGTTAGGCCACCACCTTTACCGCGGATTGTTGGGTTGTAAACCCAAATTACATTGGGTAAGTTTTTATTTTGTAGCCCATAATGTTAAGACTTTTGTGTAGTGTATTAAAGCCCATAGTAAAATAGAACAAAAAGACAAATGTTTGAGCAGAAAAGTGTACAAAACAGAATACATACTGCAGAAAATTGTAGAGAAAAGAGCAAAAAACGTGAGTTAAGAACAAGGGCTTTCTTTTGCTTAGTATGAAAAAAAAGGTGCAAACTTTCTTGTAAGCATTCTTTTACTCTACCTATATGAATATATTTTGATGCATTTGGAAGTGAAAAATTGTGATATTGTTGTTTTACATGTTTGAAGATGAGTTATGTTTAATGATTGTTGTGTGGATATTCTTGAAACTTGAGATTGGTTGTTGTGAGTTTGTTTTGATGAGATGTTGATGATGGAAATGTGTGTGTGATTGAGTTGAAAAGGTTGTGAATTTGGTGGCTGTTGGAGCTTGTTTTAGTTGTTTGTTAGAAACTTAAAACAGTTTGCATGCCAAGTGTTTGTGTAAATGCCTCTTAGACCTTTCCTCCCAACAAAAGTGGCATCAGAGCTTCAGGTCTATTTGTGTTGATTTCTTGGTGGATTTTACTTAACTTAGGTCTTCCATTTGGTGTTTTTTTATTAGTGTGGTGATTTGTTGTGGGTGTTGGTGAAGTTGGCATAGTGATGGCTAACACTTTTGTGCAACCACAAATTCCTAAGTTAGGTAAAAATAATTTTGATAATTGGAGTATACAAATGAAAGTGTTGTTGGAGTCTCAAGACTTATGGGAGATTGTTCACAAGGGGTTTGAAGAACCTAGTGAAGAAGAGGAGGAAAAACTAACGGAAACTCAAAAGGCCACTCTTAAGGAGTTAAGAAAGAAAGATAAGAAGGCTTTGTTTGCATTGTACCAAGCAATTGATGAGTCAAATTTTGAGAAGATTTCTATGGTTTCAACTTCTAAGAAGTCATGGGATATCCTCAAGAATTCACATAGAGGAATTGACAAGGTAGTGAAGATTCGCCTACAAGTGTTAAGGGGTGAGTTTGATGCCATCTCTATGAATGAAAATGAGACCATTTTGGAGTATTTTGGAAGAGTGTTAACTATTGTGAATGAGATGAGGAGGAATGGTGAGAAGCTTAGTGAAGTTACGGTTATGGAAAAAATTCTTCGATCGTTGACTCCAAAATTTGAGCAAATAGCGGTGATTGTTGAAGAAGCAAAGGACTTGGATGATATTACGGTTGATCAATTGATGGGAACATTGCAAGTGCATGAACAAAGATTGAGTAAGAAGGTGACTAGCTCCATTGACCAAGCTCTTCACACTAAGCTTGTTTTGGATGAAGATAGAAAGGAAGTTAGTATTCGAGGTGCTCAAAGAGGAAGAGGTAGAGTCTCTAGAGGCCGTGGTAGAAGTAATACAATTCGAGGTCGTCATTATGAAGTTGGGGGTAGAGGTTATGATGACCAAGGAAGAGGCTTTGTAAGTAGAGGTAGAGGAGGTAGAACAAGAGGCGGAAGACATCAATCATGGCATGCTCCAAGAGGAAGAGGAAGAGGTAGAAATGATGGCAACTTCAACAACTTGCCAAACCGGCAAGGTTATGACAAAAGAAATGTTCAATGCTATAATTGTCATAAATATGGGCATTATAGCAATGAATGTTGGGGAAAGCAAGGTGGTGAAGTCAATGAGCAAGCTAACTATGTCCAGAAGGACTATGGTGAGGTGGACTCTACTTTGTTGTTCACTTCTAATGGGACTATTATGGATGAAAGCAACACTTGGTATCTTGATAATGCGGCTAGCAACCACATGACCGGGAACAAGAAAGTCTTTGTTGAGTTGAATGAAGCAATGAAAGGCAATGTCATTTTTGGAGATGATTCCAAAGTTCGAGTGGAAGGTAAAGGTAACATTCTTATCAAGCTCAAAAATGGTTCTCATAATTTTATTTCTGATGTTTATTACATTCCTTCTTTAAAAAAGAACATTTTGAGTTTGGGGCAACTTTTGGAGAAAGGGTATGTGATACATATGGAGAATAGTCTTCTTACTATAAAGGATAGGAATGGGAAGTTGATTACTTTTGTGAAGATGTCAAATAGAATGTTTCGTTTGAATTTGCAATATGATGAAGTTCATTGTTTGAGTTCTATTATGCAAGATGAGTCTTGGTTGTGGCACTTGAGGTTTGGGCATCTTAACTTTGATGGCTTGAGAGCTTTAGGAAGCAAACATATGGTGAAGGGGTTGCCTCATATTAATCATCCTAATCAAATTTGTGAAGGGTGCATTCTTGGAAAACAACATAGGCTAAGTTTTGCCAAGGAGGGTAGGTGGAGAGCATCTAGACCTTTGGAGCTTGTGCATACCGACATTTGTGGTGCTTTGAAACCAATGTCGAATGGAAAGAATAGATACTTTGTGACTTTCATTGATGACTTTAGTCGAAAGACTTGGGTGTATTTTTTAAAAAGGAAGTCTGATTTGCTAGAAACATTCAAAGAGTTCAAAGCATTTGTGGAGAATCAAAGTGGCTATTACTTGAAGATTTTAAGGTCTGATCAAGGTGGAGAGTACACTTCGGATCAATTCCAACACTTATGCAAGGCTCATGGGATTATGCACCAAGTCACTCCATCCTACACTTCACAACTTAATGGTGTTGCCGAAAGAAAGAATCGGACAATCTTGGACATGGCAAGGAGTGTGATGAAAGGTAAGAAGATGCCGAGAGAGTTTTGGGCAGAAGTAATGGCTTGCGCTGTGTACTTGTTGAATCGGTGCCCTACTAAGAGTGTTTATTTGAAGACCGCGGAGGAAGCTTGGAGTGGTTTAAAACCAAGTGTGGGTCATCTCAAAGTATTTAGGTGTGTTGCTTACGCCAAAATTCCGGAAGCTAGAAGAACAAAGCTTGATGACAAGAGAAATGTGTCTTTCTTGGCTATGGAGCACCGGCCATGGGTTACAAGTTCTATAATCCATTCTCCAAGAGAGTTCTTATGAGTAGAGATGTGATCTTTGAAGAGAATGGTTCATGGGATTGGAATCTTGATGAAGTTAGTGTTGTGGAATTACAACTTGAGCAAGAAGAAGAAGAACCTAGAGTGGTCCAAGATGTAGAGCCACAAACACCTCTCCACACTTCTCACTCAACATCATCTCCATCATCCTCTTCATCATTTGGAGATAGCTCCAGTGAAAGGCCTCATAAAACTAAAAGTTTGAGGGAAGTGTAGGGAAGTGTATGAAGCCACCGAAAGCATTGAAGATATTAATCTTTATTGTTTTTATATGGATTGTGATCCTCTTTGTTTTGAGGAAGCTATTCAAGAAGAGAAATGGAAGAAAGCCATGGATGAAGAAATGAAGGCAATTGAGAAAAATGATACTTGGTCTTTAACAACCTTACCGGAGGGTAAAAAGGCCATTGGTGTGAAATGGGTGTACAAGACTAAGAAGAATGAAAAGGGAGAAGTTCAAAGATGCAAGGCAAGATTGGTTGTAAAAGGGTACAAGCAAAAACCCGGTATTGATTATGGTGAAGTGTTTGCTCCGGTTGCTCGGTTAGAAACTATTAGATTGGTGATTTCCTTGGCTGCCCAAAATGGTTGGAGACTCTATCAATTGGATGTCAAGTCCGCATTTTTGAATGGTTTTCTTGAAGAGGAGATATATGTGGAACAACCCTTGGGGTATGTGAAACCGGGTAATGAAAGCAAGGTGTACAAGTTGAGAAAAGCTCTTTATGGGCTCAAGCAAGCGCCACGAGCATGGAATGCTAGAATTGATAAGTATTTCCATGATAATGGGTTTGAGAAGTGTCCTTATGAACATGCCTTGTATGTTAAGAAGACCACTTGTGGAGATGTGCTATTTGTGTGTCTTTATGTTGATGATTTGATCTTCACCGGAAACAATACAACTATGTTTGATGAATTTAAGACAAGTATGATTCAAGAGTTTGAGATGATAGAAATTGGCTTGATGGCACACTTTCTTGGTATTGAGGTAGTGCAAAAGGATGATGGAATCTTTATCTCTCAAAGTGCATATGCAAAGGAGGTTCTTAAAAGATTCAAAATGGAGTCTTGTAATGCAGTGAACACCCCCCTTGATTGTGGCTTGGAGTTGAGGAAGAGTTTCGGTGGTGGTAATGTGGATCCTACATACTTCAAGAGTCTAGTTGGAAGTTTACACTATCTTACTTGCACTAGACCCGACATTCTTTATGGAGTTGGTTTGATTAGTAGATACATGGAGGAACCGGATCAATCACACCTTAGTGCGGGAAAAAGGATTCTAAGGTATGTTAAAGGAACTATCAATGATGGCTTATTCTACTCTTATTCCAATAATGTGAAACTTGTTGGTTATTCGGATAGTGATTGGGGTAGAGATTTGGATGAAAGGAAGAGCACTTCCGGTTTTGCTTTCTTTGTTGGTGATTGTGCATTTACTTGGTCTTCCAAGAAGCAACCAATTGTGACTTTATCAACTTGTGAAGCTGAGTATGTGGCTGCAAATTCTACTGTTTGTCATGCTATTTGGTTGAGAAATGTGTTGACCTATTTGGGGTTTGTGCAAGAAGGTCCTACGGAGATTTTTGTTGACAATCGCTCGGCTATTGCTTTAGCCAAGATTCCGGTGTTTCATGATAGGAGCAAGCATATTGAAACTCGCTATCACTTTATCCGAGGGCATGTGGAGAAGAAGGAAGTTGAGTTGGTGCATTGCAAGTCTCAAGATCAAGTTGCGGACATTTTTACCAAGCCATTGAAGATTAATGTGTTTAAGAGAATGAAGTTGATGTTGGGAATGAGAAGTGGTAATTGGGTTTAAGGGGGGATGTTGGGTTGTAAACCCAAATTACATTGGGTAAGTTTTTATTTTGTAGCCCATAATGTTAAGACTTTTGTGTAGTGTATTAAAGCCCATAGTAAAATAGAACAAAAAGATAAATGTTTGAGTAGAAAAGTGTACAAAACAGAATACATACTGCAGAAAATTGTAGAGAAAAGAGCAAAAAACGTGAGTTAAGAACAAGGGCTTTCTTTTGCTTGGTATGAAAAAAAAGGTGCAAACTTTCTTGTAAGCATTCTTTTACTCTACCTATATGAATATATTTTGATGCATTTGGAAGTGAAAATATTGTGATATTGTTGTTTTACATGTTTGAAGATGAGTTATGTTTAATGATTGTTGTGTGGATATTCTTGAAACTTGAGATTGGTTGTTATGAGTTTGTTTTGATGAGATGTTGATGATGGAAATGTGTATGTGATTGAGTTGAAAAGGTTGTGAATTTAGTGGCTGTTGGAGCTTGTTTTAGTTGTTTGTTAGAAGCTTAAAACAATTTGCATGCCAAGTGTTTGTGTAAATGCCTCTTAGACCTCTCCTCCCAACAAGATAACCGGTAAAATGTAGTAGTCAGTGCCTGTTCGGAGCTCTTGACCCGAGATGTCAAGTACCGGATCAAGTTCATCACTGGCTATTGTTGAGCCAAAGAGAAGAAAGGAAAGTGCTAGAAATAATGTAGCCTTCATTGTGTTGTGTTATCTTGCTTCGGTTTGTGCCTTGACATACCACAACCTGAACACATTTATAGAGGTAGAAGAAGCTAGTAGATAATTCAGAGGTGTAATTAAAGATCTTTAAGGAGTCGTGATGCGAATAGAGCTGCCCTTTTTGACCAAACTCTTGAAGTTTTTCAAACTCCACCCAGAATGGGATGATGGCTCTCAGGTCAACTTGAAAACCATCTTTTGTTTCAATTGAAACACAAAAAGAGGCCCTTGTCCACGTACAAACATTAAGCTTGATTTTTTTTAGCTGTAGAAAGTGGTAACAGGAGATAAACGCCCACCTTAAACAAGATTTAGATTAATTTGCTGTGGTATTATATTTTTTGTTTAGGGGGCGGGGTTTGTGGTGGGTGAGGCATTGATTACAGCTGAAATCATCAAATGCAGAAAACCTGGACCGATCCCAGAACCTGTTCATATACAAGATTGGTCTTCCAGGTCAGGATGATGAGAACCAGTCAAGGCTTCCTCTCAAGCCTGTTGTCATTACGTGAGGATAATTTGTTGCAGCTAATCAGGAGACCAAATGCTTCATAAAATTCATGGGTATTGACCATGTTCACAAATAATATCACCAACTAATGGCTGTATAATAATCAAACTTCGATGAAGAAGTTTTGGTCATGTCGGTAGATTCAGATTTTCGCATAATCAAAAACACTGTGAAATGTTGAAAGTCATAACCCCTCATCCTATGCCTATGACATCTTGAATGCATTGTCCTCAATGTAATAACTATGATGAAAATGGTTGTGAAGTCTCAGTGCATGTTTGAAATGTTCAAGCCAACAAGATATAATGTCAAATTTGACTTAAGGTATAAATAATTACATACCTAAAATAACATATTTGGTCCAAGCTCAACATGAATGCCAAATTTAAATCTCCTATCAAGGCTAATAGGCTAGAATGGATTTAGGAGTTTGAAGGGAAAAGGAGAGCTAACAATGTACTTGGAAGACTGAACGGAAAAGAAGGGAAGATTAGAGTAGATAGCAATTAGGCGTTCAATGAAGTAACCCTTCGTTTGCTTTGTTTAGAAAAGAAGGAATAAAATGAACAAAAAAAGAAAAGAAAAGAAGGAATAAAATACAGCGGAGTTTGTGTCATCGCCGTTGTACCTGATTTGAAATCATTACTAAAATCTGTTCAGAGGAAACCAGACGAAATTTGCATGTCAAAAATTTGAATTGTGTCAGACATGGTTGATTAAGAAGAGTAGAGGTTATGAGGGAGAAAAGGAAGTGTATCTCAGCATCAAGGATGTGAGGCTCAGATTTTATTTTTACAACGTTCTCCAACATTTTGTAGCATGGCATCTGCTTAGATAAAGTAGTACTCTAGCGGGGAGAAGAATCAAGGAGAGCAAGATCAGTGTAATATCTGCTTTTCCTCCAGTGCAGCTGACAATCCCCTATAAGAAAGAAAAAAAAAGGCCTAAGAACAACTGAGAAGATCAAGATCTGTGGTCTTGGCTGTCAGTAAATAAGCAATAGACATTGATGTATGTGCATAAATTTAGGTTGAAGTTTATGTACCTTTTATGGTCCAGTTATAAACACATAGCTGGGCTTCAAGAATAATGAAAATTCAAATTCAAATCAATAGTCCACGTAAATAAAAGGCATATTATAATATATAATTTATATAGACATGTCCTTGTGCATTTATATACATTGCTTCCTACACTCATGTTTATTTATCCATAGATCAAATCAATTTTGAAGGCCAACAAGGAGATCACAAGCTAAAATAAATAAATTAAATTCTCTACTCTTTAGCAGTCCCAATTTGAATTGATTTAAAAGTAAGAATTTGAATAACATTTAAGAAGCCAAAACCAAAGCACAATTAACAATCAAGTGCTTATTAAAATCCAAAGCCAGAACATCTTCCCCATGCAAATGAATTCACAAAAATGAAGAGAGGCCAAAGAGATGTTAAAATGCAGTGTGCAAAGAGAATTGTTTGATACACCCCTTTTTTCTTTCTTCTTGCAGCAGTCTATAGCTCGGTAATTTGATTGTCTCCAGCTCTCTCCCTCCTATTAGCCTTGATATTTTTTTTTGGCCAAATCCTATCAGCTTTGATTGACCAGTGATTGTTTGTCTGCAGCTTACCGCCCACATCAGTGGCAAGGATGGGAAAAGAAATGGCCAACTGTGTCCTAGCTTAAAAGCAAAAGCAAATGTACTTGGCTTAATGAGTCTGCTTGTATAGAGTCTCTATCCTGTATGGTATAGACAAACAATATACCGCCTTAAACAAGGCACTTGACAAAAGAAAAGAAAAGAATAAAATTAAAGAGAATAAGATTTTAGTGAAAAAATTACATTTTAATAATTGCATGATGAAATATATATAGACACACACATATATGTATACAAAGGGACTTCAAAAATTTATCCTTTTTTTTTTGCCTAAGATTTTGCTTCATTAAAGTAACCAGATCAAATAAAAAAGAGAACCAAATAAAATTCTGGAATGTAAAATCACATTTTGGAAACAAAAAAGTAAGAGGTTCTGTCAAATACAAAAACAAGCAATAACTTATCAATAACAGCGACTGACTTCATGCTTCATTTAAGTCCAGTTCTACTATTTCCCCTTCTTTATTTGATGGATCTGTATTATGCATCAAGTTTTCCTCATTATTTATTTTGCTAATTCTTAAGTACAGAAACATGATAAGGATAGGCTAAACCTGATAGAGGGCAGGATTCTTTTGAAGCCCCTTGCAAAGCCTTCTTCACCACCCATCCACCCAAAAGTTTAAGAGTTAAAGAAAGAAAGCAGCAGCTTGGAGTATCGAACTATTCCAACTCTAACCAAAGAAATTCTCCATTCAGTTATGATTGTTCACTAATGCCTTCTAGAATCCGGTAACTGTCACTGCCAGCATGATGTGTTGCCTGGGCATGGATTGTTTTCAGGTTTCTAAGATTTGAACATTTTTCTAGGACTGAAAGCAACACCTTATGGTTCATTTATTAAAGCAACAATTCGTTTATTTTGGGTCCAATTTTCTTCTCAAATGAAGTCATATTTAGGGGAAGGGGAGAGAGAGCACAGATGGAACGGCAGTTAAAGTTGGCGCTCTTAAGCTTTTCGGCAACTCAAAATAAAAGCCCAAGTCCTTGACCGCGTTGCTTGTTGTCTTGTGAGTATGTATATATAATATTCTCTTAATTAGGTGGAGGAAGAGAAGTAATTTAAGTCAAGTCAAGATAATTTAGTACTAAAATCAAACTTGACTTGTTTCAAAAATTCAATATTTAAAATTTAATTCAAATTTGATCAAGAATGATTTTTGAAATTCAAGCCTGACACGATAAAATATTTTGAACATTTAAGCTTGATTCGATAGATTTGAATTCAATTCAATAAATCCAATTTATCAATTTTTAATCATATATTATGAAAGTACAATAATATATTTTTTTATTGGAACAATAGTATAATAATAATAATATATTAAATATATATTAAAAAAACTTAATTAAGCTAACAAGTCGTTTGAATCGAATATTAAAATATTTAAATTTAACTCGATTCGTTATTGGAATAATTTAAACTCGAATTTAATTCGAAAATAAATGATTTAAATTCAAATTATCATTAAATGGAGCATGAATAATACAAAAGTAAATTGAAGGGTAAATAAATAGACAACCTTGTTTTTGACCTTTAGTAATTAACAAAGTAGGTGAACATTGAACAAGTTAGACGCTGGCGGCCTTTAGACTTTGTGGTGGAGAAACGTCCCTTCTTTTCGAGAAAGAGAACGATAGACTATCACCAAAGAGAACGATAGGTTAACAAGCTTTAAATATTTGTCCTTCTGGTTTGAGTTATGAAATATTAATTAGAAGAGTAAAAACGAGTAAATTCAGGACATGTAATTATTCAAACAGTAAAAGCAGTTCTGGTCATCACATAATATTGCAGTAAGCATGAACATTGTCATCACTGAAGAGATGGACAGTTTGATCCGGAACAGTTGAGTAAGCTTGGTCTGGGAAGTACCCATGACCGCTTTCGTTGTAGCCATGCCTGTAGTAGTTGTAAGACGATGCATATGTGGATTCATCCAAATACCGGGAAGCATACGGATAGTATTCACTGTCGTATGGAAATGGCCAAAACTCTGCTTTCCTTCCGGTTCTCCTTACCACTTTTAGCACCTCCCTCTCGTCCATGTATCCTGTCACCGTTACCTTCTGCTTATCCATGTCGATCTCCAAGCTGTCTACCCCTGCATTCATTTCCATTTTCTTCAAACATGAGCTCCTGCATGCATGCTGCGTATCATCTGTTACAACATTTATGACAAATACATGAAAGCAAATTCATTCTTGCCATCTATTTTTGAGACTGCTCTTCGTATCCTCTTTTCGCATCCTTCACAATCCATATGCACCAAAAGCTCAACGATCTACATATGAAAAGAAACAGAAAGGAAACACAATGAAAATCTCGAAATCCATTTGAACAAAATATTATCTGGTAGAGCAGCATGCACTTACAGACAATGCATTGGAAAGTTTTGTCTTTCCATTGAGCCAACCGAACATTTTACTATACCGCTCTTGCAAAACGTCAAGCTTCTGTATTTCTTCTCCCTCGAGCTTCGAGGCTTTATCTTTGAAATGTCTTTCTCTTAAAGCTGCCGTAGATGTTTCTTGGGCTGGCAGATAATTTTAATAGTGAACATGGCTTGCCTATGAAGCTTATAAATATATACTACAGCTGCCTAACGTCCATTTTCTTTGCAAGATATAATCAGCTTTGAGCTGTCAAATTTTTGGTTGATTTTTAGCCCTCCATTTCTTCTTCTTTTTTACAACATTTATCTGGTTTAAATGTATATCCAAATTCACATCTACAGAATACTAGCAGAATTTAACGGATAAATGAAAAAGAATATCAGCATGGCCATTGGCCTATCAGTTGAAGTAAATAACAATTGGAATCGATACTTGATTTGATTCTTTGTTCGTTTTGGCTGAAATTTTTTTGTTTCCAAACAAACACATGCTAAACTAAAAGAAAAAAAAAAGAGCATGCATTCTAAGTTAAAAGATGGCAGAATAATAAGGTTATTCTCTGCCAGAGTCTATTAGAGTACGGTCACAGTCAAACAAAGGGATGCCATGGTCCCTAGTTATTTCTTCATGCATGAAACAGTACCAACAAAATTCTAATGTCCATCCAAAAAGAGAAATTCTTTAAAATTTTGAAAAAAAAAACCATAAAAATGATTTCTTATATACAATTCAAACGTCCGACCAAGAACAGAAGAATTTGAACGGTCAATTTTTGTGGAATGAAGCAAACAAAAGAGTGTAAGAATCAGCTACAATATCTTATTCTGCAATCCAACTAATGACTTGAATTATTTCCAACCGGTTTCTTTGTTTTTCCAGCTTCGAGTTCGCTTTGGTCTCAAAATACCTGTCTTTTAGAGGCAGAGAGTTTCGTATTCTTGTCATGATAATTTATGCAAGAGTTCTTCAAAAGGAAAAAAAATAACAATAAAGCAAGTTGAGGGGCTAAATTTCTTCGAAGAATATTAGAAGAAGAAAGCAATGGTTAGATATTGGTTTGGTGAAAACAGAATGTCGGGTAGCTGTCTCAACTGTCTTTATCAGAGCATATGCTGTGCTAGCATGGCTATTGAAGTGCGGCAGCTTTGTCACCACTGCCCCAACCCACCCAACTAGCTACTGTTCCATCAGTCCACCCCCCATAGCACCAGATTACATTGTAGTTGCGCAACCATACACCTCCAGTTGCTTCAGCCTTCTGTTTCTGCCAAAAGCCGCAGGATTTGTTTGTCTTTATAGCTTAAGTTGAAGATGGAAGATGCCATTTACATAGTTTAGCTCCGAATAACATCCTTTACAATAGGTAGGATACGATACTTTTTATGATGGACGACTGTTGTACGATGTTCATGCAAATTCCATATACTCTCAATTTATAAATTGTCATTCAACAAACCAGATTCATGAAAGACTGCAAGAGCAGAACTACAAACAACTTGCATCATGGATAAATTATATATTTTGCACAAATTAATTCAAATCTACTGCCAGCAAATGACTCAAATCTTCTATTTATGTTTCAACATAAAAGAGGAACATTATGTAAGTAGGTCATATTCTAAAAGAACGACATATAGGAGAACCTATGACGATTATTTTCTCGAGAATATTTACAAACAGAACTTATTCACAGAAAAGTCTAGAAAAGTGAAAGAAAAAGAATTCGAAGAACCTCCAATGACACAACATTGCTTGCAAGATATTGATGATTCCGCACCTTGAACCATCAGCCACACACTATTCTGATACATGGTTGAGCGGTAACAGTTGGCCAGAAAAAAACTACCCTATGCCTCTTATCTCTTCTAAGACCACTTCAGCTGTTACATTCTAATTCAATGAGTCTAGGTCAGTCAAGGAAAAGTCAACATATAAACCATAAAGGTTAATGGGATAGCAGCATTTATTCCTAACATATTTGGGCTGCTGAAATAGGAAAAAGATATTAACATGCTATATTTTAAAGCCGTAAAAGAAGTAAGGAACAAAATAATAGTACAATTCCATAAAAATCAGAACATATTTCTTGAGTATATTATTGTACCAAGCATGCATGAAAAGACATTGCTATTCAAAAGGATTCTCTGCTAGATTAATACACAGAGAACAGGCAAGCAACAAAGGAGCACATCTTCTCATCCTGCAAACATATATCACCACCTCCATATATATAATGTTGCTTGTTTCAGAAGATTAATACACAACAGATTAATACTGAAGGAGTGCATACTATCTCTGTCTGCAAATTCAGAGTATATTTATCGAAATGCTACATTGACTAATATCCAGAAACTTTCGTAAAACTACATGAACCTTGCTCCGTCACCTATATATTTCTGACAAACACACTTAGACAGATGATAAATACTAACGTCTGGCTTAGTGTTCCATCAATAAAATATTTGGTAGGCCATGAAGAGATTTGTTTTGCAAAGGGTATCATACATATTCTAATAGTTTAAATATTAGACATCTAAATAGTCTATGCCTCCAATCTACATTATGTTTCCACACTCTCTCTCTTCCATTCACTTCTAATATTCACCGCAGTGACTAACAATAGATGTCAAATGCAATTTACTAACAATATAGCCTTTCCATACCATTGCACACATCAACTACTTGAGATTGGAATTTACTGGCAATCATGGCTGTCTACAAATAGCATGCATTAATGTGGTATGGCCTTTCTCTCCATTGGTTGAGCAACACATAAGCCAATGCTTAGACTTGAACCCACGATCTCAGGCCATCAAATATACCATGTGGCTTGAGAATCATTAGAAATCAGGGGGAAAAAAAACCATTGAATTATTAATCCCATAGCAAGTTAAGAGACCCAATCCCTGAATGGGAACCCAATGACAATAAAAATCAGTCATAGACAAATCATGATGATTAATAGTTTACATTTGCTGCTTTCAACCTCATAAAACATCTAGAATTCTGAGACATCTTAAGAGGCTCTAATTGGAATGCATCTTTGCACATGTTCACATTGGATGTAAAAAATTAACTACTACAAACATTACACAAATATAAAAGTAGGAACTTAACAAACTAAACTAGGCTCCATCATAGACTATTAGAAGAAGATACAGGAAGAGTAATAAATGAAGTTAATATTGAACCCAGACTTGATATATCTATTAAAGTTGGAATATAGTGAAAATGCTATTAAATTACATGTACAAACTCCCCACCCCAGGTTTCCTTTTCCCTTTGATATAACAAGATTAACTGAAATATTAGTTCAAAGTGAGAAGAAAGTCTCCCAGATCAATCTAAAAAACTACAAGGGAGCACTACAAACCTGTTTAAGGAACTGATGATGGGTCAGTTGGTGTTGGGGGCAAGGGACAGGGCTCTCTCTGGAGTTCCCTAACAACAGCAGCCAATGCCTCAGGGTTCAGACCCAGGTCACAGAGTGCAATTAGAACCGAGAGGATATGCCGATCAAGACCAGTATCAAGAACGTTTGAGATGTGAAATGCCAGGTCCAGGGATTCTCTTGCCGTCTTTGCAGCCTCTTCCATATAGAATAGCTGAAAAACAAAAACCAAATTAAAGCCTCAACAAGGCATCTTAATCTTATTAAGATCACAAAAGAAAATCCAAAATAGCTAAGACTCCGCTAGGTTGTTGATTTTACAACTTCATATTGTTTCCAACAGCATAAAATGAAAAGCGAGATTCCATACAAAAGGCAAACAATATTTTCACAAAATGAAAATAAAAACTAACTGTGTTAGATAGACAACAAAGTAAATAACAAAAAGAAAAAATGAAAAAAAAAAAAGACAATCACGCGAAGCCGAAATGGAAAGTGTTAAGTTGAAAAATAGTGCTTGTAATGCAAATTTTGAAGTGTGAACAGAACTGCCAACTGGAATTATAACATTGGTTTTGCCATTCATTTGCAAATTCTACTTTAATGAGTTTATAAAATGGTTTCACCGAAAGCACATAAATCAATAAACTCAAAAGCTCAAATGCTTATTTTATTGAAATCTACCCAAATAATTGATATGGATCAATGCTAGAGACTAGAGGTGGTAAAAATTGACCCGATCTAAAAAATTCGTCCAATTAATCTGAATCCAAACCCGACCGATCCTATTTGACTAAAAAAATCAACAATTCAAATCCAACTCGATCCGAATCCGAATTAATCCCAAACCAAATTTATCCGAATTTACATTGATCCAAACTTGACCGGATCCGAACCCGAATTAATCCGAAACCAAATTTATCCGAATTTATATTGATCCAAACTTGACCGGATCCGAACTCGAATTAATCTGAACCCAAATTGATCCGAATCCAAATTGATCCGAATCCAAATTTACCTAAACCTAAAAAGATTCAAACTTAAATTTAATATTATCAATAAATATTTAAATGTTAAAATTAATTATCAAAGTATTTTAATATAGTAAAAAATATAATTTGTTTTCAATAATATGAGTGTTATGTATTTTTTTAATCTAGTTAAATTTAAATATTCACTTTTATATTGCATTCATTTGAACCTAATGTATAATTATTTAATGACTAATCTATAATAGAGTACAAAAGTTATATCATCTACACTTAATGTTTCCAATTATTTTATAAAAACTCAAAATAAATTAAAGAGATATATAGTACTGTTTTATGATATTTAGTAGGAATTATTAAATCACTTTGATTTATAAAATTATTAATTATTATAGATAACAAAAAAAATGAAAAAAATGTAATTAATTTATGAATATTGGTAAATATATTATAAAGAAAACTATCATACAGATTATTAAATCTTTTGATTATTTCAATCCCAATTGTACTATAAGTCATGTAAGAAGAAAATTTTATTTTCATGAGTTTTGTAATTCTTTGAAATATGGTTTCAGTTGATTTTTATACCAGATAAATCACATTAAGATGACCAAGGCTTAACCCAATAAATATGTCTAATCGACCCGAATCCAAATCCGACTAACCCGAATTGACTAAAAAAGTCAACGACCCAAACCCGATCTAATCCAAACTCGAATTAATCCGAACCCAAATTGATCCGAAATCAAATTGATCCAAACCCGACTTTATCCGAACCCGAAATAATCCAAACTCGAAATAGACCGATTTTTCCTTGATCCAAACCCAACCTTATCCGAACCCGAAATGATCCGAATCCGAGATGATCCGATTTTTTCTTAACCCGAAATGATCCGATACCCGCCCATTTGCCACCTCTACTAGAGACGAAACCCTATTCCGAATTTCATATAGAAAAATATATTTATAAAAAAAACCACCTTTGATAAGAAAGGAGGCGGCTATTGGCGATACAGAAAGGAGACTGTTAGGGAAAGACTGCCGGTTGTCTCTCGCTTTCTCATGCCATTATAAATTTATTGATTTTGTTGTGAATATAGTCTCTCCTCAGGTATTTTTTTTTAATGAAAGAGTTCGATTATTCGAGTAATTTATAGGATAAAAAAACCTTTATTTTTTTTATTTTTTGTATTTAAATAATTTTTTAACTTTTAATTTATATTTAAGTAAATTTTTAATATAAATCAATTTTTTAATAAAAAACAAAGTGTTAGTGGAATATTAAAAAATAGATTATTATCAAATAAATTATCAATGAAGTTATTAAACTTTGCAAGTGAAATTAGGATAATGATACATAACAAAATTGTATTTATAGTTAACATTACTTATCATATCTATAACATACATACTCTAAAATTGATGGTGGATGTAGAGTTGTTAAAAGCTGGCCTAGTCCAAAAACTCGTCTGAACCCACATAAGATCAAATCTGGATCAATCTGAATTAATCAAAAAAAGTCAAAAGCCTGAATCCGAAAAAGCCTGAAACAAAAAAAAGCTTGAAACCTAAGAAACCCAAATCCGAAAAAATTTGAACCCAAAAAACCCCAAACTCAATATGATTTGAAACAGATACTGATCTGATTTAAAACCCGTAAAAAACCAAATTTATAACCTAAAAAAACCCGAATTATAATTATATGATTATTATTTTAAAATATATAAATAAATAATATATGTATTTTTTTAATTAAAAAGTTTAAAATTTTGAAAACGATTATTATTTATTATATAATTATATCAATCATGTATTATCAACAAAATAAATATTGAAGTTTTTTAATTCAATTATTAAATAAAATTAAGTTGAAACTATCACGTTCTGAATTTAGATATTTTATGTACATTTTCTACTAATTTCACAAGATAACGGCTGGGCTGTCTGTAGTGCCTTCATTTCACTCATGTAAAATTTATATACAAGGAGAAATTTATTTTTTTATATTATAAAATTATATATTAATTTACATTCTATAATTGTATTTTACATACATCAGTACTGTACAATCTAAGTCTAAATACATAAAAGAAGTAAATATACCTCGACTGTAAGATAATTCCAACTAGGGGATACCTTGCTACACACCTCCTGAGCGGAAGCAGAGAGCTATTGAAAGTAATCTGGGAGGAGGGGAAAAATGGGATGAGCTAATGTCATGATTTGAATTTAGATATTTTTTGTATGATTTCCACTAATTTCACAAGTTACTGTTGGGCTATCTACAGTGCCTTCATTTTCACTAATATAAAACTCGTATACAAAATAAAATTTATTTATTTACATTATAAAATCTCATTTAATTTACATCCTATAATTGTATTTAAAATATACAATAGTACTGTACAATAAAAGTTTGAATACATAAAAGAAATAAATATACTTCAACTGACAATAAAATCCGCCTAGGGAGTACCTTGCAACAACCTCCTGAGCGGACACAGAAGCCTATTAAAAATAATCTGGGAGGAGGGAAAATTGGGATGAGCTAATGCCCAGTAAGAAATATATATAATAATACTGATACTATGTAACTACATGAAATTTTCAAAACATGCATTAAGATTTATGAAAACATGCAAAATAATAAAGTAAGCACAAGTATCAAGGAAGGATACTATAGTCAGCTAAGAATCCGGATAGAGTATGGGAGATATTTTAAAATACTTGTAGTGTCCTGGTCCTTAGGGAGTTCGAAAATTGAAATGAAATTCAATATAAATTCATAAGTCACATTCAAGAAGTAAATATTCCAAAATATTTAACAATTATATATTTTAAGAATAAATTCACAAAACTCATAATTAATTCACAAGTTAAATTCATAAATATCATCACAATTCGTAGAGACAAGGCATCACTCAATAGACTCATGCATAGGACATATGGTCATAGTCAGAAATATAGTCCTCGGTGATACTGATCAAGCACTATCTGAGACACTGATGACGGGATCAAAGTCAATCAGCCCACTAGTCAGTCATACGATCATACACTCATAATAGCATGTGCCCGCAGGCAGCTATGAGGTCAACAGTCTCTAAAAATCATATAAAACATTTTATCACGAGTTTATAGAAGTAATTTCTGAAGGTAAAATCTTCAATCAGTCAATTAAGAAATAAATTAAGAAAATATTTAATTTCAAGATACAATTTTATAACATACTCATAACAATTCATTTGGTTCTTAAAAATATTCCATTCACTTGTAAACAAGTAATGACTTCATGCTAATACATTCATGCACTTAAAATTCGATATCATGAATTTTTAAATAATATTTTTCAGTCTAATATGAGATTAATAAACCTCAAGGAAACAAACGAAATTTCTTAACAAGTCATTCATCAAAATATTCAATAATATATTGAGAATAATTTATGGAATTTATAAAATTTCGACAGCATAACGGCTAGGTATACCCTAACCTTTCTGCACGAAAACAACCAGAATTCCACAAATCACAGTTCACAAATTCATTCCAGTATTTTCCAAAATGAGTTCAAAGAATTAATTTCGTATCGAATCATGCACTATAATATCCCTATGAGTATTATATATATCCCTTACCTGATAATTTGTCACCGAGCTGTGACTGAGCACTAGTATGAAAGTATTTGGTAACATAAAATGGAATATATTGCCTATGCAGCCTTATTTTTCGGTCTATTTTCTACCGGTATGAAAATTGTAACTTTCTTTATATAATTCCGATTTCAATTCCGGTTGTGCCTATATTCTCAGAATAATTTGTACATTATTTTAGGACCAAAATGAAATTAAAATGGCCAACATTTCTCCTTCCCCTTCACCTTGCCCAAATGCTCCTTCTCTTCCATAATGGTATTTCTTCCAAATTTAATTATTTTCTTGATTCCAAGTTAATTCTATTAATTTCTAAGCTACTTCCATATTAAATACACATCAAATGACATCAATTGATGGTCCAACATGCCATGGTCGAACCTCCCTTGCCATCCCTACATATTGGTCTTCTTCCATTTCATTCAACTAAATTAAATTCTAATCTCTTTATAATTTCTACCATTAATTGTTATTATATTAACATGGAAATATTGTCAAACAACGTCATCACCAATATCCACCATGCTTGGCCGAAACCCTCTCTTACCCATACATGTGATTTTTACATGATTCAAGTTGGAAAAAGCATGAAAACATCATGAACACTAAATATAAAGTCAACTTTATGAAAGAAAATCAAAGCTCACATAAATCTTACCTTGACCGAATACTATAGGGGCCTCTACACTCTGATTTTTGCTGATTTGGTAATTGATTTAGACACCAAAATGAAGAGAAAGTTGAATGGAGCAAGGTTGGTGCAGGAAATTTTTTACTTTAGTGCGATTTTGCTTAAGTTTTTCTCACTTTCTCTCTATTAAAACTTCAAAAATGGTGGCTGGTTTGAAAGAGAAGAGAGGCTGTCGAAATGAGGAAGAAAGCTGGTGAGAATCCTGGAAATATTTTGACTTTAATGGTAAAATTACCATTTTGCCCTTTCGATTTGACTTTGTTGAAAACTATCAGTCTAATATTCAAAATATGTCTTTTAATCACCAATCACATCTAATTAACATATTCTTAGGGTCAGAGAAGCTTTCGTTGAAGTTTGACAGGTTATTTGTGCGAAATTATGAAAATACCCCTAATCGTAAAATCGCGTAATTTTCTATTTTCACAAATGATTTAGCCTATCTATTGCCATGGCATGGGACCCTTTCACATGAGGATTATTTTACATTTGACACTTGGCCAGAAGTCCATTTCGTTTGGCTATTATTCACGAAAATTTCACCGGCCTATGTCCTTAATAGTCATTTTTTATTTTGTTTTAAATGCTTCAAAAATGATCTAAATAATTGAATTTGAGTTGGAATTACTTACCATCACTTTATTTAACTTCGAATATCGAGTCTTTCAGGTTTCACCTTCATCCGATCACTAGAAGGTACGTGGGGCCCACCATGCTGTTAACTTGTATACCTACGAAATACACATGAATTGAGAGTGATGAGAATTATTGTATATGCTACATTATTAAAATATGTGGTTCTCACAGCTAATGCCCAGTAAGAAATATATATAATAAAACTGATACTATATAAACTATATGTAAGCATTTAAAACATGCACAGAGATTTATAAATAACGAAAATAGGCATGAATTTCACAGAAAGGATACTATAGTTGATGTCACAACCCGAAGACCGCGACTTTCACTTGATTCTTATACTTTTCTTAGTCTACAAATTTATGGACTAAATTTTTCTTTTTCATTTTAAGGTTTGTATTTGGTGTCAGTGTAGTCACTATACTATTTAGGTGACCTATAGTCATTTCATTTAAATATTTAACAAACACGGAAACGGTTCTTAGTTACATCCCGACTTGTTAAACAGAATATGTACTGTGTATCAATTTAAGTCTTACATGTAAACAAGTATTTTATAAGAAACATATACCTCGAAAGACTAGTACCAAGTCCATATATAGTCTCCGATGCCCACTGAGCAGCTCATATAGCAGATGTTAACTTCAATAATCTGAAAGAGATGAAATTTAGTGGGGTGAGCAAAACCACGGCTCAGTAAGATACTAATATAAATACATGAGTAGGATTACACTGTCTTAAACTGCAATGCTTAAAACTTGTAAGGATGCAATTACAGTTAATCCTTCCTCATCGATACATCTCATTATCACTTCTCATTTTCACTTTTCATTTCATAATCATACTTTGGTATGCTATCATCTCATATCAATTCTCATATTTATTTCATTTCATAATCATATTTCTGTATTCTATCATCTCTTATCGATTCTCATATCATCTTTTATCAATTCTCATATCATCTCTTATCCATTCTCATATTGTGGATCATGATCACGGTGGTACGAAGTCATAATTCTCTTCGTGTAATTCTATATTTATGTTTCATATCATATCATGACATCATATAGATGAAATATCGTTACCACCGAGTCATGGTACTCCTCATATATTCTTCATGTTTAATTGAGATATCCTATCGAGTCACTTTACATTTAACAATCATATTCCCGTCTTATATCAATTCATATCACTTATCATATGGGAATTTATGTTCACGATAGAGTAAGATCAAAATTCTTTTCATATCAATCTTATGTTCATATATCATATCATATCATGTCATCATATAGATGAAACATCATTAACGTCGAGTCATGACATTTCTCATGGAATTCTCATATACTAAGCATATTATCATATCAGGGTTTAATATGCAATTCATGTAATTTTTCTGTATAAACCGCTATCATTTCAAATCATATCATATATACTTTAGGACATGCTCAACATATGAATTTTTCAATTCATTTCAAGTTTGCCTTTAAGGCATAATAGAAACATATTCAATTTCAATTCATGTATTCGTTTTCAGAGCATGTCTAAAACATGTGCGGTTTTAAAACATTTTTCATATACTATAAATCATATCAGGTTTAGAGTTCATATCAAATCAATATATACTCTAAACCGCATGTCGTTTCAAATTCGACACAAAATCGTATATAAATCATGTAAGTGTCGAAATCATTTATCATATACTTTTAAAACATTTACTATAAATCATATCAGGTCTAGAGTTCATATCAAATCAAACTATACTCTAGATCGCATATTATGTCATGTTCGACAAAATCACATATAAATCATTTAAGTGTTGAATTCATATCTCATGGACTTTTAAAACATGTTTAAAACATGTACTGTTTCAAAACATATTTCATTTCAAATCTGTTTCATGTACAGTATAAATCATGTCAAGTCTAGAGTTCATATCAATAAAATCATACTCTAGACTTCATATCATATCGGTTAGAGACTAGGCTAAATCCCTATCATCTCTCTATCAATAAAGACTTAAATCACTGTAGCTAGCAGTGAAAATCATGTCATCGTCCCCTGAAAACCAACTAGGGCGCTATCTATGGCCATAGACCTCATCTCTCTCAGCCCCACTGATCAGGCGTAACTGAGACCTGTCCACGACTATTGTCGGACAAGCATATCTGCCTAATGAGCAACGCTCCAATTAGGCGGTTTCCACTATGCTTTATTGAATTTAATTTTTTAGGGTGCCGACAGTTTCATAAAACATTTAAATCATTATCTTTTCTTTTCAATATCATATAAAGCATATGGTAAAATTCTATATAAGACTTCATATATCAAAATATATATATCTACCATATACTTTCATTTCAATTCAAATCAATACTTTACAGTATTCATATAAACATTATTAAAATGTTTCAAATTGTAAGAAGGCATGCTTAAATGCAATGCAGATTCAATCATGAGTTTCAAACAATGAACTATCATTTTTGTAAAACATATCATTTAGTTATTGTGTTAACTATAATCCAATTCCTCAATTCCATACTTTTGATTTCAATCAAATCATACCTAATAGGTAATTTCGATATTCATTGTAGTTCCTCGATATTCAGTATCATTTCGTAGTAATTATCGACTATAAAAATCACCGGTACATTTATCATTCAATACTGGACCACCACTGTTAGTATGAGTCCTTTTTAGTATCTCTGGATATTTAAATATCATATTTCTATATAACCATTAAGATACTGGAATTATGTAATTATCGATATTATCACTCAAGACCTATTTCAGAGTCAACATCTAGGATATAAAATCACAAGATCAATAGTCGTCTATCAATCCATCTATAATTTGATCTATTGGTGCACCTTCATAATTTCCGTCTTGAGGTTCAATTTCATTCACTTAGGAGGATTTGCTAATTTCCACTATCAACAGCGTTTTCAACCATTTAAGTCGCCTTGCGACCATCTACGTTATTGTAGTAGTCTTAGTTCACGTCTATTTAATATCGATGTGTACAAATATATTTTTATGTAGACGTGTGTTCTATCAATGCCCATACGGCATCACGATCTACTTTTCTTATTATCATCGTCTCAATCATATCACTAAGATGGACCGTTCATCATGTTCTCCAATTTCTTCAAGTCACTCAAATACGAGAGGATATTTTTCAAAACCTATTCCCAAGGTTATAATCAATTTCGTATAATCACGTGTGTGACATCCATTTATCTAAATCAATTAATTTTTGAAATCATCTCTCGATCGATAATTCCGAAATTCAATCAATCGACCATCTAAATTATGACTTCGATCTTTCTCTTTTAATTTTATATTATATAACCATCGTTACTCTTATCAGTTGATCCTCCAAATATCTATTTCATCTCAATCTCAGCCTGATAACCACTTTGAGATATTAAGATAATTTGATTTATCGACTCCAATATCAACCTTTTCCGGTAATACAATAAAGTCCTTCACATGTTTAATTTCAATAATTATTTCTCAGATTCCATTTATGGGAGAAACTAAATCTTTTTCCTAAAAATTTCGGCAGCATAACGGCTTAATTTTCCCTAACCTCCTGCAAGGGAAACACAATTTATAATTGCAGCCGTTGATTCTCACCAATTTTTACCTCTTACTAAGACCTCCACCATCAATTGTGGGTCCTCTTAGCATTTTTAACATCAATTAAATCAATTCATCATATATAAAAAAATCATAATTCCATTAAAAATCATTCCATCAGAGCATTATATAAGATCATAAATCCCACATACAATATAATGCTACTAATGCTTTATAAAAGTATCTTACCTATTCGCCAAGCTTAGCGCATTTTTTGATTTTCGAGCCTTGCCGAACTCCACCATTCGTCGCATTTTCGTTTTACTACAATTTCAATATCAATGCACTACATCAATATAACCATAAATTATTCAATAAATACCATCAATTTATTTTCTATATTTTCCTTACCACATTTTTTTTCTTTTTCTTTTTCCTTTCCTTCTTCTTCTTCTTCCTTCTTTTCTTTCTCCTTTTCTTTCCTTTTCTTCTTTCTTTTCTTTTTCTTTCCTTTTTCTTTTCTGTTCTGTTTTTTTTTCTGGCCTGAACCGGTTTGGACCGGTTCAGGCCGGTTCGGGCCGGTTCACTTCTGCTGCCCGGTTCAGCCTCTTCCCGCCGGCATCTCCGTCGGTTCGGACCTCCCTCAGCTGGCCACAATTGCGAGGATGCCGGATCTGCCCTCGGTTTCGCCCCATCACCGGCGACGGCGCCGGATCTGGAACGGTGGCTCTCGATCCTTTTCTCCTCTGTTTCTTCCTCCTCCCGCCGTCCTTTGCCTCGCCGGTGATCCTCCTTTGTTTCCCCTCAGCTCCGCCGAGCTCGGGGTTGGGGTGGCGGTGATCCTCCTTTTCTCTTTTCCTCTTTTTCCTTCGGTTTTCTCTTTTGTTTTCACACCGCTTCTTTCTCTTTCCGCCTCGGTCTACCGTCATCAGCTTCTTCCCTTGTCGGCGACGCCGCTCCCTCGTTCCTCTTCCTTCCGGTGGCCGGCATCGTCCGACGTTCTCTCTTTAGTTTTTTTTTTCCTCTTCTGTTTTTCCTTCAACAGAAGGAAATAACAGGGGCCGAGTCCCGGCCCCTGTTTCTATTCTTTTTTTTTTCTATTATTATTTATTTCTTTTCTATAATTATATACATATATAATTACTATACTCATATAATCATATTTGTAAAATTTTATCTATAATTATTGTATATATATTATATATATATCTACACTTTAACTTTAAAATATATATATATATTTCATGTATATTTATTTATATACATAAATACATATGTATTTATTTTATGATAAAAATAGTATATATATATATATATATATATATATCTATCATATATATATACCATATTTCATATATATATATATATATATATATATTCATATACATATGTAAATATGTAAAGCATATAAAATATATTTAAAAAAATGTATTTATATAATCAAATTATATAAATATATGTAAATACTCACCTTTGTATTTATTATAATTTGGATTTCTCAATATCCAAATTATATTTCTCCATTTTCATTCTTATTTAATTTGGATTTCAATTTGTCCAAATTAAATTTTTCGGATACCTTATATTTATTTTTCGAAAATTCTTGGTCTTCACAGTTGATTAGGAAACTGGATAGAGTATGGAAGGTACTTTGAAGTATATGTCGTGTCCAGGTTCCTAGATGCAACTATAGGGAGTCCAAAGTTTAATTATATTTCACAAATAAATCCACAAGTTTAAATTCAATAAATCATTTCTAAAATACCCCGCAAACATATAAAAACTTCAGTTCACAACATTCATGACAAGTCACAATTTAAAATCATCAATATCATCACAATTTATAGAGACAAGGCATCACCCAATAGACTCATGCAACAGGAGATACGACTATAGTTGAACATAGACCTCAGTGGTACTAATCAGGCACCATTTGGGACACTGATGACGGGATCAAGGTCAATCAGCCCACTAGTCAGTCATATGATCATACACTTATAATAGCATGTGTCTGTATATAGCTATGAGACCAACAGTCTCTAAAAACAATATAAAATATTTTACACTGTTTAAAGAGATAATTTTTGAAGGTTAAATCTTAAATTAGTCCATAAAGATATAATTTGAGAATATGCGCAGTTCAAAGATAAAAATTTATAAAATATTCATAACTCATTATTTGGTTCTAAAAATATTCTATTTATCTATAGACAAGTCATATAACATGCCGATGCTTTCACGTACGTAAAATTCGATAACATGAATTTTTAAATAATGTTTTTCGGTATAATATGAAAATAATAAATCTCAACACAATAAATGGAATTTCATAGTAAATCGTTCACTATTAATATTCAATGATATAAAAAGAGTAATTCATGAGATTATTAAAATTTCGGCAGCATAACGGTTAGGTATATCCTAACCCTCCTACGGAAAAACAATCGAACTTCCACAACAGCAGTTCAAAATTTTCAATCCAATAAATTCCAAAACAATTTCAAAGAAATCATGTCATATCTAATATGCATTATAGTATCCCTATGTTCATTATTTATATCCCTTACCTGATAATTTTTCACTGTGCTGCGAATGAGCACCAGTATCCTCTTCGATTTTCTTAGCTGCAAATTATCATTTCGATATCGTCAATATTCTATATTTCATTATAAAAATATTTAATATCGTAAAATAAATTATGTTGCCTTCTACAGCCTTATTTTTCTGTCTATTTTCTACTGGTAGGAAAATTATAACTTTCTCTATATAACTCCGATTTCAATTTCGGTTCTGCCTAAATTCTCATAATAGTTTGTTGATTATTTTAGGACCTAAATGGGTTGAAATGGCCAAGAATTTTCCTTTCCCTTCACCTTGGCCGAATGCTTCTTTCCTTCCATACTTGTAATTTTTCTAAATTTAATTATTTTCTTGATTCCAAATAAATTCTATTCATTTTCTATACTAATTCCACATCAAATACACATCAATTAACATAAAATTTTGGTCCTCCATGCCATGGCCGAATCACCATTTTCGTCCCTACATCTTGATATTCTTCCATTTAATTTAACTAAATTAAATTCTAATTAATTCATAATTTCTAATATTTTTTCTATTAATATTACATGAAATTAACATCAAACAACACCATTAACAAAATTCACCATGCTTGGCTGAAACCCTCACTTGCCCAAACACATGATTGTTACATGATTCAAGCTTGAATATGCACCTAGACATATTAAACACTAAGAATTGATCATGAAAAACCAAGAAAAGTCAACACTTCCTTACCTTTTCTTCTTGGCTGAAATCTTCAAGGGAGTCTACTCTCTTAGTTTGACTGATTTGGATGATGATTTCGGTATGGGAAGGTAGAGGAAGTTGAGAGGAACAAATTTGGTGAAGATGATTTTTTATTTTAATTTGATTTTCCCTTAGTTTTTCTCACTTTCTCACTCCTCAAGGTGTAAAAATGGTGGCTGTTTGAGAGAGGAAGAAGGCTGGTCGAAATGGAGAGGAAGAAGAATTAAAATTCTGGAAATAAGCTGATTTTTATAGCAAAATTACCATTTTACCCTTAATTATGAAAATTTGACTATTTTACCCTTTTGGTTTGACTTTGTTGAAGGCTATCAGTCTAATCTACAAAATGTCTTTTAATCGCCAATCACATCTATTTAACTTATTCTTATGATCAGAAAAGCTTTCGTTGAAGTTTGACTTGTCATTTGTATGAAATTACGAAAATACCCCTAATCGTAAAATCGCGTAATTTTCTATTTCTTTAGATGATTTAGTCTATCTATTGCCATGACATTGGACTTTCTCACATGAGGATTATTTTAAATTTGACACTTGGCCAGAAGTCAATTTCGTTTGACTGTTATTCATGAAAATTCCACCGGCCTATATCCTTAATCGTCATTTTTAAATTTGTTTTAAATGCTTCAAAAATAATCTAAATAATTGAGTTTGGGTTAGAATTTCTTACCATTACTTTATTTAGCTCCGAATATCGAGTTTTCCAAGTTTCACTTTCATCCGAACACTAGAAGGTCCGTGGGGCCCACCATGCTGCTACTTTGTATACCTGCGAAATACACAAGAATTAACAATGATGAGAATTCTTATATACACTACAGTATTGGAATATGAGGTTCTCAAAAAAAAACATAATATATTAATATCAAATAATTTTTAATATTTGACTTATTGAATTTATAAAAATAAATATATTATTAATTTAACATTTGATTTTATATAAAAATCATTATAATATTTTATTATTTTTATTTCATAATAAAATTTTAATTTTAACACAATAATAAATCAAATATATATAAAATCATTATATAATTTTAATATTTGTTTGAAAATTTGAATTTGATATTTTGTACAATACATTAAGAACATTACTAGCAAAATTAAATTTAACCTATATTTTTTTTAAAGTTTCCAGTGTAGAAAAATATTAAATTTACTTGATAATAAACCTAATCTTAAATTTAAAATTTTAGATTTTTAAGATTAAAAAAAGTTAAGTAATTAAATTAAACAATACCAGTACAATATCCAAACATAATATAATAAAATAAAAATATGTGAACAAAAGTTTTTACGTTCCTAAGGAGTAAGAACGCAATAAATCTAGATCAACAAGTCAATCCAACATCCAAGTTTGTTATCTTATAATAATGATTTATATATTATATTATAATAATCTCTTAAGAATAAATAATATAATTTCTTAGTGTGTAAGTATTATTTTGATAAAATTAATTATTTATTAAAAATATTTTTTATTATCTATTAATTATAAAATTAAAGTGCAGATAAAAAATAATTATTTCTAATATTAAAGTGTAATTTAAAAATATACTATAGTAGTATTATTGTATAAGTGGTAATTTTAATAAAATACATGAATAAATCAAGTTTTGGTAATTAATTATTTGTTATATTAATAAGATTCCAATTTGGTATCTATAACAATGATTTATATATTATATTATAATAATCTTTTAAGAATAAATTATGTAATCTCTTAGTGTGTAAGTACTATTTTGATTGAATTAATTATTTATTAAAAATAAATTATTTATTATCTTTTAAATATAAAGTTAAAGTGTGGATAAAAATAATATTTTTAACAGTAAATTAAAGTGTTATTTAATAATATACTATAGTTGTATTATTGTTTAAGAGTAGTTTTTAATAAAACTTGTTTTTTATATTTTATTAATATTATGATTAATTATATTTAAATAACTAACATTATATTAATTAATTTAGTAATATCTACTATTTAACATTTTAATTAGACATTCGATTAATTGTGTATATACAATGTTATTATATTAATATGAACATGAAAAATTAATTGCTAAATTGGTGTATAACTGTATATGATATGATTATATCAAATGTTATTATTTATTAATATAATATCAATTGGTATATATAACTTTTTTTAATTCAACGTTCTAAATTTTTAATGAGATATTTGATTAATTACTGTGTACAAGTACGATTATAGTTAATGTAATAATGTTAATATATGATTTATGTACAAACTAAAAACAAAATAAATATAAAAATTGAGATAATTAAAAGGCTTAATAGCCAAATAAGCCCTCAACCTTTAGTCCAAAATGGAATTCAGCCCTCAACGTTTTATTGTGTGACATTTAGTCCATAAACTTTTATTTCGGTGGAAATAAACCCTCAACCTTTTAAAATTATGCAATTAAGTCCAAATCTGTTAAATGACACTAACTGCCGTTAGTATATCTAATGTGAAAGCTGACGTGAATAACTTAGTTGGCTGCCACGTGGCATGCCACGTGTGCAATACTAACGACAGTTAGTGTCATTTAACAAGTTTGGATTTAATTGCATAATTTTAAAAGGTTGAGGGTTTATTTCCATTGAAATAAAAGTTTATGGACTGAATTTCACACGATAAAACGTTGAGAGTTGAATTCTATTTTGGGCTAAACGTTGAGGGCTTATTTGGCTATTAAGCCTTCATAATATTAAGTTTTTTTTTAATGTATATTATAGTTTTATTCAACATTATAATTGAACAATTAGTTAAGTAGTTATACGGTTAGATTTAATTTAATTACTAATTATCTTGGTATTTAAAAAGCAAAATAAATGTAAGAAAAATTCCTAAAAATTTAAAAATATAATATAATTATTAAAAAATAAAAAAAAGTAAAAAAAAATTATTGGACTGAGAGTGTCTAAATTCAAATGGCCCAACTTTAACCCAAAAATTCATTGACCCAATAAATTATTGTTAAGAGTATAAAACCAATTATATAAATGTTCAATTGTTTAGTCTGATTTATTTATAATTTGTTAGTTATTTATTTGTATAGTTAATACTTTTGGATTTTCACTTTCCTTTAGCTTTACTCTATATATATTGGCTCACTTGAAAAATAAATTTTTAGATAATTATTAATATATAATTATATATTTTTATAACAAATATGAATATAGTAGGAAATTAAAAAAGTTATTGTCAAGTAATAAAAACATTAAATGTAAAAATTTATATATATAAATATTTATTAAATTTTAACTTTAATTTAGAATTTCTATTATATTTTTATTTAACTATATAAAAAATCAAATTAATTACTATGTTCAAAAGTATAAAAAAATATTTATAACTTATAAAATTTCAAAATAATTCAACTAAGCCCGCTAAACCTACTTGATTAGAATTGAACAGAACTTGAAAATAACCGAACTCAAAAATATCCGAAATCAAAAAAACACGAATCCAAAAAAAATCGAACCCAAAATGGCCCGAATCAAAAATAAATTGAACCGTAAACAACTCGAACTCAAATATGACCCAGACCGAACCAGCTCGTTTGCCACCTCTAGTTAGACATATCCTAAGTGCCACATTTTTTTCTTTACATTTTTTTTATTAAAAAGAAAATCTATTTAACGGATATGCATTGAGGATAATTAAAAAAAAAAGAGAGACGTTATGGTAATTTTATATGGTGGGTTAGTGAATTTCAAGTTTGTGGGTTAAAGAAAAAATAGATAAAATAGTTAACATTATATAAAATCTTACTTACATATATGATTTTCTATAATCATTTATTCAAGTGACACATGTTCAAAAAAAATCAAATAAAGAATTTTTTGAGTTGTTAAAAGTATTAAAAAATATATTCTAGTTGTGAATTAAATTTAAAAAAAAATTGAAAGTTTGGGAAGAGAAAAAATTTTAATAATATTATAAATTTTATAATTCGTTTGGTTCATTGAAAATGACTTCTGAAAAATGATTTCTAGAAAATGTTGACCTTTTTTTGTAAAACAAAATATTTTCAGTTGTTTGGTTCAGTCAATGAAAAATATTTCTATTGTTTGATTGTTTTCTGAAAAATCTGTTTTCTTTTTTCTAACGATATTAATATAATTAATAAAATATTAAAATTATTTATTATTGATTAATTAAATTATTAATATTAAAAATAATTATATTTTGATAATAATATATTTATTATTAGTTATATTAATATTTTTAAAAATTTAAAATAATATTACTATTTTAATATATAAAAAATATTAATTATATATTAATATAGATTTTTGAAATATTAAAAATATTTATACTATTAAAATAATTATATTTTCTACTGAAAGTATTTATTATTAAAATCATAACAAAAGTGACTTTTTTAGGAAATGAAAGATGAAATTAATTTAGTATATACACCGGAAGAATTAAGTATGAAGTATGGTGATATGTATCTATTATTAGACCTGACAATCTTAGACACAATACAAAAATGATACGAATAAAATACATGAAAGTGACATAGGCTAAAATTAAGTAAAAACCATATATGGATATATTAAATGCTAAAAATAAAGTTTTTGATTTTTCATATTTACACGAATTTTAACACAAAATTTTTAAGTTTTACATGACACGAACACGATTTTATATAACACAAAAACAAATTATAAACATGAATCGCTAGGTCTATCTGTCATAACCCAAAAGCCTATGAAATTGAAAGCCTAATAAGCAAGGCTTAAAGTACAAATAGAGCCTAGGACAAGGGATTTATCTCAGACCTAAACATCAGCATGTAGCAAGACCACCCATCGTAGTCGCTTGACAAAACCTCTCAAGCCACTTGGCTACTAACAGCCACCTAGGTACAACATAGAGCCTCGTGAGAAAGGACATTCATGGTAGATCAGCAAGCTCCCTAAAGTACATAAAGGGTTAAGAGCCCCAAGAGGTAATGTCACGACCCGAAGGCCGCGACTTTCCTTTATACTCATACTTTTCTTAGTCTACAAATTTATGGACTAAATTTTTCTTTTTCATTTTAAGGTTTGTATTCGGTGTCAGTGTAGTTACTATACTATTTAGGTGACTTATAGTCATTTCATTTAAATATTTAACAACCACGAAAACGGTTCTTAGTTACATCCCGACTTGTTAAACAGAATATGTACTGTGCTTCAATTTAAGTCTTACATGTAAACAAGTATTTTATAAGAAACATATACCTCAGAAGACTAGTACCAAGTCCATATACAGTCTCCGATGCCCACTGAGCAGCTCACATGGCAGATGTTAACTTCAATAATCTGAAAGAGATGAAATTTAGTGGGGTGAGCAAAACCACGGCTCAGTAAGATACTAATATAAATGCAAGAGTAGGATTATACTGTCTTAACCGCAAATGCTTAAAACTTGCAAGGATGCAATTACAGTTAATCCTTTCTCATCGATAACATATTATTATCTCATTTCTTGTCATCTGTCTATCACTTATACTTTTAAATAAATCATCATAATCACTTTTTCAATCTTCTCGATCTTACACTATAGTGCATCGCATCTGTCGTATCCAAATTGAATGTCATATACTACTAGTCTATATTTTCCTCTATCTCGGAGTACATCATGTCCAATTGAAGCATCATATCAATTCACCTTATGTTTCATAATCGTACTCTTGTAATCTATCACCTCATATCATTTTCCATATAGAGAAATCATGATCACAATAGTGTAAGTTCACAATTCTCTTCATATCAATCTTATGTTCATGTATCATATCATGTCTAGATGAAATATCGTTACCACTGTGTGCTATCATCACATGATTCAATATATACCGTATAAAATTTGTGTTCTGTATAAAACATTCATTTCAAATCATGTTTCATGTAGTACATAATCATGTACGAAAGTCATGCAATTTAGAATCATTTGACATATGTTTTAAAACACATTTTAAAACATATGAAATCTCTATTCATATCATGTGTGGTATAAAACACATGTACATCATTTCATCTGTCATGTCAAATAAACATGGTTTAAAACATATAAAGTCTCAAATCATATAATGCATAATATAAACCATGTTTCAATCATTCAATTTCAATCATTTCATGTATACTGTAAAACATATCATGTCTAGAGTTTAATATATAATAAATTGTACTCTAGACATTCTTTAACATTTAGTAAGAGACTAGGCATGAATCCCTATTCTATTATCATATCATCTCTAACCCATTGTAGCTATCAATGGGATAGTTTCCCTCGAAGGGTTCACTATCTATGATCATAGATCGTCCCAGTCCCACTGATCAGCTGGAAACTGAGGAATGTGTCCACGACTATTGTCGGACAGCCTGGAATGATCTCATCAGGCAACATTTACATGTACATATCATATATGTATAAATGGGGTTCCATGCCACACAGGCAGAACCACACAATAAATACATACTCTGTGCCACAAAGGCATATGCCACTCAGGCATTCAATAGGGTACCTGTCGTCTCAAAAATCGAAATCTTTTGATATATCATTTTGAATTCATTTAGACAGCCCTCATAAAAAAAAACATTTAAAACCGAGTCTTTTCTCAAATCAATGCATAATTAAATCTCATGTTCAATATGTACATGTCATGAATGATATTAAACATCAAGGTCTGTGGCTGTCTAATCATTTCAAATATTTACTTTCACTTAAAAGATTTCGATGCATCTCTTTTTAAAATATCACTTTTTCTTTTAAAACAACATGAGATCATATGTCATGCATGAATGATTTTCTAAATATATCCAAATATATCTCATTACTCATTCAATCTGTTGTTGTGCATATTATGACATCAGACTAAGGTGTGTCTTTAGTAGCCTAAATTTCTTATTCAAACATGATCATGACACGAAAGTCATCCGTCATTCATTCTACAATTACACACGTCTTTCAAGTCCCCAATGGCATCATTAAAATCCACTGTATATATGTTTGCACGTTTATTCAAATACATTTCAATAACATCCATAGACTACTAGGATCATTCTAGTATATTTTTCCATCAAAGATCACAAGCTACCTCAAGCTTTCATTCTCCCTTTCATTATTTTGCACATTAATTAAATCAATTCCCAACATTAGCTTTACACATACAAAGTTAACATGCCACAATCAAACATTGATTCGAATCCATTCTATTGACAAAGATATTCCATAATGTAGTATATATCAAGTACCAAATTCTCTAAATCTCATTTTATTGCTATATTTTTTTTTCTCAATTTCAGCCTTATGGTATATTAAGATTATATTGTCATATTGGCAGATAGGTCATGATCCACACTTACAATCCTCTAACTTCGAGGTCATAACACATCAAAATGTCCATAAGATTTCGCGATCTACTTTCTTATGATCATTATCTCAATCATACCACTAAGACAGTCCATTTGTTTGAATCTATCAATTCTATAATCATCACTTTTCAACTATGATCTTCTCTTCAAAGCAATATCATATAATCATCGTTACATCTATCAATACTCCAACTATCGAGATTGCACCTCAATTTCTACTCGATAGTCAACTTGAAATATTACATAACTCGAATTATCGACTCTATAAGATTCACAACCAAATTCTTCATATTGTCGTACTCATCCATTAACCTTCTCAACCATTTAAAAATCAATTTTTTCCTATGATACAATAAAATCCTTTCAAGCTTATCTTCGATAATTCTTTCAGGATTCCATTTAGATGAGAATTTAATATTTTTCCTTAAACATTTTCGTGGAAATTTTGGCAGCATAACGACTTAATTTCCTCTAAACTTCCTGCAAGCAAACACAATTTATACTGACAGCCGTTGATTCTCACCAATTTTTACCTCTTACTGAGACCCTCACCATCAGTTGTGGGTCCTTTTAGCATTTTTAACAAATCAATTTAAATCGATGCATCATATAAAAATCATAATTCCATTAAAATCATTCCATCAATGCATCATATAACATCATAAATCCCACATACAATATAATGCTACTAAGGCTTTATAAGAGTATCTTACCCATTCGCCAAGCTTGGCGCACTTTCTGATTTTCGAGCATTGCCGAACTCCACCATTCGTCGCATTTCCGCTTTACTACAATTTCAATATTAATGCACTACATCAATATAACCATAAATTATTCAATAAATACCATCAATTTATTTTCTATATTTTTCCTTACCACATTTTTTTTCTTCTCTTTCTTTTTCCTTTTCTTCTTCTTCTTCTTCCTTCTTTTCTTTCTCCTTTTCTTTTCTTTTCTTCTTTCTTTTCTTTTTCTTTCCTTTTTCTTTTTCTGTTCTGTTTTTTTTTTTCTGGCCTGAACCGGTTCGGACCGGTTCAGGCCGGTTCAACACTCACCGGCCGGTTCAGCCTCCGGCGGCCGGTCCTTCACCGATTCAGCCCTTCCTCAGCTGGCGGAGATGGCCACGAGACTGGATCCGCCCTCCATTTCTCCAGATCGATGGCGGCGGCGCCGGATCTGGCGGCAGAAGGTTCGGTCTCCTCCTTCTCTTTTTCTCCCTCTTTTCCGTCTTCTCTTCCACCGCCGGTGCCTCCTCTCCTTTTAGTTCGCCTTAACCGACGATGAGAAGGCAGTGGCGGTGACCGGATCGACCGGCACCGCCGTTTCCTCTTTCCTTTCCTTTCTCGTTTTTTTTTTCTTCCTTTTCCTCTCCGTTTCCGTTTTGTTTTTCTCCTTTACTTTTTCCGTTCGTCGCCGGTTGGCTTCTCTCTTCTTCCTCCTCTGTTCACCGGCGGCGTCACTCTCTCTCTCCCTTCTCCTTCCTCGCCGTCGGCGTCGACCGGCTTCTCAAACTTCTCCTCTGTTAAACAGAGGAGAAAGAAAATAAGGGGGAATCGGGTTATCCCGATTCCCCTTTTCTGTTTTTTTTTATATAATATAATATATAATTATATTTTTATAATTATATATATAATCAAAATATTAAACATATATATAAATATATATATTTTTTTCATATAAACCCTTTATATATATATATATACTTTGATTTAAAGTACTCTATATATATATTTTTCATATATGTTATATATATACATAAATGTATAATAAAATACATATGCGTTTATTCCATGTATAAATATATATTTATCAAAAGCGTATTTATATAATATCGTGATATAAATCTATCAAAATACATATTTTTATTTCTTATTAAATTTGGATTTCTTTATACCTAAATTTATTTTCTCCAATTTCATTCTTATTTAATTTGGATTTCAATTTGTTCAAATTAAATTTTCCGGATACCTTATATTTATTTAGAAAATTGTCGGTCTTCACAGGTAACAAATTGTAAGGACTTGGCATACCCACCCTTTTGTGGGTCAGGCCTAATGGTTAGGAGTGACTTGAACTAGGAAAAGGTTAAGGGTTCGAGTCGTTCCGGACGTGCTTAAGGTGATAAATGCCCTAGGAGGTACTCCAGGCACCTTGGGACAAAACCGTAAGGGACCTCTGGGGTACCCAAGGTGGGCAATACATTGTGAGTAAGGCTCGCTACTAGGGGTGGATCTCAGGCCCACAAAAGGGTGGGTCTACAGGTCCCTCACGGTTTTGTCCTAAAGTGCCTGGAGTAGCTCCTAGGACATTTATCACCTTGAGTGCGTCTGGAGCGACTCGAACCCTTAACCTCTTCCAAGTTCAAGTCACTCTTAAGCATCCAGCTAATGGTTAGGAGTGACCTGAACTTGGAAGAGGTTAAAGGTTCAAGTTGCTTTGAACGCGCTCAAGGTGATAAATGTCCTAGGAGGTACTCTAGGTACCTTGGGACAAAACTGTGAGGAACCTGTTGTGACGACCAGTATCATGTGGGGCCGGTCGCACTCAACCGTATTGTCCGCTTTGGATTCTAGAGGTGGCCCCCGTCAGTTCCGTTGACGTGGCACTTAGGTCCTCACGGATTTCTTTCGCGTCCGCCGCTACTCGAACCCTTGACATCCAAGCGATTCGAGTAACGACTAACCATTGGACCTAGGTAAAGGGTTTGAGTAGCAGCGGACTCGAAAGAAATCTGTGAGGACCTAAGTGCCACGTCAACGGAACTGACGGGGGCCACCTCTAGAATCCAAAGCGGACAATACGGTTGAGTGCGACCGGCCCCACATGATACTGGTCGTCACAAAAAAACACGCGTTTTATTGTGAGGCCCGTATCCTAGTGGCCCATACCTCACTCATCCGTATTGTCCGCTCTGGATTCTAGAGGTGGCCCCCGTCAGTTCCGCTAATGTGGCACTTAGGTCCTCACGGATTTCTTTCGCGTCCGCCACTACTCGAAGGTCCAGTGGTTAGTCGTTACTCGACACTTACAAGTGGTAAGGGGTTCGAGTAGCGGCGGACGCGAAAGAAATCCGTGAGGACCTAAGTGCCACGTTAGCGGAACTGACGGGGGCCACCTCTAGAATCCAGAGCGGACAATACGGATAAGTGAGGTATGGGCCACTAGGATACGGGCCTCACACCTGTGGGGTACCCAAAGCGGACAATACGTTGTGAATAAGGCTAGCTACTAGGGGTGGATCCCTGGCCCACAAAAGGGTGGGTACGCCAGGTCCTTACACAAATACAATCTAATCCCTATTTTCAGTCCTCTCAACTTATATCTTTCTTCTTTTACGCGCATCACCTCCGTCAAAAGACTTTTATTAACTTGAGTGTTAGAGTGAGTGCTAAAGTACAACTCCGACATCCCCTCTCACGATTCTTTCCTTGCAACTAACAAGTACTCACTCGAGGCAATCGGATATCATCCGACTTTCCATTTTTATTGTTTAGGACATCAACAATTAGAGTGGTCTGTAGGAAACGACATATATAAGCCATGTCTGTCCAGACAACCACATCACCAGCCTTCACTGCGAATACTAGCCAAGACAATCCCACTATTAGTCACATACTCGCCCTGCACCCTAATTTTCATTTAGCTTCCTCAATATGGTCGAACTACGAATACAACTCTCCCTATATGCAACATGTTATGCTTTTCATGTAATAAGGGATGAACCACCCCAACTATTTCCAAAACCTTATGAACAACCTCACCCTTGTTCCCTTGCAATCCTCTCCTCACAAACAACACGACACTTTTTAGCCCTATTGTCACAATATCTCTAGGCCACTGGCCTAATCCAACCGTGTTGCCCTAGATCCCTTACATTGCATCTAGAACCTTAGTGACTACAACACTTATAATGACACCAACAACTCCCATAATGGCACCTGCCATCATTAACCCTCGAGCAATGGCATCTCTAGTAACAACAACATTACCCACAAGCACGCAACCACCCATGAGGCCATGACCATCCCCCCAGTCGTAACGATGTTGCCTACAGGAAATACCATAAACATATCCAGGGAGCTCAGCCCGAAAATTCGAGCCTAACTTTTTATCAAAGCCTGTTTTCATTTTTATACTACAAGCCCGAGCCCGACCCGGTCAGGCCTGAAAATAATTTTTTATATTTTAATTTCTTATTTATTTGTTTTTTTATTATGTTATACCCTTTAAAATTTAATTTAATTTGTCAAAATTTGTATATCAATTTCCATACTAAATATTTATACTCATGTTTATTAATCAATAATGTTTTATATATATAATTATATTATACTTATTAAATATATACAAAAAGTTTAATTAATATTAAAAAAGAAATATAAAAAAATAAAAAATATAAATTCGGGCCCGCCCTTGAGCAGGTCCAATTTTTAAAAGGGCTTTGAAAGGTCAAGCCCGAGGCCTGACTCAATTTTTAAACAAGCCTAAAAATTTTGTCGAAGCCCGATTATTGCATCAGATATTTTTGTCTAAACCCGATCAAATATCGGACGGGCCTTCGGGCTTGGGCAAGTAGCTCGGCCTTTGAGCAAGTTTACCCATGGCCCCCATTGGCCCAAAAAGAAGATTTTAATTTATATTATATTAATAAGTTTTTATATGTTACTAAAATAAATTTTATTGGATTTTTTTTTGTGAAAAATTGATAAATAATGTTCAACTTTATGTATTCTGGCATTAAGTTTTCAAAATTGAAAAGAATGGTAATTTTTATTACAATAATGGTTGAGAGTGAAGAAGATAAAGTACATTCATTAGCATATTTGTTATTAATACTACCAGTAAGTAGTTGGAAGAAGTGAAAGTGAACTTATTCCTAAGCATTTGGACATAATTTGAATATTGAAGTCACCACTATTAGGAGAATTTTATTGTTTACTACTTCCGACCTAGATAGAATTAGTCTTAGATGGTAAAACGAATGAAGATACTTATAATTACACAAAAAAATTGTTATTAACACTAACATTTATTCTATCGGTTACCATTTCCATTATAGTAATGTGATTTCAACAATGAATATGTTAAAAAAATAATTGAATAAGAGATTAATGGTTAAATAATGGAATAATTATCTACTTTGAAAAAGATGTGTTTCAAAACATTGATAACAAAAATATATAGCATCTTTTTAAAATATAAAATTGTGTCAAACATAGCAAAATTTTTTTTTCATAACTTAATATATTTGAGCGAAGCTCCTACTAAATAAATTGTTTGGCTCCACCGCTGAACATATCCATGCCGCCACCCTATACCAAGCCATCTAGTTGCAGCAGCAAAATCAGTTCTTTCAACATTACCAACAACTCATCGCCCAAAATCAGCAACTATAAGCACAAGTGGCCGAACAACAAAGGGGGTTAGAACGAACCTCACAAGCTACCGATGGACAAACAATACAAGACCTTCAAAAGGCTAAGCGTGTCTCAATGAGTTGGCTGGATGACCAACACAGTCCACTAATAAAGGAAATACGTCAGTCAAATGTGTTATATTGCTCAGAGTCGTCTTTCGGAGAGTTTGCCGGACTTAATGTAAATGCGGCAGCAAAATCCGATCATAGTCCTTTGTCTGCAGGTGGTTTGTGCAGGAATTATAATGGTTATTGGCTTTTTGGTTTCACAATGAAGATCGGCTGAGACTCTATATTGAAAGTTGAAATTTATGTTATTTTTACGTGACTTCAACTTGCATGGGATCATGATTGTAGGAATACTTGCTGGAATCAGATTCTCTTTTAGTTGTTCGGCAGATTATGCCTAAGCAGCTTGTGGGGGGAGAGTCTGGTGTTGTTAAACTTCTCTCTCCACCTCATGCTTTAGCTAGATATTTGCAAGAGGATGCGGAGGATGTTATGGGTATTGAGAGGTTAAGAGCCTGTGTTGTTTAAGCTGTAATCACCACTCTTCCTTACCAAAAAAAGAGCCAAAATGAAGAAAATAATTATTGGAGGAATTCAGCCGAGCTGGCAATTCTTGTGGATATTAGAAAGAGGGCAGCCAGATATTCACTCGGGTGGTCTAATTGATTGTTTTCTATCCAAATCAAATATATTATTCTTTTTTATTTTCTGTTGGCAAAAGAGAAGAAAAGAAAAAAATGATTATTGAAGGAAATATGAAGACGGTTACAAGGGAGAAAGAGGAGGATAAAGTTTAAAAGAAGCTTAGTTTGGGAAATAAAATTGCAAACAACCTTAGTTTAGGACAAAAACTCTCTTTTCAACTAAAGTAATACCAAGGTAAATCAGGCAATGTGTGCTTTGCTTCACAACCCCACATATATACATGTACATAGAAGCTGCTACTCTGGCATGTGAATAACACAGCGCAAACATTTTCCTTCTCTCATCAAACTGAAAGCTTTGTTGATATCCTCAAACGCCAGATTATGTGTGATGAACTCATCCACCTGGATTTCCTGTCAAAACACTTACCTACTCAACACATAACAATATTGTTCTATCTCAGCAAAAAACATAAATTGGCATGCATGGTTGCCAGTAGCAAGCTGCTTGCAGAATTTCTTTTTTGCCTTGTGCAATATTCTACCACCATTTTGGTTGTGGGCAAAACAGATTTAAGGAAAAGTTGAGTGCTTTCGAACCCGTTCAAGATGTGAACCTGTCCTATGCAAATCAAGGAACTATCTGGCTACTAGTAGGATCTGTGTGGTATATATAGGGAAGGATATATATGCTCTATACTTTCACTACTGATGAGATGTCTGGTGCTTTAGAACCCAAAAAGATAGCACAGTTGAAAAAATAAATTAAAAATGGAACAAACAATAACTATGCTATTTGTCATAACTATGCATCAATCCTACTTGAAGTTTTGCTTTAGGTTTGTAAGTCTTACCTCCTTCATGTACCTCTCTACTAATGATGGAAGATCAGATTTAGGTTTCCATCCGCCAAAAAGAGATCCTTTCAATGTTTTTCCCGAAAGAAATGCTGAATACTGAGCTGCTATTTCAGGCTTCAATTTTGGCACACCAAGAGTAACTGTCAAACCCCATCCCTATGGGAAAACGGAGGACTAAAAATTCAGTTTGGTGATTAAATCTTCTTCAAACAGAGAAGAATTAACAAATCATATGCAGAGAAATTACATCGCAGCATGATTGCAACGCAGTAGCTACCATTCCAGTATCACCTATGCATTCAAAGGAGTAATCTGTTCCTCCACCAGTTATGCCCTTAATAACCTGAAATTCTCAAAAGAAAAAAAAGGAAACATACCAATTCAATTTTAGTTTCTCATTGCTTGTCTAAACTTTCAGTACCATTTGTTTTTAGTTTGCCTGTGCTCATACCTACATGGTTGACACGGACATGTATATATCTATGAATGTTTGTGCAGCAATGTTGTACCAGCTAGTATAAGAATTCTAGGAGGCAAAATCAAAAATGATATTACATCTTTGAAATGTGATCATATAGCCTTTAGAATGCCATTATGTAATACGGATATGTATTCAACATAATTATAAGACAAAGTTACTGAATTATATTGCTCTTTGAATGTATACCTGCTGAATAGGTTCTTTATAGTCTTTGGGATTCAAAAATTCAGTGACTCCAAAAGCCTTTGCTGCAGCCATAATCATACATCATTTTAGAGAATTATCAACAGGGTCAGGACTCAAAAACCAGAAGTTGGAGGTGCAACGTTTATCTTACCTTTTTCATACTTTTCTGGATTAGTCTCTACACCAATTGTTTGAGACGCTCCCCTAAGTTTGGCACCTTGTGCAACCTAATCATAGAAGCAGTATGATAATTGATCATTCAAAATGGAGCAAATGTGGAGGACAGATCATTACAGCGCTGAGCTTGTTACAAAGTACTCTACTTATACTTACAGCAAGGCCTACAGTTCCAAGACCAAAAATCACCACAGTTGATCCTTTAGATATATCAGCAACATTCCAAGCTGCACCAAGACCTAAAATCGTAGCCTTGAGCGTCAAGGGTAGTCAATTATAGTGGTGAATTACATCCAAATGAAACAAACTTATAAAGCTCAATAGTATATTAATTAGCTAAGTGAACCTATGGAACCCAAAGACTTTTGTAATTTGATTCAAGCATTAGCTCTCTGTAAAGGTTTCAACATTCGGTCCTGCTACTTCATCCTTGAAACATAAAGATACAGCTGCACAATGAGTTCTGCAATATTTACTAAAAGTTTGTTTACCTGCAGCTACTCCACAACTCAGTAGGCATATTTTCTCCAAAGGTGCATGCGGGCTAACTTTAACAGCACATCCAGAATGCACAACTGTATATTCACTAAAACTCGAAACTGCACAATAATGATAAACAGGTTTCCCTTTAACCGAGAAGCATGTCCTCTCATCACTGTGCATTACACCTCTTCTTTCCAAACCCAGGACTTGGCACATGTTACTCTTACCAGATGCACAGTGCTTGCATGTCTTGCATTCTCCAGTGAATACTGTCAGCACATGGTCCCCCTCCACAAATTCCATCACTCCCTTGCCCACGCTCTCTACAATCCTGCAAAACAACTCTGAACTTTAATTCAGATTTCTTTTGTCAAGTGTGTAATGACCATTTGACAGTCAATATAACGATAAAGAAAAATAGTAATGCTGGAGCTCTAGTTAACTCCGTTTCCTGTGGCAGACCTTATGCGCTGCATTAAGCCATTGTATACACTAATCTTAATTATGGTTTATTAATTTCTTGAACATTTGGTCAAACAGATAGAGCAACAGCTTGAAGTTTAAATAAAGATGAGGACTTGTAAAGAACAATTAAAACCAGAGAGGGTGCAGAACTTACCCTGATGCCTCATGACCAAATATCCTTGGAAATATAGCCTGCACATGAGCATGCTCTGTTAAATCTACAAGCCTGTATTATTAGAACAGCAATGGTACTAAAAGTTTGAAGAACCCCAAACTTCTTACTATTTTGTAGAAGGCTCTGCATTCAACTAAAAATTTGACCACCTAAATTTCTTTGTATTTTGAGTTCTGGCAATAGCATTTCATACTCATTCATTAAGCATAACATCAAATACATAAATGAATGATCTTTTTTTTTCTTCTTTCAATAAGAGGACTCTAATCTAATGCAAGGGCGAGATGGGCAAGATAGAGGGCAAGGCAACGCAAACATAGTTAAACTATAAATATATAAAAAAATTGGAAAACAACTGGGACTAATCCGAAACCTATAGAAGAAGAAAACACCTGAGATTCCCAAGCAGTAATGTCAGTGCGGCAAAGAGAGGTACAAACAACTTTAACCCTGATTTCATGAGGCTGAGGTGGGCTCACTTGCACTTCCTCCATCACCAGTTCCTTTCCAGCTTCCCATGCCACCATTGCTATAATAAAGAATTAAAAAGAATTCAAATATGAATTAAACCATAAAAATACAACAACAAAAGAAGAGAAAAAAAATGAATGATGGGCGTCAAGCGATACCTTTGCAGGTGATCACATTGGCTTGATTAGTGGAGGATGACATTTCTGCTGTGACCTTCGATAGTTTCAAGTGTTCTTTTTCTGTGCTAAACAGTGAAGAAAGAAATAAAGAAGAGGGAAGAAAGAAGGAAGGTAGTTGGAAGAAGAGCTGTTGGTGGTAGGTGAGTTTCTGATTCTGGGTTCGGCTTGGCGTCTGACTTCATTTCTTCTTCCTCTTCTTCAAATCGGCTCCTTTTTCTTATTTTAATCCGAATCTTATCGGGTAAGCTCAAGTCCATTTTAATTGAGCTTTCTTCATTCACTAGAGACGTTCCCCTGCTAAGAGTTGGGTCGGTTGAGTTCACGTTGAGTTAATTTCATACCTAGGTTTGCTTGAGTCACTTAAAAATTTAAATCATTTCATATCTAAATTGTGGTCTGTTAAATATAAATTTATTGAATATTTTTTAATCATTTCACCTTTTATAGCTGGCTAATATTTCTATAATGCTTTTGAGTAGATCGGTAATTTATGTATATATTTTGTATTCATCTGTGTAAAACACGAAAATTATTATGCTAAAATTTTTGTCGACATATCAAAATAAAATATTTTTGAGTTTTTGTCAAATCATATATATTTTTATCAAATTTAATACATGTCATCTTTATATCTATTTTCATGTTGTTGTTGTTTCATATAATTGTGTTCTGTTTAAAGTTATCAAATTTATTTGGCAACTTCAATTCAAGAATTTTTGTGGGAGTAATTTCAAAGAGAAGCGATGAAGGGGGAAAGCAATGGATAACTTATATTCTGGGCTAAGTACAACCATGTGTTTCTTCGGTTTATATTTGTTTTATTGATGGTTGACCATAAAAAGACTAATTAATGCCATATTACTGCCAAATTTCACGTCAACACATTACTTTGATAATTTAGAACTGTATACAAAAATACAGAAACCTTACTGGTTTCAATAAAAATTTATTTATAAAGACAGTACAGAGCGCAAGACATGATCAAACAAACCATCACAGTGACCATACCTAATATTCTTTGTCACAAACCTTACAGAAGCAGCAGAGCTCTGGCTCTTATAATACAAACAAGCTGCATTTATTTCCATACCACACTTAATATGCTTACATACATAGTAAAATCAGATTTATGGATTTATATTTCATATATTGTCAACGAACAAGAGATTTCAGCTGGACATCTAAATGATAATCTCTCCTTCATCGACTGACGGCCAGTGTATCAAATATAATCCTTTATTTATTATCAAACCATATAAAGCAGATGAGATCAGTTGTGTTCTTGAGCTTGTTCATTTTGAATCCTCATATGGTCCAGATATGTTTTTCCATAGATCTTGAAGGAAAACAAACCCTTGAGGTATTGCTCCATCCCAACCGTTCTAAATCGTGGAGGATTATTTGGATTTAGCAACGTAGGCGAAGGCCCAACGTTAGCCTCAAATTTGGGATTGATGGAGAAGGTAACAGTTATTCTTTCTTTCTCTGCATTGCTTGAAACCCTGTGCTCACAGCTGTGGTAAACCCCGTTGCTAAACATCTGCATTAATATGCACGTAGCATGGAAATTCACAGCAATTATTTTATATTATTTTAAGGGTTAATATTTAATACATTATCAATAAAGTTTTTTTGATTTTATAAACAAGATTAAGATGATGATACATATCATTTAAAAATATTAAGAAAATAAAAAAAATAAAATATATGTAATTACCTTAATTTTGTTTGTAAAATTAAAAAATTTTACTGATAATATATTAGATAATTATCTATATTTTAATACATATATAATTTTTTTAAAAGAAAAATTATGCATAGGAGAAAGAGTCAATTGCGAACCTCCAAAATGTCTCCTACATTGAGTACAAAGGCATCTGGGTTGAAATCCAAAGGAAACCAAAGTCCATCTTTCCTAATCTGAAGGCCATCGACGCCGTTAACTTGGTGGAGGATGGTGAGAAGACTTATATCTGAGTGAGGAACAAGGCCCATCACCAGCTCTGGCTGCGGACATGGAGGATAGTATGCCATCCTCACTGCTTGCAGCCCATCATCAAACAACTCTAACATCTCCTTCACATCGATTTTCAAAGCTTTTGCCAGCAAACAAAGAATTGTTTTGGCAATTTTTTGGAGTTCCGATAAGTAAGACTCCAAGATATTTCTGCATCAGATTAAATTAAGATCAATTTATCAGGAAAGTATATATAAACTCCACCAAATCAAAAGAAAGAAAGTGAAAAGGAGTTTTCTATCATATTTTATAATTTTTGTAGAGAAATAAAAAGTTGAACATAATTCTTTAATTCACTTCTTAATTAAAAAATTGCTCTATTGACTCAAAAACAAAATTAACCAACCAGTGGTTGAAAAAGATAAAAATAAATTTTTTCTTCAGATAATTAAACATGATTTGAACATTGAAGTCCCATTGTTAAGAAGACTTTATTTTTTATTACTTTCCTTTCGAATAGAATTAACTTCAGACCATAAAATGATGAAAATATATGTGATTAAAAAAAAGAATACAAAGGGAGAGAACCTTAACGATGAAGGGAGCTCCGGGAACAGATGAGGGCTGCGTCTGTGGAGTGGGTTAGTGATTATATTGATACTGTCAACCCAATCAAATTTTCCATCTCCTCTGGCCCTGCTTCCATACCCTTCCCACTCACCTTCCCTTATCTTGTACTTCATTTTTTCCTCCAAAGGAAGCTTATAAAATTCTTCAACCTCATGTTTCAGTTTCTCCAACACCGAGGAGCTAACTCCATGGTTCACCAGCTGCAAAACCAATAGCTCTCAATCTATGCCTCTTTGATTATAATTACATGAATGAAGCTAAAAGGTGATGGAGAAGAACCTGAAACAGACCCCAGTCTTTGCAAGCCGAGTGCAGCTTTTGGAGTTCAAAGTCTGGGTTATCTCCGGAAACCAAACGAGTCAAGTCAATGGTTGGGACGGCTGGCAGTGGAGTAGTGGTGAAAAAGAAGGAAGAGGGTTCTTGATTTAAACGAACAAATTGTTGTGGGATGGTGATCGTTGGCCCTAATTTCACAAGCTCCTGAACACTGATCATCGAAGGAGAGTTGCTTGAATCTATTGGGTTTGATGATCCCATGTTGCTAAGCTCATGAAGTGTGCAATTCATAGCCTATTTGGGCAGTACTTATAAGAAAAAGAAGTTGGCTGAGTCCCCCTTTCAAATTGTTTACTTCAAGGATTTGTATATTGAAAGAAAATTTTCAAAATAAAAACATTTTAAAATATATCAATTCAAAATATTAGTATTTGCATTTGTACTGTTTAGATAAATTTTTTTTTAAAAAAATTAACTCTTGAAATTTAATAAAATAAAAAATAATTATAGGAGAAAAATAATAATATTAAAAATAAAAAATAAAAAATATATAGAATATGAATATTATTAGATTTACAAAAATGGATAGATATTATTAATAATATGAAAAATATAAAAAATATATTATATTTAAATAAAATAATTTTTTTGGGTTTATATTTAATGGTGGAGCATATACATTAAAGCAAGAAAATATTTGAAAATTCAAGAAAATTTGAGAATCTCAAATTTCTTTTTTAATTTCTTAAATTTTGAAAAATTTTCAATTTTTCATTAAAAAATTAAATTTTTCTGAAAGAAATGAATTCACCTGTTAAAATCTTACATCCAATCACACTTTAAGAGAAATTTCAGGTTTAACAAATGGCTAACAAGCAGATGTGCAGCAAGAGAAAAAAAAAGTGAGAACAAAAAGAAATAAAGAAGATAATTTTATTTATTGTGTTTGGTAAAAAAATAATTGTAAATTGAATTATCAATTCAAATCAAATGAGTGTTTTCTTTTTGATTTTATACATGATGTATTGTCAGTATATAATTTTTATATATTGTCAGTCAATTATGGGATGATACCGTATATAAAAGTCTTTAAAAATAAATATTAACAAAGTTTTTAAATTTATTTTTAAGGGTTTGTACATTTTTAGATTTTACTTATTAATGAGGTGTCATCTTATAATTAACTGATAGTGTATAAAATTATACATCATCAGTGTATCATATATAAACTAATTATTCTTTAGAAGGATTGAATTTAACGAATGCAAATCTATTCTTTTTTTTTTGTCTTGTTATTTTCCTCCAATCAAACCAAAGTAATGGAAAAAATCCAATTGCTCCTCATACATCATTTTCTTCTTTAATTTTTCTTCTACCAAACACACTAGAAAAAAATAACATATGGTACTAACAAATTCATTCTCATAAGTGGCATGACTGAATCTTATTTAGATTTTTTTTTCTGTGAAGTTTTGCATAAAAATAATTGAGTAAAAATAAAAGTTAATAAGTTAATTTATTTCCATTAAAAGATTAATAATATGCATCTTAAACATTCTATATATACATAAATAATTTTAATTTTAAAAATACAATAATATATATAAATATATATAAAACAAAAAATTTAAGGGTTAATATACAATTTGACCCTTGAACTATATCATTTTTATCACTTTAGTATTTAAAGAATTTTCGTTATCACTTTGATATATAAATTTTACTTTCATTACACACTTTAGCATCTAGAATTAATGCCATTAGAAAAAAAAATTGACATGGCATGGATTGTCTAATTAGAACGTGACACGTGACAATAAATGCCACGTCATTGATGCTCTACATAAGCTTTATTATAAAAATATTCTAAAAATATTTAAAACACATACAAATATTTAAAAGTATTTAAAAATTTTGTAAAAATATTTAGAAGTATTTTAAAATACTAAAAAAATATTTAAAAATACTTTAAAAAAATTTAAAATTTTATTTTTGGAAATAAGTAAAAAAATTAAAATATTTAAAAATAAAAGCTTGAGTTTCATTCTTTTTTAGACTTCTCTCCCTCTTTTTACATCCTGTTGCTCTACATTTTCTATATGTTATCTCCATCTCTAGGTTGCCATTGTCCTCTGTTGCTACGATTATTGACGACCATCGTCGAAACCCCACGAAAATCTCTAGAACTGATCTTCAGACCTTTAAACTTAAATTGAAGATTATTTTACCTAAAACCCACCTTCTAGTGTAGGTCTAAAACCAAAAAACCCTCATTGCCTGAAGAATGAAAACCCAAATGGGGATAACACCATTTCATCCAAGGACCGATAAACCAAAAAGTTTGGTATTAAAAAGACACTACTAGCCTTTATTGTTTAGCAAAACTCTTTACCTTTACCATAGTTTTTGAGTGATTGTTAGGAATTAATGTTGAGCCACAAATATTAGACACCTTTGAGAGAGTTTTAGAATATGCATTTGCTCTAGCTGGTTCTAAATTTTCAAGAGCCAAGAAATCAAGGCTAGAGATATCAAAGATGTTGGAGAAAGTAGTCGTTGAAGAGAGAAAAGAAATGGAAAGCTGTTTGAAAGAAAAGAAAGGAAGTATGCTACATCGCAATTGGTGGCTTATTTGCTGACGGTGTATTGAGGATAATGTTTGTGGTTATTATGTGTGGTTACTTGACTACAAAAAGATGGACCTTTAACGACAGATTTAGCGATAGAATTTTTCATCGCTAAAGGTCAAATTCCATCGCTGAAGCCCTTTAGCGACGGATTAGTGACTGAAATTTTCTGTTAGAAAAATCGAAGTCGCTGATGCTCTATCTATCGCTGAAAACTTTATTTCTGTCGCTAATTAGCGACGAAATTTTTGCCTATCAGCAACAGATTTTATGTAATCAATGATAAAAATTTTCGTCACTGAAACCTTAATTCTGTCTTTGAAAATCCATCAGTAAATAGTATCAACGATAAAATTTTCCATCACTGATTATATTTTTATTTTTCTAATTTTACTAAAAAAATCCGTTGCTAAATGTTTCACCGACGGAATATTCTGTCACTGATAATATATTTTATCTTCAGGGACGGAATAATCCATTGCTGATAAAATATTTATTCCATCGTTGATGATATTAGCAACGAAATTTTCTGTCACTGATGGCATTAGCGACGGAATTTTCTATCGCTGATTTTATGAATTCCAATGCTAATTCAATGAATTTCGTCACTGATGATATTATTTCCATCGCTAATATGATGAATTTTGTCACTAATTTTTCCTTTTTTGGCCTTTTTTATGCATTTCTTTACCAAAATGCTAAATTTTGAAATTCTTTTCAGAATTTTTCTGAAATATACCTAAGTTTATACATAGAACACTAAATTCATGACTACAAGATTCGTATGTAGCAACATTTAAAAGATCGTAATCCATAAACATAAAACATCGATAAGATTCATACATAATCATAAAACATAGTTAAAATTCATAAAATCCATAGCATCTATCAACAACTATGAAATTTTTAAAACATAATAAGAACAAAGTACTGAATAATTCTTACAAAATAGAGATTCATGCAGAAGGTCCATCTCCGAGGTTTGGTAAGCGTCTATCACCAAGATTTGGAAGACCTCCTTGGTTACTTTTCCATGCATGAGTCATCTTAGCCATCCATTGGTGCATTTCCTTGTGATATTTTAGGACTGCATCAAGTTTCTCTTCAATAATCTTGATTCGCTCATCCTGGCTTACTATTGATGGAGAAACCGAGAACATTAGACTTGTTGAAGAGGCGGATGACTCAAATATATCTCTGTTTCATGAATTGCTTCCAAGGTCGTACACATGTGTAGGGGTAGTTTCCATTCCTCTAATGGAGTCACACCAAGCAACAAGATCAAAGTTTGGTTGACTGCTAATATCCACACCATACTTCATAGCTAATGAAGCATCATATTTTTCCTATAATAAAAAATATTTATTATTATATATATACTTAAGAGGTAATTAAATAATAATTGACATATTGAAGAAGAAATAATTTTAAATATACATACACTGACAACTTTGGACTTATTGTCCACCTATTCACCTTGGCCAGCATTTTTTTGTGGGTTAGATCAAAAACTTCCTTATATGTAGGTGTCCAATTATATTGATCCCTCTTCGAGTAAAACATTAAAAAACTTAAGTTAGCTGCAAACAATATATATTTTAAATAGAATATCATATATATGATTTAAAACGTTACATACCGGCCTATGTGCATGCACAGGAAAAGAAACCGATCCACTTGTATGCTTCGTAACAGTTCTTTCTTTTGTGGTCAATCGATTTTGCTTTCCTTTCTATGACCTCGCCTCTCATTTTGGTTTGCCCCACAAGTAATCAATCAAGGAGTCCCATATCTCAACTTTGATCCAACTAGACATATAGCCTTTACACTTCGAAATCTGATATGTGCCAAAATGTTGCATAGGTTTCTTCTTTTCGCTTGCAAAAAGTCACAATCATGTTTTGCAAATGTTCTCCCAAATATTTTTCACAATATTCGTCTCTTCATGAGGCTCCTCAAAAATTTCCTAAAATAATTGAAATCATTAGTCAAAAATTAGGTTAAAGAAAAAAATAAAATAAAATATTAACTATTTGTGATTGACATACCGAAAATTTTTCCCACATTTGGGTTTTCACAGCATTTGGAACAGTTTTCCATGTTGGCCAAGGATCAGTAAAATACTTTTTAATTAATGTTGTAATTTTTCGAGCAGCTTGAGGCTTCAAAAAAGTACTGAGACATAAATAAATTCAAATTTTTTATATGATATTAATTAATTAACTTCATATAACAAAATAGTAATATTATTTTTATTACCTGTTATTTAGACAAGTAAGTCGTGCCTTCTGATCTGGATTACTTGGAGTTGAATATCCTTGGTTGGTTCCTCTTGTTCGTTTTCTACCTCCACTCCTAATACCATCAGAACTCGCACCACTGCCTGCGTTCCGTCGAAGTATGATTGACAGTAAGCTGCTCGATCGCTGTTCCGTCAGGAGATAAACCTTGGGCAGATGATAAGCCTTAGGCAAATAGACCCTGTATAGATTGGCCTTGTGCTGATGGTCTATGGGCAGATTGGCCTTGGGCAATTGGACCATCTCTCAGTCAGTGGGTGGGTCGATATCAATAGTATTCACTTCTGTTGATGGGAATAATTATGCTTTAAGTTTAACTAGTGGGTCTGAGATCGTGGAGTAGGTATGAAAAAAGACTTCTAACTCGTTGTAGGAGATCTGCCAAGTCGAGATTTCTTACCAGATGATTTCTTTGATGGCTTCACTATACCTGCAGTACAAAAAAAGAAAACAATATATGTATTAGAAAACTAATGAAATTAACAAATAAAATAAATTAACATTTCCACTGACAAACTTCGTATTTGAAAATGTAAAATCGATAAACTCTTCAACTCTATTTAAATACTCATTTCTAATATAACTATTACTATCTAACCGGTAATACATCTAACTCCTATCCTTATCCATTATAGAATATGAATAAAAGATCCGTAATTTAATAAAAAAACCCACACAAACAACAATAAATTAAATATAACAACCAAAGGTAAATATCTCAACCAACTTAATTACAATAAAAATTTTAAATCATAATTTAATATAAGATATCAATTCAATCTACCTTATTAATTTAACAACTAATTATTAAATAATGCATTATGAAATAGTTAAAATATTACCTCACGATCAAAATCCACGAAAACACTCCTTGTTATACATTAAAAATTAAATTCTATTTTCTTTTAATAGAAAATATAAAAAAATAACAATTACAATACATACAACATTAATTACACTACATATTAAAACTATGAATACAACAATATATATTTATACAAAGAAAAGAATAATATTTATATATATATATATATATATATATATATATATAAAACAATATATATCTAACATTAAACAAGTTAATAATAATATAATCAATCTATTAATACCATGTAAATATATACACACAAACAATAATAAATTTTCTTCATCAAATAAAAATTTTCATAATTAATATTATTATAACCAAATTAAATCTACATAAATAAATTTATATATTTCAAAGTTAACAAAATAAATATATACATTTAAATAAAAATTTCCTAACAATATTCCTATAGATATATATATATATATATATATATATAACAAAAAAATTAAAAACATTACTAAATAATTATACAAATAAATAACAACAAAGTATATATACAAAAAAATAAATATATACAAATATATCCAAATAAATAAATATATATATACACAACTAAATAAATATACACAAATATATATATATATATAAATATATATATATATACACACACACACACACACACACACAACTAATTAAATATACACAAATAAATATATACAAACATACACAAATAAATATATACAATTATATGCAAATAAGTAAATATGTATACACAACTAAAGAAATATACAAAAATAAATACATACAAATATCTAGAAATAAGTATATACAAATAAATAAATATAAATACAAAAAATAATAACAGATGTGTATATATACAAATATATAGAAATAACTATATATATATATACACACACACACACACCATAGTGGAGATCGATGGATGCTGGCAGTTGGGGTGACCGGTGGTTAGAGTGGTAGGCGATGGAGAGATGGTCGGCGATAGGGAGGTTGTCGGCATGGGACAATGAAGATTTTGGGTTTTTGGTCTTTTTTTTAGTAGAAGAGAACAAAGGAAGAAAGAGAAGAAGCCGCAAGCGTTGGTGGCAAAACGACTAGTAGCCAACAAGTCGGCGATCGAAGGTAAGAAAAAAAAAGAATAGTGCAAGCACGCGCTACAAGAAAGGAGAACTAGATGAGGAGCGGTGAAAATGGAGAAAAGAGAAAATGGGTGGAGAGGGAATGTGAAAAAAGGGAGAGAAGTTGGCATTAACGAGGAATTACCGACGGAATTTTCTTCAGATTAGCAATGGAAATTCCATCTGTAATTCCTCTCTAACACTCCTTCGGCTGCCGTGTGAACGATTAGCGAGGAGTATTAGCGACGGAATATTCCATAGCTTATAATACGATAAAAAAAATTTAAATACGTTTTCTATGTTAGAATTAGTGATATAAAGCTTTTGTCGCTAATTACGTCGTTAAATATAATCAACGACAAAATTAGCGATGGAAACATTCTATTGGTAATTCTTAAAATTATAAAAAAATAAAAAACAAAATTAAAATAAATTTCAATATTATGGAATCAATGACGGAAATTTTCTGTCACTGATTCCGTCGCTAAATATCATTAGTGATGGAAAATTCCATCGCTAATGTTTCGAAATTGTAAAAAATAAAATAAACAAAATATAAATGGGTTGGATTTGTGACAGAAATTTTCGTTGCTAATAGTCATTTGTAACGAAAAATTTCGTCGTTGATTTAAATTTGTAATTTTCCACCATTTAGAATTTAGCGACGGAATTTTCCGTTGCTAATTTTGAAGCCCATGAATAGTACTTTCGTGCCATAATTAGCAACGAAATTCTTTCCGTCGTAATTTACAAACAAGATTCTGTCACTAATTTCATTGCTAAGCTTAACATTGTTTCTGTTGCTAATCCGTCGCTGATGCTTACTATTAGCGACGAAAAATTTCCTTCGCTAAAATTCTATCGCTGAAAGTCTTTTTTCTTGTAGTGCTTGTTGTGTGTTCTATTTTTTGATTTTTTTTTTGTTGAAATTGCGTTTGGAGTGGATTGGTGGAAATGGGATGTTGTTCATGGTTTATCAATGAATCCCCCTATTTCAATTTTCTCTGTATTTTCCCACTCTCCAATTTTCTTCACTGTCCTCCCTTTCTTGACCAATTCTGCTATTAAAATAGAGATTTCTTAATTCAATTTTTGTCACGACCCGAAAGCCGCGACTTTCCTTTATACTCATACTTTTCTTAGTCTACAAATTTATGGACTAAATTTTTCTTTTTCATTTTAAGGTTTGTATTCAGTGTCAGTGTAGTTACTATACTATCTAGGTAGCTTATAGTCATTCCATTTAAATATTAAACAACACGGAAACGGTTCTTAGTTACATCCCGACTTGTTAAACAAAATATGTACTGTGCATCAATTAAAGTCATACATGTAAACAAGTATTTTATAAGTTCCATATACCTCCGGAAACTAGTACCAAGTCCATACACCGTCTCCGATGCCCACTGAGCAGCTCACATGGCAGATGTTAACTTCAATAATCTGAAAGAGATGAAATTTAGTGGGGTGAGCAAAACCACGGCTCAGTAAGATACTAATATAAATGCAAGAGTAGGATTATACTGTCTTAACCGCAAATGCTTAAAACTTGCAAGGATGCAATTACAGTTAATCCTTTCTCATCGATAACATATCATTATCTCATTCCTTGTCATCTGTCTGTCACTTATACTTTTAAATAAATAATCATAATCACTTTTTCAATCTTCTCGATCTTACACTATAGTGCATCGCATCTGTCGTGTCCAAATTGAATGTCATATACTACTAGTCTATATTTCCCTCTATCTCGGAGTACATCCTGTCCAATTGAAGCATCATATCAATTCACCTTATGTTTCATAATCGTACTCTTGTAATTTATCACCTCATATCATTTTCCATGTAGAGAAATCATGATCACAATAGTGTAAGTTCACAATTCTCTTCATATCAATCTTATGTTCATGTATCATATCATGTCTAGATGAAATATCGTTACCACTGTGTGCTATCATCACATGATTCAATATGTACCGTATAAAATTTGTGTTCTGTATAAAACATTCATTTCAAATCATGTTTCATGTAGTATATAATCATGTACGAAAGTCATGTAATTTAGAATCATTTGACATATGTTTTAAAACACATTTTAAAACATATGAAATCTCTATTCATATCATGTGTGGTATAAAACACATGTACATCATTTCATCTGTCATGTCAAATAAACATGGTTTAAAACATATAAAGTCTCAAATCATATAATGCATAATATAAACCATGTTTCAATCATTCAATTTCAATCATTTCATGTATACTGTAAAACATATCATGTATAGAGTTTAATATATAATAAATTGTACTCTAGACATTCTTTAACATTTAGTAAGAGACTAGGCATGAATCCCTATTCTATTATCATATCATCTCTAACCCATTGTAGCTATCAATGGGATAGTTTCCCTCGAAGGGTTCACTATCTATGATCATAGATCGTCCCAGTCCCACTGATCAGCTGGAAACTGAGGAATGTGTCCACGACTATTGTCGGACAGCCTGGAATGATCTCATCAGGCAACATTTACATGTACATATCATATATGTATAAATGGGGTTCCATGCCACACAGGCAGAACCACACAATAAATACATACTCTGTGCCACAAAGGCATATGCCACTCAGGCATTCAATAGGGTACCTGTCGTCTCAAAAATCGAAATCTTTTGATATATCATTTTGAATTCATTTAGACAGCCCTCATAAAAAAAAACATTTAAAACCGAGTCTTTTCTCAAATCAATGCATAATTAAATCTCATGTTCAATATGTACATGTCATGAATAATGTCAAAATGATATTAAACATCAAGGTCTGTGGCTGTCTAATCATTTCAAATATTTACTTTCACTTAAAAGATTTCGATGCATCTCTTTTTAAAATATCACTTTTTCTTTTAAAACAACATGAGATCATATGTCATGCATGAATGATTTTCTAAATATATCCAAATATATCTCAATACTCATTCAATCTATTGTTGTGCATATTATGACATCAGACTAAGGTGTGTCTTCAGTAGCCTAAATTTCTTATTCAAACATGATCATGACATGAAAGTCATCCGTCATTCATTCTACAATTACACACGTCTTTCAAGTCCCCAATGGCATCACTAAAATCCACAGTACATTTGTTTGCACGTTTATTCAAATACATTTCAATAACATCCATAGACTACTAGGATCATTCTAGTATATTTTCCATCAAAGATCACAAGCTACCTCAAGCTTTCATTCTCCCTTTCATTATTTTGCACATTAATTAAATCAATTCCCAACATTAGCTTTACACATCAAAGTTAACATGCCACAATCAAACATTGATTCGAATCCATTCTATTGACAAAGATATTCCATAATGTAGTATATATCAAGTACCAAATTCTCTAAATCTCATTTTATTGCTATATTTTTTTTTCTCAATTTCAGCCTTATGGTATATTAAGATTATATTGTCATATTGCCAGATAGGTCATTATCTACACTTACAATCCTCTAACTTCGAGGTCATAACACATCAAAATGTCCATAAGATTTCGCGATCTACTTTCTTATGATCATTATCTCAATCATACCACTAAGACAGTCCATTTGTTTGAATCTATCAATTCTATACTCATCACTTTTCAACTATGATCTTCTCTTCAAAGCAATATCATATAATCATCGTTACATCTATCAATACTCCAACTATCGAGATTCCACCTCAATTTCTGCTCGATAGTCAACTTGAAATATTAAATAACCCGAATTATCGACTCTATAAGATTCACAACCAAATTCCTCACATTATCGTGTTCATCCATTAACCTTCTCAACCATTTAAAAATCAATTTTTCCTATGACACAGTAAGATCCTTTCAAGCTTATCTTCGATAATTCTTTCAGGATTCCATTTAGATGAGAATTTAATATTTTTCCTTAAACATTTTCGTGGAAATTTCGGCAGCATAACGGCTTAATTTCCTCTAAACTTCCTGCAAGGAAACACAATTTATACTGACAGCCGTTGATTCTCACCAATTTTTACCTCTTACTAAGACCCCCACCATCAGTTGTGGGTCCTCTTAGCATTTTTTAGCAAATCAATTTAAATCGATGCATCATATAAAAATCACAATTCCATTTAAAATCAATTAAATAAATGCATCATATATAAAATCATAATTCCCACATACAATATAAAGCTACTAATGCTTTATAAAAGTATCTTATCCATTCGCCAAGCTTGGCGCACTTTCTGATTTTCGAGCCTTGTCGAACTCCACCATTCGTCTCATTTCCGTTTTGGTACAATTTCAATATTAATGCACTACATCAATATAACCATAAATTATTCAATAACATCAATAGTTTATTTTTCCTCAATTTTTCTTACCTTTTCTTTCTTCTTCTTCTTCCTTTTCCTTTTCCTTTTCCTTTTCCTTTTCTTTTTCTTCTTTTTCCTTTCTTTCTCTTTCTTTTTTTTTTCTGTTCTGTTTTTTTTTTTCTGGTCTGAACCGGTTCGGACCGGTTCAGACTGATTCGGTCTCATCCGCCGGTTCAGCCCCTCGCCGGCCGGTTCTCCGCCGGTTCGGCCTTCCCACAGCTAGCCGAGGTGGTGCTGAAGCCAAATCTGGTCTCATTTCCTCTCCACCGACGATGACGGCACCGGATCTAGAGGTGGCAGCGGCGGCCTCTTTCCTCTCTGTTTCTTCCTTCCCCCTCCTTTATCTTCCATCGCCGGTGGTCTACTTCCCTTCGATTCACCTTCGTCTACGCCGGGGTGGTGGTGGCGATGCCCAGATCGGCGGCATCGCCAGTTTCCTTTCTCCCTTTTTCCTCTCGGTTTTTTCCGTTTTGTTTCGCGCCGTTTTCCTTCTTTCCTTTTTCCGTTCGTCGCCGGCTGGCTTTTCTCTTCTTCCTCCTCTGTTCACCGGCGGCGTCACTCTCTCTCTCCCTTCTTCCTCTCGGCCGGCCGGCGTCGACCCTCTCTTTGCATTTTCTCCTCTGTTTTAACAGAGGAGAAATGAATAAGGGAATCGGGTATATCCCGATTCCCATTTCCTTTTTTTTTATTATTATTTTTTAATTATATATAATAATAATAACTATAATATATAATTATTATACACCATAATTATATATATACACTATTCATAATATGTATTTAAATACAAATTTTGTATCAAAATATATTTTTATATATATACTTTTTATACTTTTATCACAAAATAATATTTATATTTATCCAAGGTATATTTATATAATATCATTATATAAATATATCAGAATATTTTTATTTCTTATTAAGTTTTGGATTTCTAAATATCCAAAAATTATTTTCTTCACTTTCATTCTTATTTAATTTGGATTTCCATTTATCCAAATTAAATTTCCTCCTTCATTTCTTATTTCCAAATTTAATTTTCCTTTTTATTTCTTATTTAATTTGGATTTCACTTTGTCCAAATTAAATTTTTCGAATACCTTATATTTATTTAGAAAATTCTTGGTCTTCACAATTTTTGTCACGACCCGAAGGCCGCGACTTTCCTTTAATACTTATACTTTTCTTAGTCTACAAATTTATGGACTAAATTTTTCTTTTTCATTTTAAGGTTTGTATTCGGTGTCAGTGTAGTTACTATACTATCTAGGTGACCTATAGTCATTCCATTTAAATATTAAACAAACACAGAAACGGTTCTTAGTTACATCTCGACTTGTTAAACAGAATATGTACTGTGCATCAACTTAAGTCTTACATGTAAACAAGTATTTTATAAGAAACATATACCTCAGAAGACTAGTACCAAGTCCATATACCGTCTCCGATGCCAATTGAGCAGCTCACATGGCAGATGTTAACTTCAATAATCTGAAAGAGATGAAATTTAGTGGGGTGAGCAAAACCACGGCTCAGTAAGATACTAATATAAATACATGAGTAGGATTACACTGTCTTAAACTGCAATGCTTAAAACTTGTAAGGATGCAATTACAGTTAATCCTTTATCATCGATACATCTCATTATCACTTCTCATTTTCACTTTTCATTTCATAATCATACTTTGGTATGCTATCATCTCATATCAATTCTCATATTTACTTTTCATTTCATAATCATATTTCTGTATTTTATCATCTCTTATCAATTCTCATATCATCTCTTATCCATTCTCATATTGTGGATCATGATCACGGTGGTATGAAGTCATAATTCTCTTCGAGTAATTCTATATTCATGTTTCATATCATATCATGACATCATATAGATGAAATATCGTTACCACCGAGTCATGGTACTCCTCATATATTCTTCATGTTTAATTGAGATATCCTATCGAGTCACTTTACACTTAACAAACATATTCCCGTCTTATATCAATTCATATCACTTATCGTATGGGAATTTATGATCACGATAGAGTAAGATCAAAATTCTCTTCATATCAATCTTATGTTCATATATCATATCATATCATGTCATTGTATAGATGAAACATCATTAACGTCGAGTCATGACATTCCTCATGGAATTCTCATATACTAAGCATATTATCATATCAGGGTTTAATATGCAATTCATGTAATTTTTCTGTATAAACCACTATCATTTCAAATTATATCATATATACTTTAGGACATGCTCAACATATGAATTTTCAATTCATTTCAAATTTGCCTTTAAGGCATAATAGAAACATATTCAATTTCAATTCATGTATTCGTTTTCAGAGCATGTCTAAAACATGTGCGTTTTAAAACATTTTTCATATATTATAAATCATATCAGGTTTAGAGTTCATATCAAATCAATCTATACTCTAAACCGCATGTCGTTTCAAATTCGACACAAAATCATATATAAATCATGGAAGTGTCGAAATCATTTATCATATACTTTTAAAACATTTACTGTAAATCATATCAGGTCTAGAGTTCATATCAAATCAAACTATACTCTAGACCGCATATTATGCCATGTTCGACACAAAATCACATATAAATCATATAAGTGTTGAATTCATATCTCATGGACTTTTAAAACATGTTTAAAACATGTACTGTTTCAAAACATATTTCATTTCAAATCTGTTTCATGTACAGTATAAATCATGTCAAGTCTAGAGTTCATATCAATAAAATCATACTCTAGACTTCATATCATATCGGTTAGAGACTAGGCTAGATCCCTATCATCTCTCTATCAATAAAGACTTAAATCACTGTAGCTAGCAGTGAAAATCATGTCATCATCCCCTGGAAAACCAACTAGGGCGCTATCTATGGCCATAGACCTCATCTCTCTCAGCCCCACTGATCAGGCGTGACTAAGACTTGTCCACGACTATTGTCGGACAAGCATCTCTCTGCCTAATGAGCAAAGCTCCAATTAGGCGGTTTCCACTATGCTTTATTGAATTGCATTCTTTTAGGGTGCCTACAGTCTCATAAAACATTGAAATCTATAGCTTTCTTTTCAATATCATGTAAAGCATATGGTAAAATTCTGTATGAGACTTCATATATTAAAATATATATCTACCATATACTTTCATTTCAAAACAAATCAATACTTTCTAGTATTCATATAAACATTATTAAAATGTTTCAAGTTGCAAGAAGGCATGCTTAAATGCGATGCTATAAACCATTCAGTATGCAGCTTCGGTAATATTTTCATCAAATACGCTGAAGCGATTCATTTAACTTGTCACCATCAATTATTCAATTTCAAGACTTTCTTTCTGTCAAATCAGTAAATCACTATTCAAATCATTCAGTATTCAAATTGTTCAATACTCTAATTATTTAATAACCAGATCACTTGGTATTCAAACCATTCGGTATTCAATATCCTTTTTCGATAATTATCGACTATAATAATCATTTGTACATTTTAATATCGATACTAGAACCACATCATCAGTGTGAATCCTCTTAGTATCTATGAGCATCTAAATATCATGTTTCCATATAGTCATCAGGATACTGAAATTATGAATTACTAATATCCTCATTCGATATCTATTCCAGAGTCGACATCGAGGATCATAGAACCACAAGGTCAATAATCGCTTATCAAATCCATTTATGGTTTGACCTATTGGTACATATTTAGAATTTTCGACTTGCGGTTCAATTTCATTCACTATCATAAAATCATCACAGTCCTTAATTCACTTTTCATATGGCCTGTAGAATGTAATATCATGCTAGAATTATCTATAAAACGTCATCAATTAAATTTTTGATTGGCAATTTACCACTTAAAAGAATTTGCCATTTTCAACTATCAACAGTGTTTCAATCATTTAAGTCACCTTGCGACTATCCATATTATTGCAAAAATCTCAGTTCACATCTATTTAACATCGATATCACAATCATACCACTAAGACGGTCTATTTATTTGAATCATCAATTCTATAATCATCACTTTATCCGTGATCCGTCTAATAAATAATTCCACCTCAATCTCAACTTGATACCATTTGTGCTATTAAAATCACTTGATTTATCGAGTCTTAAGGTTTAAATCATATAATTCATCACATTATCGTGTTTCAACGATCTATCTTTTCATCGATTTCAATATCAAACTTCTCCGGTAATATCATAAAGTCCTTTCAATTTATATTTTTTCAATAATTATTTCCAAGATTCCATTTACGTCAGAAACTTAAATCTTTTTCCTCAACGTTTTCCTAAGAATTTTGGCAGCATAACGGCTTAATTTTTCCTAACCTCCTGCAAGGGAAACACAATTTATACCACAGCCGTTGATTCTCACAATTCCTACGTCTCTACTAAGACCCCCACCATCAGTTGTGGGTCCTCTTAGCATTTTTAATATCAATTAAATCAACGCATCATATATAAAAATATCACAATTCCATTAAAATCATTTCATAAATGCATCATATAAAAATCATAAATCCCACATACAATATGATGCTACTAATGCTTTATAAAAGTATCTTACCTATTCGCCAAAGCTTGGCGCACTTTTCGATTTTCGAGCCTTGTCGAACTCCACCATTCGTCTCATTTTCGTTTTGCTACAATTTCAATATTAATGCACTACATCAATATAACCATAAATTATTCAATAACATCAATAATTTATTTTTCCTCAATTTTCCTTACCTTTTCTTTCTTCTTCTTCTTCCTTTTCCTTTTTCCTTTTTCTTTTTTTTCTTTTCTTTTCTTCTTTTTCCTTTCTTTTTCTTTCTCTTTCTTTCTTCTTTTTTTTCTCTTCTTTTCTTCTTTTTCCTTTTTTTTCTTTTTCTAAACCGGGTCGGGTCGGGTCGGGTCGGGCCGGGTTGACCGGGTTTGGTAGGGTCGGATTGGGTCAGGCGGGTCGGACTGGGTTGGACCGGTTTCGCCGGTTTAGTCTTCGCTTGGCCGGTTCACCCACCGGCGGCCACCATTTCCGGCGGTTCGGCCACCCTACAGCATCCCGCGGTTGCCACGAAGTCGAATCTGGCTTCGGTTTCACCCTATCACTGGCGACGGCGCCGGATCTGGCAGCGTGGGTTTCGGCTCCTTTCTCCTCCGTTTCTTCCTTCCTCCGTCGTTTCCTTCACCGCCGATGGCCTCCCTCTTCTTCTTTGGCCCTCGCCGTCGGCGTTGGTGGTGGTGGCGGTGGCGGTGCCTGGATCGGCCGGCATCGCCGATCTCCCTTTCCCCTTCCTTTTCGGTTTCTTCCCCGTTTCGCTTCACTTCTGTTTTCCTTTTCCTTTCCCACTGTCGACGTCGGCGTTGGTTCCCTCTCCTTGGCTCGTCGGCGGCGTCGCTGCCTCTCCCTCCTCTCCGCGCCGGCCAGCTCTCCATTGTTTCTCTATTTGCTTCTCTTCTGTTTTAGTTAACAGAAGAGAAATGTGGGAATCGGGTTCCTCGATTCCCACTTCTGTTTCATTTTTTTTCTTTTCATTTTTTTAATAATTATATTTATATATTTATAAATATAATTATTAATTAATAATAACGTATATACACATTTTTATTTTTCTCAAATTTTTGGATTTCTTAATATCCAAATAAATTTCTCCATTTTCTTATTTAATTTGGATTTCCATTTATCCAAATTAAATTTTCTCCTTCATTTCTTATTTCCAATTTAATTTTCCTTTTTATTTCTTATTTAATTTGGATTTCAATTTGTCCAAATTAAATTTTTCGGATACCTTATATTTATTTAGAAAATTCTCGGTCTTCACAATTTTAGTTAAATTTAACTTAAAGATTTCCATTATTTTCATGCCCAATTATTGAAATTTTTAAAGTGCAAAGCTAGTTGAATCCAATCTAAATATTATTAATTTTTTTTTCATTTTTCTGTTTTTTATCCTAGTAAAAATAATTGTAATCATATCCTAAAACTAATTTATCATTGATTCAAACTATTTGTAAATATTTTGAAAAATTTTTATGTATTTTTAAATATTTTTTTGAAAAATTTTAAAAAAATAAAGCTGATGTGGAGTGCAAGTGATGTTGCATTTATTGCCATGTGTCAAGTTCTGTTTGGGTAGTTTATGCCTCGTCAGCTTTTTTCTAACGGCGTTAGTCCTAAGTACTAAAGAATGTGACGGAAATAAAGTTTATACCAAAGTGATAAAGAAAATTCTTTAAGTATCATAGTGATAAAAGTGGTATAGTTCAAGAGCTAAATTATATATTAACCCAAAATAATCTGACAAAAAACAATTTGCTTTTATTTTCAAAAATTCTTTATATCTTTTTATTTTATTTTATTCTTTTATTCTTTATCTTTTTCTCTTTACTTACTTCTCTCCCCATCAATCAGACACTAGAAGAAAATAGAAATTAAGTTACAGAATTAACAATGTAAATTTCATTATTGAAGACTTTTCACAACAAATTTGCGACAGAATTTTTCTTTGAAAAATAAAAATCGCTAACGCCATGTCAGGGCCTGGGAGTGCCTAGGTTGGCTAAGGTTATGCCACCCTCAGACTGTTGACTCACATGTGCTATCCTCTTTGGGTCAACTGATCCTTATTATAAGGGGAAAACACCCCAATTCGCATCCGGAGGAATTCGAACCCTTGATATCACGCAAGTAATTTTTTCGATAATGTGCCCAAAATACTGTATTGTTAATGACTCCGAGTGTAAGAGCATGTTTTAAGATATATGCATGTAGATATGCATGTATCAACTCTTTTATATATAGTTCTTACTAGGCATAAGCTCACCCCTCTTATTTTCTTCCCAGATTACTTGTAGTAGTTTCTGTCTCTGCACAAGAGGATTTTGACTACAGTATTCCTTAGGCGGTTACTTAAGCAGCATAAAAGTATACTGTTTTACCTTTTTATATCCGGACTACCTTTGTATAGTACTATTTTGTGTAAATTATCATGTATGGGATGTAAATTGAACTGTAGTGTACTAAACGTGAATTTGAGGAATTTCATATATATATATATATATATGAAATTGAAGTCGAAATTTTATGGTTCATATTGTAAATAACGAATTAGTCGAATAAATACGAAATATAAATAGTTGACAAATGATAGATCTAAGTGAAGACACAACATACAGCCAAACTAGCTATAATTAAAATGGAAAATTTTAGTAGGATTCGAACCCAATTGGTTAGGAGGATTTGACACTTGCATAATGTCAAGGGTTCAAATCCCTCTAGATGTGAATTGAGGTGTTCTTCCCTAACAAAATCTTGAGGGTTGGTTGACCCAAAAAGGACAGTATGGATGAGTGAGGATAATGGGGTGGCAAATCCCTTACTAACCCAAGCACTCCCAGCCATTGCTCTAACACTTGAAAATTTTAAAATATACACTTAATTTTATGTGAACAATTTCTTGATATGCTTAATAATATTATTTATAATGTTTTCATTTTTTATTTTTCCTAATATATGTTTATCTTATGTTTCAAATTTTATAATTTTTTAATTAAATATTTAATTCTTTTATGATTGGATATTTTTATTATATTATATGTATTTTATATAGTCTTATTATCTAATACACTATTAGTTGAGTTTTTAAACTCCACAAATGGTACTAAGATGATGATATATACTTTTTATGACTATTAAAAAATAAATAAAGGAAAGATATGTGTTATCATTTTAATATCATTTGTGAAGTTTAAAAATTTTATTGACAGTATATTCAATAATAATAGTAATTTTTATGTACTTTAAATATATAAATTAAATAATATTATTCTATATATTTACAAATTTAAATAATTAAAAATAACTCATTCATCACATAAGTAAAAGCTAGTTTAATATATGTTATATTGATTAGATCAGATCATTATGAATTTGGATTAAATAAGTTTCTGTTTAAGGGGTTTCATATTTGAATAGATTGGAAGAGGTTTTTAGATAGGATAAGATTTATAAACTCTAATTATATTTTGAAGAAGTTGGAATATAGATATAAACTTTGCATCATAGGTGTATGAACATTAAAGAGAAACTAGTTTGAAACTCGTGCCATTCGAGAAAATATTTATAAATTAATAAATTAATATATAATAAAAATATTTATTTTGAAATATATATTAAGTGTTTAAGTTTAGAACAACTCAAAGTTTTTATTTTTAATAATTTTTATTTATATTTTGTATATTTCAATATAATAAAATAAAAAAATTCGTATATAATTATGGAATTTTCGTTAAATTGGATTAAAATCTTATGGTAATTTATTGAATTCAAGTAATCTCAAAAGTCAATTATATCTTTAATTTAAAACAATTGAACATTGTCTTAAAAATTAATTACATGTACAATTTTTTTAATTGGAAATTTTCCACTGAGTTTTTGTTAGGTTGAAGATAGACAAATGATTATTGAGTATTTCCTACTATCTTTGAAAAAGGTGTTATTTTATTTGATGATTTGATTAATTTCATATATAGAAGATATAGAGAATACAAAAATTTGTAATTTGATTAAAGTTTTAATTATAATCTAGGTTATATAACTTTGTAACAAAAATAAATCATTATAATGAATTTATACGTACTTATTCGAATAATTTTTTTAACTTCAAACTTAGGATCAAAGTAATGCACCTTATACACTACAAGCTCAATTTACTTGTCTCGAACATAATAATTTTACCTTTATAAGATTTTCAAATATCCATTGAATTTTTATAATCTCTATTTTTTGATCATATTTATAGACACATCATTCAATTAAATTGAATACTGCAAAATATTAAGATAATCATTAACTCAATAGTTTAATAGAAATTTTATGAATATTGTCAACATTTTTATTAACTAATTCTTTAACTTTTCATTAAAAAGTATAAGAACATAATTCCAAAATAATCAATTACTTCAACATTCAACTTGCACCACCTGCAAGGTATACAGAATTCTACAAATACATATATTAACATTACAACATGTTGTTATTATCATAATGGAATAATTTTTTTTAGTGTATCAAATGTAAATATATATATATATATTTATATTAAAGTTGGATTAGGAACATCAATATTGAATAAGTAACTTTGAAATTTTCCGTAAACTTTAGACAGTTTTTTTGTTGCACCTATATGACATATAATAAAATATTTTAAAATAATACGAGTATAGTGTGAGATTCATAATTTCTACCATTCCTACATATTATTAATAAAGTTAAGAAGAGTATATGCTTATAAGTGTTTAAATGTTGCTTGTTCTGTACGTATAAAAAGGAATTGCATGATGGGCCCTAATTGACTTCTAGTGTCCCTATGGAGGTGAAACTTGATGGACTCATTATTTAGAGCCAAATATAGTGGTGGTAAAAATCTACAGATCAAACTCATTTGTTTATGCATATTTCAAAAAATATGCAAACAAATTAAAAATGATGATTAGGTCCACAGGCTAATAGAACTTTCGTGAATAACGGTCAATTGAGTTAATTTTTGATCAACTATTAGTGATAGATAATTTCCCATATAATAAATTTTTAGGCCATGTGGACAAATGGAATAAATCAAGCGTAAAAGTATAAAATTATGCGATTCAACGGTCAGGGCTTTTTTGGTAATTTTGCCCATTTGACCAGTCAAACCTCAACTAAAGCATAACTAATGATTAGATAATGTTAAATAGAGGTGTTTTATGATTGAATAAAATATTTTGAAGCTCAAATTGATTGTTTAAACCGTAGTCAAATTGTGAAGGGTAAAATTGGATGATTTCTTAAGTATAAAGGCATTTTGTTAATTTACACTAAAATATAATTTTTTATGAAATTTTCCAGCCTTATTCCTCCCATTTTCGACAGCCACTCTTCCTCTTCATCTTTCCTCCATGACCAAGCTCACTAAGAGAGAGAAAGTCACCAAAAACCCTAGAAAAAGACATCAAAACCGAAATTAGTCTTAACCAAACCTATACAGAATTTAGAGCTTTACAACTTGACACCAAAATCGAGTGTTAAAGTGGCCAAACTCCAAGGGTAGGCACTCCCAAAAGTTTCTGCCAGCACTAAGGTGAGAGAGAAAGTTGAATTTCTTTATGTTTTAATGGTTTTAAACTATGTGTTTAAGGTGATTAAGCTTGGATTGAATAAAACCATAGATTGAATAAAACCATGGAATTCTCTCTCTAAGGGTTTTGGCCATCATCCTTGAAGAATGAACATAGTGTTGTTTGATGTGAATTTGATGTAGAATCAATGTAGAATAATTGTAGAACATGAATTTAAGTTTAAATTGAAAAAATGAGTTGTGTAAGAGAGAGAGTAGCATTCGGCCAAGTGCAGGGGAAGTGGAAGGAGTGCTCAATTTAATGTGTTTTAGTTTCTAGAATAATGTATAAATTAATACAAGACTGTAGGCAAAATCAAATTAAAAATAGATGTGTTTTGACGATAGTTGCAGTGTTAGCATTGATAGGAAGTAGAATGAAATTAAGACTGCAATAGGCAATGTATTAGGTCTTAATGAGTTAAACATTCTTTGTAACTGAAGTATAGAGAATTGACAGCATTTGTGCAGTGAATTGTAGCTCGGAAGTCCAATGAAGAAACTGGTGCTAACTTGCAACACACCGAGAATCTGCTAGGTAAGGGATATATGTAAGAGACGTAGAGATACTATGTTGCATATAGAATGCCAAAATGCCTTTTATGATAATGGACTTTATGGTTTGCTTGAGATTGGAACACTAGAATGGTAGTTTACAAACTGTGTTTACATGTAGGGATGTTAGGATAAGTATAACCGTTATGTTACTGAAATTTTCTAAAATGACCTTTAGACTTCTAAAACCACTATTGGTATTATTTTGGCAACAAGAAATGGGATGAAAAATGAGATTTGGATTAATAGCTTCCAAAGACCTTATTTGCATACCAATTTTGTAACTCAGCTTTCAATGAGATTTTTATAAACTTTTACATATTTCTTGATACATTCATGTTTCTATATCATTGTGATACGTAAAGAAAATATTTTGGACAACTGATATTGAACTGAGAATATTTGGTGAATTTTTATATTGCAAGTGTAATGAATTTGTGATTTTATTGTTTTATAGATTGACTGAAGATATGATTACTAAATTGATCTTCGTAAACGTTTTGAAATGATTTATGAACTGTTTTGAGACTATTGGCCCATAGCTGCCTACGGACACATGCTTTTATAAGTGTATGATCATATGACTTACTATTAATGCTATTAGGCCTTAGCCACGTCTACAGTGCATGTAGATGTCACCTGGCTAATGTACATTGTGGATTTATTCTGACTATGGCCATATGTCTTATTACATGAGTCTATTTGGTGATGTCTTTGTCTCCATTGTATTTTACTAGGGAGGCAAATTCTTGGTATTCCAGGCACTCCCAGATTTTATTGATTTCTGAATTTGGATTGTTATTAAATATATTTATTATCTTTATATGTATTATTGAAATTGATTTTGATATTGTTTACGGAGTGTTTTGGAAATTGATTATTTGAATGAATTATGAATTGAATAATGGAAGCTACTTTCAAATACCTACTGAACTTTGTGATTGAATAAACTTTATTGAACGCCCTATAGTTAGAATTGGATACTAGGTCAAGTGAGGTGCTCCAAGGCATCCTTATGTACTCAACCTTATTATCTATTCTACTATAGTATCTTTTCCAAATCATGTGCCCAAGAACTTATGATCATTGGTTCCTATACTAAAGTACATGTTTTAAGATACCTAGATATAGTTATGCGTAGTATGAGTTTTGTTATATATATTTCTTACTGAGCATAAGCTTACCCCCTTATTATCCTTACAGATTATCTGCAGTAGTTCTCTACTTCGCTTAGGAAGACTTTATATTTTGGTATCTCTTAGGTTGTTTCTGTTATCTGTTGAGGTATACGATTTTCTTTTATGTATTTAGACTTTCTTTGTACAGTACTATTTGTATAAATTTTTGTACTTGGGATGTAAACTGAATTTTAACTAATAGATGTAAATTAGTGGCTCCTATATGTCTATATACATTTATTTGTAAGAGAAACTAAAGGCACTGTAGATAACTCTGTGAGAATCGATTTTATGGTACTGTACATGTGATAATAATTAATTATTAATTTGATTTTAGAATATTTTGGGTAAATTTCGGGTAAATTTCAAGTAAATAGTGATATGGGCCCCACGTGGATTTTCAAGCCCAGATGTATATATGACTGAGAAAACAGTATACGGATGATGTAATAATGATATTATAGAAATTTGGAGGCCAAAATACCTCATTTGCACTATTCTTGGAAACATGGTAAACAAATTGGAAAATGACGGTTACGTCTCGAGGGTATTTTCGTAAATTTTACCCAAACCAAAATGAATTGAGACGAAGTAAAAATATCATGATATTCTACACGAAAAGTACTTTAACATAATGTCAATAGATTTCTTAAATCAGTCGCCAAAACAGAAAATTTTGCTGGCGGGTCACGAGGGTAAAATCGTAATTTCTCACTACTCGTCCACTGCGCGAAAACGAAACCACTTCCAATCATTAAGGTACATTTAATATGATCATTTGGTACTCAAATCCAAAAATTTGGAGTGCGTTTACATAGTTTTTACAGCAGCGGAACTATAAGGGCAAAATTATCTGAAATTTTCATAACCAAGGGCATTTTGATAATTTTGCCCATTTTCAGAATTTTCCACACTTTTAATTCTGCTGAGAACTGGCACTATATATCATCTTCCTCATTGTCTTCCATGCCATTGATGAGAAGAAAAGAAATTCAAGCCTTTATAACTATTAATCTAGGCAAAATCTCACCCACCTTGCTTCACCAAAATTGATCCTCTCTCTCCTTTACATTTCTATACCAATATCTCATTGAATAATCAAAAAAACAAAGAGAAAAGAGGAGGAATACCATTCAGCCAATTGAGGTACCATGCTATTTCTTACATTTTCTTTAATTCCAATGATGTAGTTTCATTCATCTAAGCATGCTTAACATGTCTATAGCCATGGTTTCATTTAAAAATTGAAAAATAAAAGTGTGCCATTGGAATACCATTCGGTCAACATGGGAGCATGATGAATCCATATATTTTCATACTTAAATATGGTGCCAAATTAGTTGTTGAGCATAATAGAATAACTTAGTAAAATTGGATTATTGAAAATCAACCAAAATGCCCAAAGGGGATTTTCGGCCAAGGCAAGGGGACCTTGAATCATGGTTGTTCTTGATGATTTGAGGATAGATTTAAACTGTAGGAATTACAAGGAGTCTGCCGGTATGCTCGGATTTAAAATTCGACGCAAAACGAAGAAGTTATGTTATACTACTGGTAGAAATATTTTAATGCATTGTGAAATATTTTCCTAGCCTCAAGAGCGAAATATTTATTATTTTTCATAAATCGTGAATTTACCGAGAAACATTTATTAAATATTCATGCTATTGATTTTGATAAAAGCTAAATTATCGAAAATTCACCCTAAGTGTTTCATAGTGGAATATGTGATTTGTAAAGTGCAATGTTGAACAGTGAATATTTTATAAATTATTTTCAGTATAATATTCACTATTTTATTAAATATCCTTTATGGATTGATTGAAAATTTTTACCACGTGTAAGGATTTCCATAAAGGTGATATTATCGTGTGAATATTATTTTGGGACTAAGATGTTTCTACATGTGTTCCATAGTGAAAAATGTATTTATGAAATCACTATGAATTTTGGAAAATAAATATTACTCCCTTTTATAAAGTATGAAATTACCGGAAAATGATTTCCAGTAATCTTGATATTTGGATTTTGAAAGGAAAGTATGGAATATGAGTATATGTGTTTACGGTGAAATAGAATATTTATGAGATTTATTACTACAGTGTAATTAGGTTATAACATTGTTTTCACTGCATGAGATACTGTGATTTATACCTTTGTGGACTTTCTGAAAGATATTATTGATTTTACTTAATTCCATAAAAGTAATGAGATTTCACATATACTATTTTGAGACTGATAGGCCCCGTATCATGCTCACATGTCACGTGTTTCATGTGTTACTGTATCATGTGTGAAGCTATTGACATTGAGCTTGTTTTCAGCATCCCAGTTGACACCTGCTCAGTGTACGACCGAGGACATTTACAAACTATGGCCATGGATCTCACGTATTTATTATTATTGCTCCCTACTGGGATTATAGCATGATATCATGAAGGTATTGCCTGGTCTCCACTATTATTTCACGTGTTATTATTGATTTTTATGATATTTATTGAAATTTACTATTTCCCGAAGTGTTTTATGTCACGATCCGTGACCACATTTTTCATCTTCTTATACACATCTTAACCGGTTGGGCTGTCTGTGATACTTCACTTGTACTGACTGGTAAACAATTTTACAATGTATTGTTTATATTATACACATCCCCTATCGTAATTTATCAGATAAGTAGTACTGTTGACATGTCTAAATACAGAGAATAAATGATCATACCTCAAATAAACAGTCAGTCTAACACATTGTCCTTCGTGTACAGCCAGGATCCACAATCCATTGAACTCGCATTCATCAAAACCTGAAATGTTGAAAATTAAGGGGTGAGCAAAACCACGGCTCAGTAAGAGAATTATATGCCTCACTTGATACTCAGCTTCCTATATGCTGAAAATCTTTTTCATTTTTCCTATGGGCTCTAGGCTCGCATGTAGGAAGGATACTACAGTCGGCTAGGGATCCGATTAGAGTAAGGTAGGTATTTTAGAATACCATACTTGTTCCGGAACCTAGAAGCAACTGTAGAGAGATTTTCATTTCATTTTGAACTAATAAATCCTTTTCCTTTTCACCCCAAAAATCTTTTCGTATTCTTTTCAAAATGATGCTTTTATGAAATACAAGGGTTTAATTACAATAACTAATATTCATATATTCTTTAAAAAGAATATTAGTTAAATCATTATCATTTTTCTTTAAAACTTATTTCATATACATACAAACGTCTCAAACTTGTTTATGCTTTCATTCTATTCTTAAATTCCTAAGGCACCATTCTTTTTATCAGTATGATTAAGTGTGAAAGAACGAACTCATTGTAAGAACCGGGAGTGCCTGGATCTCTGTTAACCAGGGATTTACCACCCTAGTGCCTTACTCATCCGATATATCACACACATCATATGTCATATGCACCAGATCTATTTCATCCTTTGACATTTGTCGAATTCACGAATCACAATCACTTACTTATCGTCACAATATCCTACGATTTCTCATACTAACATCGGAACACGTGTAGCACTTAGTTCCCGAAAGACTCTAGAGGTGGCTCCCACGGTTCAATCATCGAGTCTCTGCTCGGTCTGGCCTGTACTGAAACATCAGAACATGTGTAGCACTTACTTCCCGAAGGACTCTAGAGGTGGCTCCCACGGTTCAATCATCGAGTCTCTGCTCGGTATGGCATGTACTGAAACATCAGAACACGTGTAGCACGTAGTTGCCGAAGGACTCTAGAGGTGGCTCCCACGGTTCAATCATCGAGTCTCTGCTCGGTATGGCCTGTACTGAAACATCAGAACACGTGTAGCACGTAGTTCCCGAAGAACTCTAGAGGTGGCTCCCACGGTTCAATCATCGAGTCTCTGCTCGGTATGGCCTGTACTGAAACATCAGAACACGTGTAGCACGTAGTTCCCGAAGAACTCTAGAGGTGGCTCCCACGGTTCAATCATCGAGTCTCTGCTCGGTATGGCCTGTACTGAAACATCAGAACACGTGTAGCACTTAGTTCCCGAAGGACTCTAGAGGTGGCTCCCACGGTTCAATCATCGAGTCTTTGCTCGGATTGGCCTTTATGCCATATGTATTTTCCACTATCTTATCAGATCTCATGTAGTACTTATGATCTAATATTTCATTTGAGACCATAGAAAGAATATTAGAATTATCATTTCTTCCTTTTGAAAACATATTACCTATCATTTATGGAGTCTAAGATAGACATCAATCTTATCATACTGTATACCTCGGAAGGTAAGGAAGTACACCGGTCAAATCTATGACCATAACCTATATTGTCCTTGGTGGATCACTGATTAGATGTCTACCGGGACTAAACATATCACATATCATGCATCAGCATGATAAGAATACCAACCAGTCTCAAAACCGTAATTCTCATCATAAAATACACCTTTATGGAATTTATATAAATATATAATTCCATGATTTAAAACCATAAGGGTTAAAATCCTTTAGTGAATATTTATAAAATATTCATAAGAATACGCACTATATTTCACTTCATCTTTCGTCTCGTAATTTGTGTAATTTATTTATTCCGAGAATTTTCGGTGGTTTCATTGTCACCATTCTCGAATACATGAATATTTTAAAATTTCATCTCATTATATTCATGTTTTATGAAATTTAGTAATTTCCTTATGTTTCGTGATTTACTATCGAAATTCGGAAATAAAATCATTTAATATGATTTTTTAAAGTTTTTCTAAAATTTTCGGCAGCATAACGGCTGCCGATTTACTAACCTCTTGCACGGAAAATATAGTTTAAAATCTTTCAGCCAGTACTTCTTCCCAAATTATTTTCAGCAAATCATGCATCATAATAATTTTCATAAAATAATTGCATAAAATATTTCAAATTAAATTATGCAGACTGAGTATCCTTACAGTGCTGCACATGCATCCCTTACCTTTTTTCGGGTCGGCGAATTCCGCTTATCTATCGTGCACGCACTCCATTTCTCCCGATTCCTTATCCCGATTGCTGAAAATAATTTCTAGAATTAAAATTCTAATTTTTTTTGAATTTTTTCATAATTTATTTAATTTTTCTGAAAATTAAATCTCCGGAAAATTTCTTACCGAACTTTGTAAAATCTCGGGTTGTCGAATTTTCCGGGAATTTTTCGAATTCCCGCAATTCTCCTTTTTCCTCTTTTTCTTCCATTTTTCTCTTTTTCTTCCTTTTTCTTTTTCTTTTCTTTTCTTTCTTTTTTTTTCTTTTTTTTTCTCTAGCCGGACCGGTTTAGACCGGTTTGTGCCTCATCTCGCCGGTTCGACCGGTTCGGCAGCCGGCGGTCCTCCTTTTTGCCGGTTCGCGCCTCCCACAGCTGGCCGACGTAGCGGGGATGCCAGATCTGGCCACCGTTTCACCCCATCACCGGCGACGGCGCCGGATCTGGGTCCGTGGGTTTCGACCTCTTTCTCCTCCGTTTCTTCCTTCCTCCGCCGTTTCCTTCACCGCCGGTGGCCTACTTCTCCTTCGTTGGTCCTTGCCGGTGGCGTTGGTGGTGGTGGCGATGCTCAGATCGACCGGCACCGCCGATCTCCTCTCTTCTCTTCTCTTCTCTTCCGATTTTTCCGTTTCTGTCCCAATTTTTCTCCTCCTTTTTGGACCATCGCCGGCGGCCATCTTCCTCCTTTCTGCTTGCCGGTGGTCCTCTCGTACCCTCCTCTCTCTTTTATCCTCTCACCGACGGCATCTGTTGCCGCCGGTTTCAGCTGGGATGGGAATCGAGTTTCCCGATTCCCAGCTTGTTTTCTCCCCTTTTTTTTTGTTCATTTCTATTTTTAGTATACTATATACTATATATTATACAATATATTTTATACATATAATATATATTATATGTTATACATACATTATTTCATACATAATATTATACAATATATATTATATACAAAATACATATTGTACATTACAAAATACATGTCTAGTATATATGTGTATATTTATATATATACTTAAAATTAACATTTATATATATAAATTATATAAATGCTATAATAAAATATTTATACATATAAACTTTAATATAAAACCATACTTACTTTTCTTCTAAATGTATTTACATAATTATATATACACATAAAACATTATATTTATATACATATGTATTATTTGAATTTATGAAATAGTATATATATATTTCTATATATATAACAACGTATTTTAAAATATACTATATAATATTTTGAATACATATGTATTGGTATAAAAATACATTTATATAATATATAATTATATAAATATATTTCATTTATTTTCTTATTCTCTTATTAAATTTTGGATTTTCATTCTCTAAATTAAATTTTTCTCTTCATTATTTCCCATAATTTTATCCTTCCCTTATTTCCAATTTATCAAATTTTAAATTCCTCAATTTCCTTAATTTCGAGAATTTCAACGATATTCCCATCTCATAAATAAATTTTATTTATTTACTTTTATTTATTTATTTCCTCTTATCTATTTTCTTTAATATTTATTTTCAATATTTATTATTTCCAATAATTGAAAAATTTACGGTTATCACATTTTATCACCGAATTGTTAATGTATTTGAACAGTTATTTTATTGTTACACGTGTAAAGGTGATGGTTTCAGTGGTCGAAATCAAATTGTTTTTCAAGTGTTGACTTATATGGTTTAATGAATTTTTTTACTCAAGTGTGTGAAATATATGCAATGAATATTTAAATAAATTTTACATTAAATTAAACTTCTACTCCCTATAGTCGCTTTGGGTTTCCGAGACAAAACAAGTATTTCAAAATACCTTCCATGCTCCATCTGGATTACCTGGACGACTATAGTATCCTTCCTTTTAGTGTGCCTAGCATACCGATAGGAAACTAAAGGTTTTTACTGCATATAGTTTTCGTGATATCAAAATTGCATACAACTCTCTTACTGAGCTGTGTTTTGCTCACCCCTTTATTTTCGTCTCTCCAGAGTATTTTTAGTGACCAAGAAATATATCATCCAAGGATTTTCGGCTGCGTATTAAGTACTCCGAGGTAGCTTGTTTAGATCCTAGAGGTATAATTATTTTCTTTTATATGTTCATACTTACTTTTACAGTACAACAGTGTTGTATTAAACAGGGATGTATATGAATGATATAAACATTGTTTTGTAAATATTTGATTTATGTAAATTAAAGTAATTTACAGTATTTATTGATTACTGTTGATTTAAAAATGAGAAATAAAGGCATCACAGACAGCCCAACCAGTGCATGTGTATGAAAAAGTGTGAAAAAAGTGTAAAATGTTATATATTCAGACTGTGACAAGCTCAACTAAAACTTAAGTGTATTATATGAATAAGTACAATTACATGCATGATTTGGTTCGTGACATATAGAGAGAAATGAATCTTTGAACAATGAAACCTGAGGAATGATGTAAAATGGAAATTAGAGTAAAATTTGAATATATTTGATTATCTTGATAGATTGTCAACTTGTTATTAGTTTTTCATAAACCTTAATGTGGTTTATTTATATTGAATAGTGAGTAAGAAAAAGATTTAAAAAAAAGATATGTTATCTTTTTTAATTTTATCTAAATTGATAATTATAAAGATCTTGAAATCTTAATAGGATATCTCATTTCAAAGAGAATATGTAAAGAAATTATTCTTTTACTGAAAAATTAAATTAAAAATATTTTTTTTAAAAAATTTTAACGTAAATGAGTAAGTTCATAACTATCATTAAGGATGTTTCTTTAACATAAAACTATTTAAATGTCAAAAATTTAAACTATCATATTATTTTTTTAACCAAAAGTTTTAACTTTTATACATTTATATAAAATTAAACCTATCTCCTGTAAATAGGTACCCTATAAATGAGTTGCATTATTCGGCCTACTTAAATAGTACTAAGGTATCTAATAATCGCGTCTGATAAGGTTTGAGTAGTTATTTTATCATTCGTCACAGATTCAAATAGGGTTCAAGTAGTGATCTTAACATACCTACTATCCGAATTCAATTATAAATAATAATTTTTAAATATTAATATATATATTTCATTTATAAATTATTTATGATTAATATAACACTTAATTTAATTAATTTATTAAATATTTTAATTATGATTTTTAACATTAATTTATTTCTATGAGTTAATTTAAATTTATTAATTTAATTTTCTCAATAATTTGCATTAAAATTGATTTTAAATTTTAAATTTAAAAGTTAAACTTCGACCTAACAAATAAATATTTAGCAGATTTAGATAATTAACAAGTATTTCTTATGTTATATGGGTAGCATTCGGATAGTAAAAATCAAAATATTTGGATAATTAATTGGATTCGAGTATTATAAAATATAATTGGATACAAGCTTTAATACTCCAAAATTAAGAAGTACCCTATCCATTGTCATTCTTATAATGATGACGGATCCTGTGAGAATCATGTGCGAGGCTGAAGTGGAAAAATTTTATATCTCATCAAATGGTTTGTACAGATGTGTATATATAGGCTGCCAGATGTACTGGTGTGTGTGTAACTACTAACAGCCCGTAATAAAGGAAATAACCAAATACAGAAAAATAAAGAAACAACAGAGGAATAGGCGATAAAATCAGTTGGTTTGTCATTAGCCCTCCTCAAGTTGGAGTAAAGAGGTTGTGAGTGCCCAATTTGCTGAAAAGGGAATGAAAAGTAGGGGAAGGAAGGGCCTTAGTGAACAAATCAGCTAGCTGAGAGGAAGAGGAAACATGTAGTAAGCGAATTACTCCAGCTTGAAGCTTTTGTCGAACCAAGTGGCAGTCAATCTCAATGTGCTTGGTTTGTTCATGGAACATCGGGTTTTCAGCGATAGCTATAGCAGATTTGCTGTCGTAGAAAAGTAATGCTGGAGCAGGATGTGAGACTTGAAGATCATGAAGCAAATAAAGGAGCCATTGTAGCTCACATGTCAGGGAAGCAAGGGTTCTGTACTTAGCTTCAGAAGAAGATCTAGAAACTGTCTGTTGCTTTTTAGATTTCCAGGAAATGAGAGCATCCCCGAAAAAGACACAAAAGCCAGTAACAGACTTTTTGGTGTCAGCATAACCAGCCCAATCAGAGTCACTAAAAGCTTTGAGCTAAAGATTAGACATGGCTAGAAAGAATAACCCCTGACCAGGATTGCTCTTAAGATAACGAAGGACCTTGTGTGCTGCTATGAGATGCACAGTGGTAGGCTTCTCCAAAAATTGCGAGAGTTGCTGGACAGCAAAAGAAAGATCAGGGCGTGTGGTTGTCAAATAGAGCAGTTTACCAATGAGCCTCATCTATAGTAAAGGGTCTTCAAGCTTAGCACTAAGATTCTGACTGAGTTGTTGAGAAACAACTAGAGGTGTTGTAACTGGTTTGCAGCCCAAAAAACCAGCTTGCTGCAGAATTTCTAAAGCATATTTGCATTGATAGAGGCTGATCGCATCCTTGGTCCTAGCAACCTCAAGACCAAGGAAGTATTTCAAGGTTCCAAGGTCTTTGATTCTAAAGGTTCTATCAAGATAAATTTTCATATCATCAATGAGAACAAGGTCATTACTTGCTAGTATAACATCATCTACATAAACTAGCAGTGCAATAAATGAAGAACCACTGCTTTTGAAGAACAAAGAGTGATCAGAGGAGGCCTGTTTAAATCCATGTGACATCAAGGCTGAGCTGAGCTTGTGATACCACTGACGACCAGCTTGTTTCAACCCATACAATGACTTCAACAACTTACATACTTGAACTAGTTTGCCAGCAGAATAACCAGGGGGGGAGTCATATACACATCCTCTGTTAAATCTCCATGTAAATAGGCATTATTGATATCAAGCTGGTGCAAATGCCATCCTTTGGCTGCTAAGATTGCAAGAAGTGTTCGAATAGTAGTATTTTAGCAACAGGGGAAAAGGTGTCTATGAAATCAACCCCTGCTTGTTGTGTGAATGTGAAGATCGAGAATTTTCTAAATAAATATAAGGTATCCGGAAAATTTAAATTGGACAAATTGAAATCCAAATTAAATAAGAAAATGGAGAAATTAAATTGAATACCAAGAAATCCAAAAATTTGAGAAAATTAGAAATGTGTATATATGTTATTATTAATTAATAATTATATTTATAAATATATAAATATAATTATTAAAAAAAAAAATAGAAAACGGGCGGGAATCGGGTATCCCGATTCCCACCCATTTCCCCCTTTGTTTACAACAGAGGAGGGATTTCCAAGAGCCGGCCAATGCTCGCCGGCCAAAGGAGAAAGGGGAAGGGAGGAGCGACGTCACCGGCGGAGAAGAAGCAAGCCGATGACGGTAGACCGAGGCGGAACGAGAAAGAAGCGGTGCGAAAACAGAAGAGGAAACCGAAGGAAAAGAGAGGAAAAGAGAAGAGGAGATCGGCGGTGCCGGCCGATCCGGGCACCGCCACTCCCCCCACGAGACCGGCGGGGACCAGGGGAAGGTGAGAGGAGCCACCGACGAAGAGGAAACCGGCAGAGGAAGGAGAAAAGAGGAAGAGAAGAGCCGCTAGTGTCGCTTCCAGATCCGGCGCCGTCGCCGGTGATGGGGCCAAACCGAGACCAGATCCGGCTTCGTGGCAACCTCGGCAAGCTGTGGAGTGGCCGAACCCCCGGAATGGGTGGCCGCCGGTGACCGAACCGGTCAGCCAAAGTTGAACCGGCCAAGCCAAGCTTTGACCCGACCCGACCCGGTTTTACCCGACCCGACCCGGTTTGACCCGACCCGACCCGACCCGGTTCAGGGAAAAAAAAAAAGAAAAAAAAAGAAAAAGAAAAAGGAAAAGGAAGAAAAAGAAGAAAAGAAAAGAAAAAGGAAAAAGGAAAAGGAAGAAGAAGAAGGAAGAAAAGGTAAGAAAAATTGAGGAAAAATAAATTATTGATGTTATTGAATAATTTATGGTTATATTGATGTAGTGCATTAATATTGAAAATTGTAGCAAAACGGAAATGAGACGAATGGTGGAGTTCGGCAAGGCTCGGAAATCGGAAAGTGCGCTAAGCTTTGGCGAACAAGTAAGATACTTTTATAAAGCATTAGTAGCTTTATATTGTATGTGGGAATTATGATTTTTTTATGATGCATTTATTTAATTGACTTTAAATGGAATTATGATTTTTATATGATGCATCAATTTAAATAGATTTGCTAAAAAATGCTAAGAGGACCCACAACTGATGGTGGGGGTCTTAGTAAGAGGTAAAATTGGTGAGAATCAACGGCTGCAAGTATAAATTGTGTTTCCCTTGCAGGAGGTTAGGGAAAATTAAGCCGTTATGCTGCCGAAATTTTTAGGAAAATAATTGAGGAAAAAGATTAAGTTTCTCACATAAATGGAATCTTGGAGATAATTATTGAAAATAAATATTGAAAGGATTTTATAGTATTACCGAAAGAGTTTGATATTGAAATCGATGAGAAGATAGATCGTTGAAAACGATAATGTGGTGAATTACATGGTTTAAAACCTTATAGAATCGATAAATCAAGTAATTTTAATATCACAAATGGTATCAAGTTGAGATTGAGGTGGAATTATTAATTAGACGGATCACGGATAAAAGTGATGATAATTATATGATGTAGCTTGGAAGAGAAGATCACAGTTGAAATTTCGATGGTCGAATGATTGGATTGTGAAGTTATTAACGGAGTAATGATTTCCAGAATTACCGAGTCCCGTTTCATGATTTTGAAATAATTTCGAAAGTGATAATATGGACAAATTCGAGAGATTGAAATGGAGATTTAATTACAACACAATCCGATCAATTATGGATTCAAAGAAATGAGTGATAAATATGTGAAAAGATGATTGTGCTTATAACCTTAGAATAGATCTTGAATAATAAGATCGACAATTGCATAAGTTCGGATAAAATTATAAAGGCCACATGAAAATGGATTTGAGGATTTAGATACGATTTTGTGATAGTAAATGAAATTGAACCTCAAATCAAAAATGATAAACATGTATCAATAGATCAAATCATAAATGGATTTGATAAGTGACTATCGATTTTGTGATTCTGTTATCCTCGATGTCGATTCTGGAACAGATATTGAAGGATGATATTATTATTTGCATAAATTTGGTAACTTGATGACTATTTTAGAAATTGATGTTTAAATGCTTATCAAAACTTAGAGGATTCATACTAATGATGCGATCCTAATATTGATGATGAAGTGTATAAATGATTATAATAGTCAATGACGATCAAGAAAGGGTATTGAATACCGAATGGTCTGAATACCAAGTGATTCGATTTCCAAATGAATTGAGTACTGAGCAAATTGAATACTGAATTAGATGAATAGTGAATGAATTGTATAGTGATTTATTGGTTGACAGAAAGAAAGTCTTGAAATCGAATAATTGATGGTGATAAAGTTAAATGAATCGCTTTAGCGTATTTGATGGAAACATTACCGAAGTTGCATACTGAAATGTTTTACAGCATCGCATTTAAGCATGCCTTCTTGCAACTTGAAACATTTTAATAATGTTTATATGAATACTGAAAAGTATTGATTTGTTTTGAAATGAAAGTATATGGTAAATATATATATATATATTTTGATATATGAAGTCTCATACAGAATTTTACCATATGCCTTACATGATATTGAAAAGAAAGCTATAGATTTAAATGTTTTATGAGACTGTAGGCACCCTAAAAGAATTAAATTCAATAAAGCATAGTGGAAACCGCCTAATTGGAGCTTTGCTCATTAGGCAGATAGATATGCTTGTCCGACAATAATCGTGGACAGGTCTCAGTCACGCCTGATCAGTGGGGCTGAGAGAGATGAGGTCTATGGCCATAGATAGCGCCCTAGTTGGTTTCCAGGGGACGATATGATTTTCACTGCTAGCTACAGTGATTTAAGTCTTTATTGATAGAGAGATGATAGGGATCTAGCCTAGTCTCTAACAAATATGATATGAAGTCTAGAGTATGATTTTTATTGATATGAACTCTAGACTTGACATGATTTATACTGTACATGAAACAGATTTGAAATGAAATATGTTTTGAAATAGTACATGTTTTAAACATGTTTTAAAAGTCCATAAGATATGAATTCGACACTATATGATTTATATGTGATTTTGTGTCGAACATGGCATGATATGCGGTCTAGAGTATAGTTTGATTTGATATGAACTCTAGACCTGATATGATTTACAGTAGATGATTTAAAAGTATATGATAAATGATTTCGACACTTACATGATTTATATACGATTTTGTGTCGAATTTAAAACGACATGCGGTTTAGAGTATAGATTGATTTGATATGAACTCTAAACCTGATATGATTTATAGTATATGAAAAATGTTTTAAAACCGCACATGTTTTAGACATGCTCCGAAAACGAATACATGAATTGAAATTGAATATGTTTATATTATGCCTTAAAGGCAAACTTTTGAAAATGCATATGTTGAGCATGTCCTAAAGTATATATGATATGATTTGAAATGATCGCGGTTTATACAGAAAAATTACATGAATTGCATATTAAACCCTAATATGACAATATGCTTAGTATATGAGAATTCCATGAGGAATGTCATGACTCGGTGGTAACGATATTTCATCTATATGAGGTCATGATATGTTATGAAACATGAATATAGAGATACACGAAGAGAATTATGATTGGGTACCACCGTGATTATGATCTACAATACGAGAATTGATAAGAGATGATATGAGAATTGATAAGAGATGATATGAGAATTGATAAGAGATGATAGAATACAGAAATATGATTATGAAATGAAAAGTGATAATGAGATGTATCGATGAGAAAGGATTAACTGTAATTGCATCCTTGTAAGTATTAAGCATTGCAGTTTAAGACAGTTTAATCCTACTCTTGTATTTATATTAGTATCTTACTGAGCCGTGGTTTTGCTCACCCCACTAAATTTCATCTCTTTCAGATTATTGAAGTTAACGTCTGCCATGTGAGCTGCTCAGTGGGCATCGGAGACGGTGTATGAACTTGGTACTAGTTTTCTGAGTTATATGTTCTTTATAAAATACTTGTTTACATGTAAGACTTAAATTGATGCACAGTACATATTCTGTTTAACAAGTCGGGATGTAACTAAGAACCGTTTCCGTGTTTGTTTAATATTTAAATGGAATGACTATAAGTCACCTAGGTAGTATAGTAACTACACTGACACCGAATACAAACCTTAAAATGAAAAAGAAAAATTTAGTCCATAAATTTGTAGACTAAGAAAAGTATGAGTATAAAGGAAAGTCGCGGCCTTCGGGTCGTGACAGTGAGCCCTTTAGGCACTAGCCTTGCTTTAAATCTCTCAATCGTGCCATTAGCCCTGTACTTAATTCTATAAACCCATTTACATCCGATTGGTGTTTTACCATTAGGCAAATCAATAACCTCCCAAGTGTGATTTGCTTGAAGTGAGAGATTATGATATTGAATTTGACTTATTTTAGATATTATGAATTAAAATGAGAAGAATAAAAGATAAGAAATAGTCCTTCAGAATTAATTGGACATGTGCTCGATTAAAATTGTCAAAGGCTAATTTATTAAAACAAAAACATGTCAAAAAGCAATAAAATATTAATTTAAGGGATAAATTAGCTAGATGAGGCACAAATACTCTTTGAATAAGTACCAATAACCTTACAATAATAAGATCTTTTAATCTCTAAACTTAGTGAAACAAGTCAATTCATTAATTAAGAGATCATATATATCTACGAGAAATGGACATTAAAGTGCTAACCTCCCCTTTAATTAAATTTTAAGTTTGAATCTTAATTAAGTTTGATTCCAACTTTAATGTTGATTAATTGATTTATTTATTCGTAAATTTATGTATTTTATATAGTGGTAATGATATCTTAAGGATTAGATTTACTTGTAATTGAAAATTTTACTTACGTGTATAATTATTTATAAACACAAAACCAGTGAGACATAAACAAACCTCTAAAATTAACAATTCAAATGTGTCACTACATAAGCAATTAACTGTAACCCTTAGATTAATATTTTTTCAATTTTCAAGTGTCATACGTTATAATCTGCTTAAATGAATAGTTGAACCTGATATATAAGAAAGTCGTTTTCACTTTCAGTTTTCATTCGTTACGTGTTACTTTAGGCATCTATTTTAATCTGTCCTATTTTTTAATGCTTCGCCTGAAAACGTGCTCAATTGCCAATACTTATATTATACATTTTAGTCAATAAGTTGTTACGTTTGATTTTGACAAATTAGGTTCTTATATTTATAATTAAGTTTACAATTTGACAGGAAAATCACGTTTCTAATAATGATCCTACAATGCATATTGAGCTGGCCTCTACGGCTCCACCACCACTCGTTCTAAAGGCCACCTGTTTTGCTATCTTTGAAGTTGTCATCAATGACGAAAAATCTCCAAAAAAACAAATATAAATGCGTGTGTGTTTAATTTCAAAGGACAGTAACTACTCCTTTGGGATTGTAGTGTCGTGGAATTGATGTTTAGTCAAAAGTTCACCTCAATTACTTTAATACTTATAATAAATGAAAACATTAAATTCAACAAGATTAATACATAAAAATTAAAATATTAAATAAATAAATAAATAAATAAATTGACATATTTTATTTGGACAGATATAATTGAAAGCCAAAGCAAACTAAAAAATTCTAGTTATGCTAATCTTAGGGTCTGGTTGAATGTGAAATTTTAAGATGACAATTCATTTCAATTAAGATATTAAAAAATTCAAATTTTTAATTCTCTTGCTTGAGAAAAAGAATAAAAAAATTTCAAATTTCAAGAGGGAATTTGAGATATGCATCTAAATAGTGCGTTTAGAAGAAAAATTTTGAAAATTTGAAGAATTTTAAAATTCATCAATCCAAAATACTAGTATTTGTAATTGTATTGTTTGGGTAAATATTTTTTAAAAAGAAATTTTTACTATTAGAATTTGATGAAATAAAAATATTATAAAATAAAAATAATGATATTAAATTCAAAAAAGAAAAATATAAAATAAAACATATATTAAATTTGTAAAATTGTATAGATATTATTAATAATATCTATACAATTATATTTAAATAAAATGACCTTTTTTTTTATAATTTTGTATTTAATGGTGCATTATGTGTCATAAAGTAAGTGTATATTAAAGAAATTTTGAAAAGTTACCTCTTCATGTGAATTTTCAAGAAGAAAATTAATATCTTAAATTTTCTCTTGAAATTCTTCTTAAATTTTGAAATTCTTTAAACTTTTTCAACAAACAAAGAAATTAGATTTTAAAATTTTAAATATCTTGATTTAAATATATTTCCTTATGCAAATCCCTCATCCAAACGAACCCAAGATATGATTTTTCAGAATTCCTTTAAATCTTCATTTACTTTATTACATATGACCAATAATTAAACATATATGTGTGTGTATATAAAATATACTTTTTTTATTTATTATATTATTAATAATTTCTATGTACATTTTTACAAATTAATGATACTCATATTACATTTTTTTATATTTTTCTTATATCTAATAGTATTTTTTAAATAATTATTATTTTATTTAATCAATTTTAATAGACAAATTTTCTTTTTAAAAATATTTATCCAAACAATACAATCATAAATGCTAGTATTTTGAATTGATATATTTTGAAATTTTTCATATTTTCAAAATTCCTCGACCAAAGGTACCTTTGGAGTAATTCTCAAATTGTAGATATCGTGTTAGAAGTGAAAAGGAGAGCTAGTTATATATTTACAGTCAAACTCTAATAGCTCACATCAAAGCATGTTAAGTTTAATGTGTGCATAACGGCTACATCATATCAATCTAATAAAATGTGCAAAAACACATAGCATAACATATCACAATTCACAAGTAATTGGGTACTTGTATGTTTCATACCAAGACTAAATAATTAGCTTGTTTGTTAAATCATAATTTACCAATTAATAGAAGTCCATTCTACTAAAAAATTCTAATATTATTCGACTTAGACAATATTAAGTGGAGATATTTTAATTTTAAGAAAATAAAATTTAGAAAACAAGTTTCGGCTAATTAATTTTATTTTGATGTGGTCAAAATTTGAAAACCAATTAGTCTTTAGAAACAATATCTTAATGATCTTATTCAATATTACCATTTAATACTAAATCGTGGTAGAGATAATGTGTAAGACCTCGTGTTTTGAAGCACTGTTTAATTTTATTCATATAATGAAGAATATTAAATATTTTATATTTATTAAAAATGTTAATTTTATTTTAGGTATAAAGGCAAAATAGTAGGTGAGCCCTACTGACCCTTTAAGGTCCCTATAGAGGTGGAACTTAGTGGATTAGGTATTTAAGGATGAAAATTAAGATGGTATGTCACAACCCGAAGGCCTCGACTTTCACTTAATACCTATACTTTTCTTAGTCTACAAATTTATGGACTAAATTTTTCTTTTTCATTTTAAGGTTTGTATTCGGTGTCAGTGTAGTTACTATACTATCTAGGTAACCTATAGTCATTTCATTTAAATATTGACTAGCAAGCAAGTGGTTCTTAGTTACATCCCGACTTATTAAAATAGAATATGTACTGTGCATCAATTTAAGACTTACATGTAAACAAGTATTTTATAAGAAACATATACCTCAGAAGATTAGTACCAAGTCCATACATCGTCTCCGATGCCCACTTAGCAGCTCACATGGCAGATGTTAACTTCAATAGTCTGAAAGAGATGAAATTTAGTAAGGTGAGCAAAACCACAACTCAGTAAGATACTAATATAAATACAAGAGTAGGATTATACTGTCTTAAACTGTAATGCTTAAAACTTGCAAGGATGCAATTATAGTTAATCATTTCTCATTGATACATCTCATTATCAGTTCTCATTTTCACTTTTCATTTCATAATCATACTTTTGTATGCTATAATCTCATATCAATTCTCATATTTACTTTTCATTTCATAATCATACTTCTGTATTCTATCATCTCTTATCAATTCTCATATCATCTCTTATCAATTCTCATATTGTGGATCATGATCACGGTGGTACGAAGTCATAATTCTCTTCGTGTATTTCTATATTCATGTTTCATATCATATCATGACATCATATAGATGAAATATTGTTACCACCGAATCATAATACTCCTCATATATTCTTCATGTTTAATTAAGATATCCTATCGAGTCACTTTACATTTAATAATCATATTCCCGTCTTATATCAATTCATATCACTTATCGTATGGGAATTTATGATCACGATAGAGTAAGATCAGAATTCTCTTCATATCAATCTTATGTTCATATATCATATCATACCATGTCATCGTATAGATGAAACATCATTAACGTCGAGTCATGACATTCCTCATGGAATTCTCATATACTAAGCATATTATCATGCCAGGGTTTAATATGCAATTCATGTAATTTTTCTATATAAACCGCTATCATTTCAAATCATATCATATATACTTTAGGACATGCTCAACATATAAATTTTCAATTCATTTCAAATTTGCCTTTAAGGCATGATGGAAACATGTTCAATTTCAGTTCATGTATTCGTTTTCGGAGCATGTCTAAAACATGTGCAGTTTTAAAACATTTTTCATATACTATAAGTTATATCAGGTCTAGAGTTCATATCAAATCAATCTATACTCTAGACCGTATATCATTTTAAATTCGACACAAAATTGTATATAAATCATATAAGTGTCGAAAGCATTTATCATGTACTTTTAAAAACATATACTGTAAATCATATAAGGTCTAGAGTTCATATCAAATCAAACTATACTCTAGACCGCATATCATGCCATGTTCGACACAAAATCACATATAATTCATATAAGTGTCGAAATCATATCTCATGGACTTTTAAAACATGTTTAAAACATGTACTGTTTCAAAACATATTTCATTTCAAACTTGTTTCATATAAAATATAAATCATGTCAAGTCTAGAGTTCATATCAATAAAATCATACTCTAGACTTCATATCATATCGGTTAGAGACTAGACTAGATCCCTATCATCTCTATCAATAAAGACTTAAATCACTGTAGCTAGCAGTGAAAATCATGTCATCGTTCCCTGGAAACCAACTAGGGCGCTATCTATGGCCATAAACCTCATCTCTCTCAGCCCCACTGATTAGGCGTAACTGAGACCTGTCCACGACTATTGTCGGACAAGCATCTCTGCCTAATGAGCAAAGCTCCAATTAGGCGGTTTTCACTATGCTTTATTGAATTTCATTCTTTTAAGGTGCCTACAGTCTCATAAAACATTTAAATCTTTAGCTTTTCTTTTTAAAATCATGTAAAGCATATGGTGAAGTTCTTTAAGAAGTTTCGTATATAAAAATACGTATATACCATATACTTTCTTTTTAAAGCTAATCTATACTTTATAGCATTCATATAAGTGTTATTGTAACATCTCAAATGATGATAAGTTATACTTGAAAGTGATGCTATACAGTATTTCGGTATGCAACTTCTGTAGTATTTTCCTCTAATATAGTGGAGAAATTCATTTACATTCATCACCATCTATCATTCGATTTCGAGACTCTCTTTCTGTAAAATCAGTAATTCAATTTTCAATTCATTCAATATTCATTTCATTCAGTATTCAAATTATTCAGTACGCTAATTGTTCAATAATCAGATCACTTGGTATTCAAACCATTCGGTATTCAATATCCTTTTTCGATAATTATCGACTATAATAATCATTTGTACATTTTATTATCGATACTAGAACCACATCATCAGTGTGAATCCTCTTAGTATCTATGAGCATTTAAATATCATGTTTCCATATAGCCATCATAATACTGAAATTATGAAATACTAATGTCCTTATTCGATATCTATTCCAGCGTCGACATCGAGGATCATAGAACCACAAGATCAATAATTGCTTATCAAATCCATTTATGGTTTGACCTATTGGTACATATTCAGAATTTTCGACTTGTGGTTCAATTTCATTCACTATCATAAAATCATATGACAATCCTCAATTCACTTTTCATATGGCCTGAAGAATGTAATGCCATGCTAGAATTATCTATAAAACGTCATCAATTCAATTTTTGATTGGCAATTTACCACTTAAAAGAATTTGCTAATTTCCACTATCAACAGTGTTTCAATCATTTAAGTCGTCTTACGACTATCCATATTATTGAAAAAATCTCCGTTCACATCTATTTAACATCGATATCACAATCATACCACTAAGACGGTCCATTTATTTGAATCTATCAATTCTATAATCATCACTCGATTGATAATTCCGCAAATTCTATCATTTGACCATCTAAATCACAACTTCGATTTTTCTCTTTTAATTTGTATCATATAATCATCGTCACTTTATCCATGATCCGTCTAATAAATAATTCGACCTCAATCTCAACTTGGTACCATTTGTGATATTAATATTACTTGATTTATCGAGTCTATAAGGTTTAAACCATATAATTCATCACATTATCGTTTTCAACGATCTATCTTTTCATCGATTTCAATATCAAACTTCTCCAGTAATATCATAAAGTCCTTTCAATGTATATTTTTCAATAATTATTTCCAAGATTCCATTTACGTGAGAAACTTAAATATTTTTCCTCAACGTTTTCCTAAGAATTTTGGCAGCATAACGGCTTAATTTTCCCTAACCTCCTGCAAGTGAAACAAAATTTATACCACAGCTGTTGATTCTCACAATTCCTACATCTCTACTAAGACCCCCACCATCAGTTGTGGGTCCTCTTAACATTTTTAATATCGATTCAATTAATGCATCATATATTAAAAAAATCACAATTTCATTAAAATCATTTCATCAATGCATCATATAAAAATCATAAATCCCACATACAATATGATGCTACTAATGCTTTATAAAAGTATCTTACCTATTCGCCAAAGCTTAGCACATTCTATGATTTTTGAGCCTTGCCGAACTCCACCGTTTGTCTCATTTCCATTTTGCTACAATTTCAATAATTGACACATATTTTCATTTAGAAAATAATCCAACAATTTCTAATAAATCCCATAGAAATATAGCAAAACTTTTAATTTTCCTTACCTTCTCTTTCTTCTTCTTCTTCTTATTTTTTCTTTTCCTTTTTCTTTTTCTTTTCTTCTTTTTCTTTTCTCTTTCTTTCTCTTTTTCTTTTCTTTTCTTCTTTTTCATTTCTTTTCTTTTTCTTTTCTTTTTTGAACCGGGTCAGGTCGGGTTCAGGTCAGATCGGGTCAGTCTTTGCTTGGCCGGTTCAGCCTCTTCCTGCCGGCATCACCGTCGATTTGGACCTCCCACAACTGGCCACGGTTGCGGGGACGCTGGATCTGGCCTCGGTTTCCCCCCATCACCGACGACGACGCCGGATCTAACGATGTGGGTTTCGGATCCTTTCTCCTCTATTTCTTCCTTCCTCCACCGTTTCCTTCACTGCCGGTGGCTTCCTTCTCCTTCGTTGGTCCTCGCTGGTGGCGTTGGTGGTGGTGGCGGTGCCTGGATTGGCCGGCACCGCAGTTCCTCATTTCCTTTCTCTTCTTTCTCCGCTTCGGTTTCGCCTCTCCTTTCCTTCGCTTCGATTCCTTCTCTTTCCGCCTCGGGCCGCCGTCGTTTGCTTCTTCTCTCACCGGCGACGTCGTTCTCTCTTCCTCTTTCTCCTTTGGCCAGCCGGCATTGGCCGGCTTCTCTTTGGAAATCCTTCATCTGTTGTAAACAGAGGAGGAAATGTGTGGGAATCGTGTATCCCGATTCCCGCCTGTTTTTTTTCATTCTTTTTTTTAATATATAATTATATTTTTATAATTATATATATAATCAAAATATTAAACATATATATATATATAAATATATTTTTCATATAAACCATTTATATATACTTTGATTTAAAGTACTATATATATTTTTCATATATATTATATATATACATAAATGTATAATAAAATACATATGTATTTATTCCATGTATAAATATATGTTTATCAAAAGCGTGTTTATATAATATCATTATATAAATCTATCAAAATACATATTTTTATTTCTTATTACGTTTTGGATTTCTTGATATCCGAATTTATTTTCTCCAATTTCATTCTTATTTAATTTGGATTTCGATTTGTCCAAATTAAATTTTTTGGATATCTTATATTTATTTAGAAAATTCTCGATCTTCACATGGTAAGAATCCTAACCCCAAACTCAATTATTTATGCATGCTTCGAAAAAGTGCAACAATCTGAGAAATGATAGTTTAGTCCATAGGCCATTGGAACTTCTATTAATAATGGTCAAACTAAATGGACTTTTGACCCACTATCTATAATAAATAATTCCCTATGAAATATAGAATTAGAACATGTAGACAGATGGAATAAATTAGATGTAAAAACAGAAATTTACACGATTTTATGGTTATGGGTATTTTGGTAATTTCACTCAAATCAATAACTGAACCCTAACAAAAGCTTCACCAACCATTAGATCAAGTTAAATAGAGGTGTGTTATGATTAAATGAAATATTTTGGAGACTAGATAAATTGTTTTCAACAAAGTCAAACTTTAGGGGTAAAATTGAAAAGTTTCATTAAGTATAGGAGCATTTTGGTAATTTTGCATGAGAGATATCTAAAATTGGATTTCTCTACAGATTTCTGCACCATTTGGCTGGCCATCTTCAACCTCTTTGTGAAATCCACAAATTTCTTTAACCTTTCCATATTGTATAGTATTCCAAGTTAGAATGCTTAAATAAATTATATTGAGAAGTTGCAATATGTATTATAAGTAAAGGAGGAAAACATATCAAGTGGGCCCCACAAGATAATCTGTAATCTAGACGGATCTTGAAGTGGCAAAATATGAATCGTGGGCTCCAAATACCTAAGTGGTAAGAAGATAACTTCTTGAAAATGTCGAAAATTAAGTGATCGTACCGTTAGGGGCATTTTAGTCATTTCACCCACATTGTCACCCCATTTGTACCTTTATGGTCAAAGAGTGACTTCTATATTATGAGAATATTATGATTATATGAAAATAAATGTAAAATCTTAATATATTAAAGTGAGATGTGGGACGTGGAAGGAATAAGAGCAATTGAATGGTCAAAAGGTCAAATAGTCAATGGTCAAAGGATGAGGTGTAAATGGATAAAGATAAATTAAATGAAATGTTCATTTTTCTTCATCTCCATCAAGAGGGCCGGCCACCATTGTTGCTTTTCTCTCAAATTTCTTCAAGTTTCCTTCATACTCACCTTGACAAACACCCTTCTTCTTTTATCGAATCGCTAAGCTTGCTTAACGAAAACTGCTCCTCATCACTAGCTTTAGCTATACTTGTAAATTGGAGGGCTAAATCAAAGGCTTTGGGTGTTTCTTGTTGTTGTTATTTTTGGTCACTAACAAAGGTAAGAGAAGAAATTGCTTCTTTCAATTTTATCTAAGGTTTGGAGTTCTGTTGAGTTGGTATAACACGTTTATAGCCTTGAAATGAAATAAGATCAATTGTAGAGGTTTCTTAAGGGTTTGGTCAAAAGAGGGTTTGAGCTACTTAAAGGTTTTAAGATGAAGTTTAGGTGTTAAAAGAAGTGTTAGAAAGGTTTGATCTAAGTGAAGTTTGATTTGTTAATGGTTATTGTGGTATTTGCAGCTTTGAAAAAGTGAAGGAAAATTCGTTGGTGCAACAAGTTGCTGTGTTATTGGGCTATTTGAGGTAAGGATTATATGTAACGGACGTAGGGTGACTATGTCCGCATGTGATTGTATGGTTGGGAATTAAATGAAATTGTTTAAAAGTGCAGGAAGTTTAAAATCTCGGTTTTACTCCTAGTTTTGATTTGGCTAGGGGCAGCTGACTATCATAAATAGCAGCTGACTGCCCAGAGACAGCCATGACGTACTCATTTTCGAAACCGACTTAAAGCAACCGACTGCCCTATATAGCAGCTGACTGTCATTTTTCCAGAAGCATTCTGTTTGCGCACTAATAGACTGCCAAAGAGCTAGTCGACTGCATTTTCTCGAAAAACATTTTGTTTGCGCGCCAGTCGATTGCTCTATTTGACCAATTGACTGCCTTACTTGCTTTCGAGTTTTCAAATATTCTGAATTTTAAAATAGAAAATAAATTCATTAAATCGATATATGTCATAGTAGTTGACTGCCCTAAAAGAGCAGTCAACTGCCCCTTTTGAAAATAGTGTTTTAAAGCCTATTTTGTATAAATGTATTTGGATTACCATTAAGGTTTATAAGAATGTTTATGGTTATCAATGGCTTTCAAAAAAAAGTAATAATTTGATAACAAATGTTTTGAGATTGTTACGCCTTTGGTGATCATGCATATTATTTGTATTTGGCTGTGAGACCTTAGTCACGTCCTCAGCACCACAGTTGTCACTTGACTGGTGTTCACTGTGAATTATCGACTATGGCCATTTGTCTCTTATATGTGTTTGGCTTAAGGGAGGATCCCTGGCCTATACGTGGGTTCGCCACTTTATATGTGCATCCCTTACGGGATTTATTTGGTGCATGATTCTATTAGAATGTTAACCGTCTCTCCAATCTATTTGAAGTTATTTGTATATGTGATATCAAATGATTTGATGTATATGCAAATATTTGATTTACTTGAATATATGTAAGTGATTTATAAGATTGGATTATATGTTTATATGGTATTTGATGAACTTATATAGTATCTGTTTTATAAAGATCCTACATGACATGATAGAGCCAAGTAAGAAACCTGCATATAGTGGTATAGTACGCTATTTTATATATATTCCTTACTAAGCGTAAACTCACTCCTTTAAGTTTTCACCCAGACTATTTGCAGTGATTTCTCGCTCTCGGTAGAAGAGCTAACTTTTTGGATTGTACAATATTCCTTCGAGGCACGCTTCCCAAATTCCCTGAAGATATATTCATTTTGTTATGTATATCAAACGGTGACACAGTGTGAGACCCGATTTTATTACACTTTACACTATACTTTGTAAATTCTTGATCGTGGAATTAAATTATTTAGTGGAATTAAATAAAGATTGAATGAATTTCCAATCTCAAATTGGAATTATGGGAATTATAAATTATAGTATAGTGTATAAGAGTTTAAACAAATATTGAATGATGAATTAAAAGTATAGCATGAAGGAAGAAAAGAAATCTGAAATTTTAGAATGAAAGTGTTAATTTCATGGCATAAAATACCAATAAATATATTTATAAAAAAATATTTATTGTACATGTGATTTATTTTGATTGGAGGAATATACAAAAGAGATGAGTATAATGCAAACCGTGTAGCAATTTTCTACTGCTATGATACACGGATGGGAGCAGTTTTGTCATGCAAATTATAATGTAAAATTTGATGATGATAGATAAAGAGAACTTTATTAAGTAGAAATATGGTTGAATTTTATTGGCTGAAAAATACATCAAAAGAGGTAAAATGAAGCAAGAAACATGCAGCCAAGAAGAATGGGACAGCACGTCATTTTGCTTGCTGCCATGATACCGATTTCCAGCTGGAAGTTTAAAGGAATTCAGCCATAATTTTTATGGTATAAAATGCAAACAAGTAATATTTAAATGGAGGGAAATTGTATTTGGAAATGTAGTTAATTTCTATTGGTTGGAACACACAAAAGAGAGGCAAAACAAATCACAAACGTGCAAGAAATTGTGATCTCTACGCCACTTTTTCTGCAGGTATGGTGTTCGGTTTAGCCAACAAAAGAAAATACAAAAGCAGATTTTTATGATAAAAAAATACAATATAAACAATACTTAAAAAGAAGAGAAAGTAAAGTTTAACATGAGGTTAAATTTTATTGGATCAAATTTACAGAAAGGAGATGGAAACTTGGTCAAACCGAACAGCCAAGCAACCCCCTCTCAGCCGTTCTTTTGCTGCAATTTTCTTCAGATTTTAATGCTCAAAATGACATAAAATGATGAGGAAAAGAGATAAGAAGATAAGTGGCAAACTACTATTGGATGTCTTGAATAAATGGAAGAATAAAGAGACAAAAACTTCAGCAAAATATTTCCTTAATCACCGAATACCCTGCTGGTTACGAGAGGTCTAAGTTAGTTTCATTTTGTGTTGAGTTAGTTTCATTTTGTGTTCTGTTTTGGCTTCAACTCTCCCAAGAGAATTCAAAAAATTTATGTCCTCCTAATATTTAACCATCTAACCTTCACCATCAACCCTTTCTCCACCATTTAAACTAGCCAAGAACCAAGCCAAGTGGAACTGACGTGGGGCAGAAACAAAATTCTGTTTTGGAGGAGTCATTCAGTCAAGGTGAGCTCCCATGATTCTATAGTTTTCTTGATATTCAATAATATATTTCTATGTTTTATAACATAATAAACATAGATATAGACTTGTTTTTAGTTAAATCCTATTAGAACATGGAATTAGAACAAATTGAGATCTTGACATACATGAGAACAAGCAAGAACTATGGCTGGAAATTGTGTAAAGATGATGAGAAATTGTCACATCCCGATTTCCACTTAATCCTTACAGAAGCTTAATTTGCGAGCTAATTTTTATTTCCTTTACTTTGCATATTTGTTTGTAGGTGACTGTATATGTCACAATTCAATTTTAAGCGATCCTTCATCACTAAGGTCCCATTTTTATTTCTCTTTAATTGATTCAATTATGATATTCATCTTAAACCATCAAGAACTAGTGATTTATATATACTTTATTATTGCACATATCAACACGATCACCATCTTGAACAACCATCAAATCATTTCATCCTGATGGTAAAATAACCTAGCCTATATCTCGGACTTTGTTTATACAACCAATCAAAATATAAGTAAATACATTGTGCCTTACTCAATCTGTGTCTATCTAGTGTGCTGAAACCATATACTTGAAACTACACGTGGGAATCACTCCCGAGGAGCTTCCCGAGTCAAAAGCATCACGATAGTGATCCTCAATTTGAAAGGGAGTAAAGTAAAAGCGGAGTGAGTCATAACTTAAAAATCGTAACTTGCGTCTCTCAGTTTTCAAACTCATAAATCATATACATTTGATAAATCAAATCCGATATGCTGTAGTATAAAACATGACTGCATTTTAAAAACATACGGAATAGTATCTCAAATCATATAATGCGTAATATAAACCATGTTTAAATCATTCAATTTCAATCATTTCACATATACTGTAAAAACATGTCATATCTAGAGTTTCATATAAAATAAACCATACTCTAGACAACGTTTAACATTTAGTGAGAGATTAGGCATGAATCCCTATTCTGGTATCATATCATCTCTAGCCCATTGTACCATTGTAACTATCAATGGGATAGTTTCCCTCGAGGAGCATCTATCTATGATCATAGATCGTCTCAGTCCCACTGATCAGCTAGAAATTGAGGAATGTGTCCACGACTATTGTCGGAATATATTATCCTTCTTTTATTGTGCTTAATACACCGTTAGAAAATAAATGTTTTACGGCATATAGTTTTCATTATATCAAGCAGCATACGACTCCTTTACTGAGCATGTAGTTCGCTCACCCTTTACTTTCAAATGTTTCAGATTTATTATGAGAATTATTTGATGGCTTCCTCGGATAAATATAGCTGCAAGTAGCCCACTAGGACAAATAGCATTGAAATTTAAGGTACAGTCACTTCTCTTACATATTTTGACACTTGTATATAGTATTACATTATTGTAAAATAGAAACAGGAGATGTAAAGTGTATGGATATTGTAAAAATTTTTATATTTCGAATTTATTGAATAAATGATTACCATTTATTACTGTTAATGATTAATTGTTAAAGGCATCACAGACAGCCTAACCGATAAAAATATGTAAAATACTAGTAAATATTGTGTAAAAATGTACATTCGGCTGTTACACACAGTACTATGATGTATACTAGATCATGTTAGGGATGTAAGTTGTGTAAGGAATTAGTATGACTTGAATGGAAGTTTCAAACTCATGTGTATGGATGAGAAATACTTTTCCATTAAAATTGAGATCACTATGTTAACCGATTAACTATAAGGTATAAGAAGAAGAAAGGATGACTCAACAAACAGCCTAACCAATCTTATGTGAAAGAAAAAGTTAGTTGGTAATTGTGTTAAAAGATGACGTAACGGGATGTTACACTCTCTTCCTCACCTCCACAGCCAAAAGCTTTCAAGAAGAAAGACCCTCCAAAAACCTAGTAAAATATAACCCGAAATCGAAAAATTTCTTAACAAACATTGACTATTTTTCAGTGCTCTTCTTTTGGTACCAATATCTCTTACTAAAGTGACCAACATAAGACTCCAAGCTCTCCCATAGTGTTCGACCAAGGTGAGGAAGATGGGAACCTTAAACTTTTTCATGGTTTTCTAATTAATTACCATGTAATTAAGATGTTTCCATGTCTTTCTTAGCTTGAATCGTGTTAGAATCATGTAATTAGGCAATTGAGGGTTTTGACCACCATCCATCTTTCATGAACATCATAAATTTTGATGTGGATTTGATGTAGGAATCATGTAAAAATTATGAAAAACATGAAAACAAGCTTAATTAAGCTTAAATGGAAGAAACACCAAGTCTAGGGAGAAAGAACCATTCGACCATGACTACGAAAGCATGAATTTGATGCCATTCAATGTGAATTTCATGTAGAAATGGTGTAGAAAATTAAAAGAACAAGTTTAGATTAAGTAAGGAAGCTTAAATTGTTGAAATGTGAAGTGTTAATGGTAAGGGTGATTCGGCCATGATAAGGGGAGGATGAAATTGTGCTTGTTTCAATGTAATTTAGGTCCTAAAATAATGTACAAATTATAGTGCTCATTTCAATGCAATTTAGGTCCTAAAATAATGTACAAAATATTTTGAGATTGTAGGCACGATCGGAATCGAAAACGGAGATGTTTAGCATAAGTTGTGATTTTAGCACCAGTAAAAATTGGATTGCATTTAGAGCTACAACAGACAATGTACTAGAAATTAATTAGTTAAATATTCTTTTAATTAAAATATAGTGAATTTATCGAGTTTGGATTGTGAATTTGCAGCCTCAAGATCCAAAGGTGCTGACGAGGCAAATACCGAGAAATTGAGAGTTAAGGGATATATGTATGAAGCGTAGGGCTACCATGTTGCATGTTTTGATAAATTTTACCTTTTATGAATTGAAATTGGTATTTTGGATGGTATTTGGAAAATGGAACTGTGGTTTGAAGTTGTGTTTTCGTGCAGGGGTTAGGTTAGAACAAACCATTATGCTGCCAAATTTTTTCTAAGTTAACCTAAATCCTTAATTTCATCCTTTGGTATGGTGTTTTGAAATAAAAAGAAAATGAATTTATATCTTTAATTGGAATTATTAAATATGATTTAATATAAATTAAATCACAAATTCGATTATTAAATAGATTTAATTGTATTTTATGAGCTCTTTAATGCTTATTTATTTTTACATCCTCATTCTCAGTGGTATTTAAATAAATTTATTTTGAAAATTAATATTATTTTGAAATATATGATGCCTTTTTATGCTTAAATAAATATTGAAATTGTGAATTTATTTAAAGTCTGATTTATTGAATTAATCTCGTAAACAACTCTGAAAATATTTACGAAATGTTTTGAAATTGTTAGCCCCGTAGCTACTTACAGGTACAGGCATTTCCGTTCCGTTCTGATGCTGTTGAATTTAGCCCAGTTCTGATGCTGATGCTATAATAGTGTACACACTTTGGCCTCTGACTATGGCCATATGTCTATTATAGTGCGTGTGTCTATTGGGTGTAACCTAGTCTCCACTAAACTTATGTTGGGGTGCCAAATTCCTAGTTAACTTAAATCCAGGCACTCCTAGTTTTGATTTGATTTACGATTTCACTTATATGTTGTATGTGTTTTATGATTTTGTAACATGTTTGGTGAATTATATTTATTTGAATTATTTGTTCGTAAATGATACAAATGTGATTTAATATTGTTTATGGAGTAATTTATATTTTCTAAATGATTTAAGAAATGTCTAACAAGCTATTAAATATTTACTGAATTTGTGATTAATTTAAATATTTTGAACTCCTTGTAGTGGACTTGGATGCCAGGACATGCGAGGTGCTCTAAAACATCCTTCTATACTCCATCTGGTTATCTGATCCACTATTGTATCCTTTCGACATTCGTGCCCATAAGATTTCAATTATGAATTTATAATTTTCGTATAAAAATTAATTTTTAAACTGCATATAGAATATGATGTATCAACATTTATATATATATATATATATATATATATTTCTTAGTGAGTATTTAACTCACCCCTTTATTTTTTTCACTCCCAGATTATCTACAGTAGTTGGGTCTACTTCTAGAAGATCTAATTTTGGTATCCTTTAGGCGAGCATCTTTATTCATCGAGGAATACGACATTCATCTTTAATGTATTCAGACTTTTTGTATAGTGCACTTTTATGTATATAATACTTGGGATGTAAATAATTATATTTTGTTTATGTGTTTAGATTTCGAATCCTGGGTTTAAGTAAATAAATAAGTTCCATTTTAAAAATAATTGACACTGTAGACAGCCTAACTGTATGTGGTTTGTTTATGTGAAATTAGTGAAATACATGATATTCGGACCATGATAGTTAATTTGATATCAGAACGAGGTTGACCTCATGTCTGTCAGTATCTTATAATTAGAAATAATACGCATCCCAAGTAGCATTTGACTTGTCTGAGTATATAATTGAAATATGTGACTAAAAACCCACTTTGTGTAATTGTGTTGGTGCAGTATGTCTGAAAGGCGCAGGGGTACCAGACAGTGCAATAGACACCTCAGGCATGTACAGCCCTCCCTTGAGCCTACTCTGGAGCCAATGCCGGAGCCAGCTCTCCCTCCACAGCCTGAAAGTCCAACCACTAGAATTTTCAAGCTGGAAAGAGTTGTGGCAGACTTCATAACCAGTTTTAATAGGACACCGCTACCAAAAGTAGGGCCACCTCTACCACCTCCAGTTGATGCTCAGCCAGCACCATAACCAGAGCCGCAGCCACAACCACTGCCGATACAACCCCTACAGCAGCTTCAGCCACAGATTCTAGAGTAGCCGAGGCAGGTACTTGTTAGGGCTTGTGACGCTACATTGATCCGGTAATTTTTGAAGTTGGATCCGTCGAAGTTTAGGAGTGAAAAGGATCTGAAGGCTGCTGAGGAATGGATAAATGAAGTGGAAAAGCTGTTTGATTATATGACATGTTACAAGATAGAAAAAGTTGGCTTGGCTACATTTTTATTGGTGGGCGATGTAAGGTACTGGTGGAAGTCCACCAAGATAGGTCTGACTGCCAGATACCTAGTAGTGACCTGGGAGGTTTATCCTAGAGGCTTTCTATAAGCAATATATCCCTAGCACAACACAGGTGAAACTAAAGTCAAAGTTTATGAATTTAAAGCAAGGAAATATAATTGTAGACCAGTACGAGTCCAAATTCATTGCTCTTAACTGCTTTGATCTAGAGGTAGCCAAGAGTGAAAAGCATAAGATCGAGCGGTTCGTATTTGGTTTGAAGGTATCCATCCGAAATGGTCTGGCCCTGTTTGACATTGCCATTTATGATGAGGCAGTCCATTGAGCTTAGTCGTGCAAGCAAAATTACGAGGCTCAGTAGTTGGAATTTGGTTTCAAGACAAAGAGTAAAGGCAAGGAGAAGGCTAGGCGAAGATTTGATGATAGAGCTAAAACCAGGCCGGCTAAGAGGCCTACTGGTGTTGTGATCAAAGAGAGACCTGCTGGAGATAGGTCTACGATATCGGTTGCACTAAGAGATCTATAACTCCCCAAAGGGGCTCTGCGACCAGGTGCAATAGTGTGGGAGGTTGCATGGTGATAGACCTTGCTAATGGGGTACGGGAGCTTTGTTTTAAGTGTGGACAGTGGGGTCACATGATCAGAAATTGCCCTAAGGACAGGGAGTTAGCTACAACAGTAGCACTAGCAATAAAGGAACACAAAAAGGCGACACCCTCAGCACCGAGAAAAGCAACAGCAGCAGAGAAGGGTAAGCAAACGATGACTTAGGGTAGCGTTTACGCACTCGATAAGGAGTCTGTTAATACCTCTTTTGATATTATTCGGGATAAGATTTCTATTTTTTATATAACTGCTATTGCATTAATAGATCCAGGTTCTACGCATTCATTTATTTCTCTTACATGTGCTGCTAAGATACCTGTAAAACTTGAACCTTTAGGATATTCATTATAGATTAGTACTCCTTTCAAAGAATCACAAATGATTAATGTTATGTATCAAAATTGTAGACTAAAGATAGGAGGAAAAGAAACCGTAGCTAACCTAGTTTTGTTAAATATGTACGACTTTGATGTAATTTTAGGGATGGACTGGTTATTTACGAATTATGTTAGCATGACTGCTACACTAAGAATATAACTTTTTCTTAACCCAAAAAATATATTGTAAAGCTTTCTACATTGGAATGAAATTAAATATTTTGTTGAAATTCGTTCGATTTGAATTTAAGCAACTTAAGAATATGTTTGTTTGTGAAGGGTTTATTGCATATGTAGAGGACGTTAAGAAGAAGCATCTGAAGTTACACGAAATTCCTATGGTTATGGATTTTTCGGACGTGTTTCCAAATGAATTATTGAGAATTTCGCCCAATCGAGAGATTAAGTTCACTATTGATTTAATGTCAGGTATTGAACCTATTTTGAAGCCCTCTTACCGAATGGCATAGGTCAAGCTAGATGAGCTCAAGAAGTAGCTTCAGTAGTGATTAGACAAGGGTTTCATCCATCCCAGTGTCTCTCCTTGTGGTGCACCAGTCCTATTCGTCCAAAAGAAAGATGGTAGCCTGCGACTTTGTATCGATTATCAGTTACTTAACAAGGCTACTATTAAGAATAAATATCTTCTTCCCCAGATAGATGATTTATTTGATCAACTTAGAGGTACCCATGTATTCTCTGAGATTGACCTGAGATTGGGATATCATCAGTTAAAGATTCGAGAGAGTGATGTCCCTAAAACTGCTTTCAGAATTTGGTATGGCCACTACGAGTTTCTGGTGATGCCATTTGGGCTTACTAATGCCCCTACAACATTTATGAATTTGATGAACGAGGTTTTCAAGCCTTATCTGGATAAATTCGTCATCTTATTTATCGATGACATTGGGTATATTCTAAGTTTCGGGAAGAACATGAGCAGCACATGTATATTGTTTTGCAGACCCTCAGAGACAGAAAGCTATATGTTAAATTCAGTAAATGTGAATTTTGGTTAGATCAAATCACTTTTCTGGGGCATGTGGTCTCCAAAGATGGGGTTTCAGTTGGTCCATCTAAAGTCAAGGCTATAGTGTAGTGGGAAAGATCAAAGACAGTTACTGAGATTTATAGTTTTTTTGGGTCTGGTCTATATTATTATAGATTGTCGAGGGTTTCTCTATATTGACTGCTCCTTTGACGCGTCTCCCATGCAAGGTGGTAAAATTTGCATGGATTGATGCTTGTGAGTGTAGTTTCAGCTGGAGCTGAAGTTAACCACAGCACTGATCCTTACCATTCCGTGTGGTTCCAGAGGATTTTCAGTGTACAGTGATGCCTCCTCACTAGGTTTGGGTTGCGTGCTGATGCAACATGGTACAATAGTCGCTTATGGTTCCCGACAGTTAAAGGATCACGAGAGGAATCATCCTACACATGGCCTGAAGCTTGCTGTGGTGGTGTTTGCTTTCAAGATATGGTGACATTATCTGTATAGTGAGAAATTCCAAGTATTTGCTAACCATAAAAGCTTGAAATATTTGTTCTCGTAGCATGAATTAAATATGAGGCAGCATAGATGGATGGAACTTCTAAAAGAATATGATTGCGAGATACTATATCACCCGGGGTATGCAAATGTAGTAGCAGACGCTTTAAGCGGGAAGCACCTGGGGATGGTTTCCTATATGATGGTTCAGGAATACAAGGTATTAGTGCAATTTGCAAGCCTCAGTTTGGATGTTACTCCATTTGAGAGATATGGATTAGTGGCCAGTTTTTGGATTGAACCGGATTTGATGAATCAGATCAGAAATGCTTAGAGGGAGGATTTGGGTTGTATTGAAATTGCCAATTAATTGTAGTTGGAAATTTAGTTAGAGTATATGATTGGCACAGATGGAATTCTGAGGTTCTAGAACCAGATTTGTATTCTCGAGGACAAGCAGTTGCCGGAGTTGATTTTAGCAAATGCTCATAGCTCTAAGTACACCTTGCATCTAGGCAGTAACAAGATGTATAAGAATCTGTGTAAGGTATACTGGTGGCCTAATATGAAGAGAGACATCACCAAGTTTTTTGCAAGATGTCTCACTTGTCAACAGGTGAAAGTGAAGTATCAAAAACCAGCTAGATTACTTCAGCCTCTACAAATCCCGATATGGAAATAGGAGCACATCACCATAGATTTCATCATGGGTTTACCAAGCACCAGCCAGAATCATGATGTGATTTGGGTGATTGTTGACAGGTTGACTAAGTCTGCCCACTTTCTGGTTATTAAGTCTACAAATTCTCTGAGTGCCCTAGTCGATCTTTATGTCAGGGAGATTGTGAGGCTACATGGAGTTCCAGTGAGCATTACTTCCGATAGAGATTATCAATTTACTTCTCATTTCTGGGAGCGATTTCAGAAGGTTATGGGATCTCATTTGAATTTCAGCACAACTTTCCATCCGCAGACTAAAGGTCAGTTCGAGCACAACATCCAGACACTCAAGGATATGTTGAGAGCTTATGCATTAGATTTTAGAGGCTCCTTGGATGATCATCTTCCCCTAGCGGAATATGATAATCGTGAATTCTCCCACTTTTGGAATTATGGATTTTGTAATTTCAACTTCTGATGTTAATAGAAAAATTAGAGTAAATAAATAAATTTATTATGCGACTAGAACATTTTGAGATTAAGGTACTTAATCCATTTGGAAATTGTAGATTTAATAATTAGGAAAAATTATTTTTGGTATTATAGAATTTAAATTTCAAAGATATAGATAAATAATTACTTATTTAAATAAAATAAAATAATAAAGGAAAAAGAAAAAAGAAAAAAAAAAGAAAAGAAGGAATTGGGATACTGCAACCCCGAATGCCTTTCCTTTTCTCCTCTGTACAAAACATAAGAAAAGCAAGTAAGGGGCTGGCCAACACTGTCTGTGAGAAGAGAGGAGAGAGAGAGGCAAATCGCTACTAACCAAGGGGAAAAGAGGTTCGACAACAGTGAAGGAGAGAAGGGAAGAAGCGATCAGGGAAGGAAAGAAATGAAAAGAAAAGGAAAGAAGAAGGGAGAGGAAACGGAGACTGCCGGCTGCCACCGACCCAGGCGGGCTAGATCAATGCTGATTTAGTGATTCTGGAGATGCCAAAAGAAAAAGGAAGAGTCAGCAATGGAAAAAGAGAGGGGAAAAGAAAAAAAAAGAGAGAAGAGGTGGTGGGTTGGCCAACAACGAGATGCTAAGAGGAGGAAGAAGAGGAGGAAGAAAAGGAGGAGAAGAGCACCACTTCCACCAGCGCCTTCTGTCATCGACGCTAACGCCTGAACCATCTAAAGAAGGCTAAACCGGTCTAAACTGGTTAAGTAAAAAAAAATAGAAAAAAAGAAACATAAAAAAAAAAGAAAAATAGAAGAGAAAGAGAATAAAGGCAGAAAATAGGAAGAAGGGTAGGAAATTTATTGTAATTTTATTCTTATTAAATTGTTAAGTAATCTTGTAAAATTCTAAGATTGAATATAGGTTTGAATTCGTAGAAATTATGCAAAGGCTGTTGGAGCTTAACTGAGCTAGAGGAAATCTTGGTGTTTTTTGGTTTCTCAAAATTGCTGCCATTGTATAGGTGAGAGAAAGCTAACTCAAATCTGAATTCTTTGAGTAGATGTTAGTGTTTAAGATTTGTTTAGTGTGTTTATGACCTTAATTTTGGATCAAATCAAATTGCATACACACCTTAGAGTTTCTGCCATTTCATGAAAGTAGGGATGTTATGCTAAAATCAATAAACCAACGGTGTAAGAATAATGTAAGAAGCTTGATAAAGTTAGTCATGGTATTAGAATTAAATAAAATCAAAGACTAATGGAGGGGTATATATATTCAACCAATAAGGTTTAGCGGGAATGATGGGCTGTTTCAATGCATTAATGGTATAGAAATACTGTAGAAACAATGATGAGATAGAATATGACCTTAAATTTGCTGAATATAATGTGTGGAGCCATAAGGGGAATTTTGGCCAAGCTTGAAATCCTAATATCACGATGTTGATTTTGCTGCCAATTTAGTTAAAAAATAATTTAGGTGTTAATGAAATTATGTCACGACCCGAAGACCGCGACTTTCACTCGATTCTTATACTTTTCTTAGTCTACAAATTTATGGACTAAATTTTTCTTTTTCATTTTAAGGTTTGTATTCGGTGTCAGTGTAGTTACTATACTACCTAGGTGACTTATAGTCATTCCATTTAAATATTAAACAAACACGGAAACGGTTCTTAGTTATATCCCGACTTGTTAAACAGAATATGTACTGTGCATCAATTTAAGTCTTACATGTAAACAAGTATTTTATAAAGAACATATAACTCAGAAAACTAGTACCAAGTTCATACACCGTCTCTGATGCCCACTGAGCAGCTCACATGGCAGACGTTAACTTCAATAATCTGAAAGAGATGAAATTTAGTGGGGTGAGCAAAACCACGGCTCAGTAAGATACTAATATAAATACAAGAGTAGGATTAAACTGTCTTAAACTGCAATGCTTAATACTTACAAGGATGCAATTACAGTTAATCATTTCTCATCGATACATCTCATTATCACTTTTCATTTCATAATCATATTCCTGTATTCTATCATCTCTTATCAATTCTCATATCATCTCTTATCAATTCTCATATCATCTCTTATCAATTCTCGTATTGTAGATCATAATCACGGTGGTACCCAGTCATAATTCTCTTCGTGTATCTCTATATTCGTGTTTCATAACATATCATGACCTCATATAGATGAAATATCGTTACCACCGAGTCATGACATTCCTCATGGAATTCTCATATACTAAGCATATTGTCATATTAGGGTTTAATATGCAATTCATGTAATTTTTCTGTATAAACCGCGATCATTTCAAATCATATCATATATACTTTAGGACATGCTCAACATATGCATTTTCAAAAGTTTGCCTTTAAGGCATAATATAAACATATTCAATTTCAATTCATGTATTCGTTTTCGGAGCATGTCTAAAACATGTGCGGTTTTAAAACATTTTTCATATACTATAAATCATATCAGGTTTAGAGTTCATATCAAATCAATCTATACTCTAAACCGCATGTCGTTTCAAATTCGACACAAAATCGTATATAAATCATGTAAGTGTCGAAATCATTTATCATATACTTTTAAATCATCTACTGTAAATCATATCAGATCTAGAGTTCATATCAAATCAAACTATACTCTAGACCGCATATCATGCCATGTTCGACACAAATTTTCGTATAAATCATATAAGTGTCGAAATCATATCTCATGGACTTTTAAAACATGTTTAAAACATGTACTGTTTCAAAACATATTTCATTTCAAATCTGTTTCATGTACAGTATAAATCATGTCAAGTCTAGAGTTCATATCAATAAAATCATACTCTAGACTTCATATCATATTTGTTAGAGACTAGGCTAGATCCCTATCATCTCTCTATCAATAAAGACTTAAATCACTGTAGCTAGCAGTGAAAATCATATCGTCCCCTGGAAACCAACTAGGGCGCTATCTATGGCCATAGACCTCATCTCTCTCAGCCCCACTGATCAGGCGTGACTGAGACCTGTCCACGGCTATTGTCGGACAAGCATATCTATCTGCCTAATGAGCAAAGCTCCAATTAGGCGGTTTCCACTATGCTTTATTGAATTTAATTCTTTTAGGGTGCCTACAGTCTCATAAAACATTTAAATCTATAGCTTTCTTTTCAATATCATGTAAGGCATATGGTAAAATTCTGTATGAGACTTCATATATCAAAATATATATATATATATTTACCATATACTTTCATTTCAAAACAAATCAATACTTTTCAGTATTCATATAAACATTATTAAAATGTTTCAAGTTGCAAGAAGGCATGCTTAAATGCGATGCTGTAAAACATTTCAGTATGCAACTTCGGTAATGTTTCCATCAAATACGCTAAAGCGATTCATTTAACTTTATCACCATCAATTATTCGATTTCAAGACTTTCTTTCTGTCAACCAATAAATCACTATACAATTCATTCACTATTCATCTAATTCAGTATTCAATTTGCTCAGTACTCAATTCATTTGGAAATCAAATCACTTGGTATTCAGACCATTCGGTATTCAATACCCTTTCTTGATCGTCATTGACTATTATAATCATTTATACACTTCATCATCAATATTAGGATCGCATCATTAGTATGAATCCTCTAAGTTTTGATAAGCATTTAAACATCAATTTCTAAAATAGTCATCAAGTTACCGAATTTATGCAAATAATAATATCATCCTTCAATATCTGTTCCAGAATCGACATCGAGGATAACAAAATCACAAAATTGATAGTCACTTATCAAATCCATTTATGATTTGATCTATTGATACATGTTTATCATTTTTGATTTGAGGTTCAATTTCATTTACTATCACAAAATCGTATCTAAATCCTCAAATCCATTTTCATGTGGCTTTTATGATTTTATCCGAACTTATGCAATTGTCGATCTTATTATTCAAGATCTATTCTAAGGTTATAAGCACAATCATCTTTTCACATATTTATCACTCATTTCTTTGAATCCATAATTGATCGGATTGTGTCGTAATTAAATCTCCATTTCAATCTCTCGAATTTGTCCATATTATCACTTTCGAAATTATTTCAAAATCATGAAACGGGACTCGGTAATTCTGGAAATCATTACTCCGTTAATAACTTCACAATCCAATCATTCGACCATCGAAATTTCAACTGTGATCTTCTCTTCCAAGCTACATCATATAATTATCATCACTTTTATCCGTGATCCGTCTACTTAATAATTCCACCTCAATCTCAACTTGATACCATTTGTGATATGAAAATTACTTGATTTATCGATTCTATAAGGTTTTAAACCATGTAATTCACCACATTATCGTTTTCAACGATCTATCTTCTCATCGATTTCAATATCAAACTCTTTCGGTAATACTATAAAATCCTTTCAATATTTACTTTCAATAATTATCTCCAAGATTCCATTTATGTGAGAAACTTAATCTTTTTCCTCAATTATTTTCCTAAAAATTTCGGCAGCATAACGGCTTAATTTTCCCTAACCTCCTGCAAGGGAAACACAATTTATACTTGCAGCCGTTGATTCTCACCAATTTTACCTCTTACTAAGACCCCCACCATCAGTTGTGGGTCCTCTTAGCATTTTTTAGCAAATCTATTTAAATTGATGCATCATATAAAAATCATAATTCCATTTAAAGTCAATTAAATAAATGCATCATAAAAAATCATAATTCCCACATACAATATAAAGCTACTAATGCTTTATAAAAGTATCTTACCTATTCGCCAAAGCTTAGCGCACTTTCTGATTTTTCGAGCCTCGCCGAATTCCACCATTCGTCTCATTTCCGTTTTACTACAATTTCAATATTAATGCACTACATCAATATAACCATAAATTATTCAATAACATCAATAATTTATTTTTCCTCAATTTTTCTTACCTTTTCTTCCTTCTTCTTCTTCCTTTTCCTTTTTCCTTTTTTCTTTTCTTTTCTTCTTTTTCTTCCTTTTCCTTTTCCTTTTCCTTTTTCTTTTTCTTTTTTTTTTCTTTTTCCCTGAACCGGGTCGGGTCGGGTCAAACCGGGTCGGGTCAAACCGGGTCGGGTCGGGTCAAAGCTTGGCTTGGCCGGTTCAACTTTGGCTGACCGGTTCGGTCACCGGCGGCCACCCATTCCGGCGGTTCGGCCACTCCACAGCTTGCCGAGGTTGCCACGAAGCCGGATCTGGTCTCGGTTTGGCCCCATCACCGGCGACGGCGCCGGATCTGGAAGCGACACCGGCGGCTCTTCTCTTCCTCTTTTCTCCCTCCTCCGCCGGTTTCCTCTTCGTTGGTGGCTCCTCTCACTTTCCCCTGGTCTCCGCCGATCTCGTGGGGGGAGTGGCGGCCGATCTCCTCTTCCTTTCTTCCTTTCGTTTTTTCCGTTTCGTTTCGCACCACTTTCCTTCTTTCCTTTTTCCGCTCGTCGCCGGCTAGCTTTTCTCTTCTTCCTGCTCTGTTCACCGGCGGCATCACTCTCTCCTTTCTCCTTCCTCTCAGCCGGCAAGGGGGGGCCGGCCATTTACCCCATTTACTTGTATTTCTCCTCTGTTTGTAACAGAGGAGAAAGAAGCTGGGAATCGGGTTATCCTGATTCCCGCTTCTTTAGTTTTAGTTTTTTATAAATAAATATTTATAAATATAAACATTACCAATAGTATATATTATAATTATACACATAATTATAATTATATATATCTATAAATATTTTTACTCCAAAATTTATATTCAAATATATATATATCTTGTATCAAATTCATATATATGTGTACATATATATATATATTTATACTATACACATATTTTATATATGTATATCATATATATGTAATGTATAAAAAAATACATACGTATCCATTCTATGTAATAAAAATAAATTTCAACATATGATATGTACATATATTTATTTAAAAATATATTTATATAATAATCTTATATAAATATATAAAATTACCTATCTTTATTTCTCATTAAATTTGGATTTCTTAATATCCAAATTTATTTTCTCCAAATTTCATTCTTATTTAATTTGGATTTCGATTTGTCCAAATTAAATTTTTTGGATACTTTATATTTATTTAGAAAATTCTCGGTCTTCACAAATTATTAGTGAAGTCAAATTCAACAATGTGCGTGTTTTGACTGTAGTTGCAGTTATGGACATTGGTAAGAAGTAGATCGGTTTTGCCGTTGTATTAGGACATGTGAAAGGTCTTTTAAGAGTATTATATTTTTTGTAAAAGGAATACGGACAATTAACTGTGTTTGAACTATTTTCTGTAGCCCTAAAGTAGTTGAATGACTCTGGGAAGTAAGCGAATGAATGTCTGCCTACTGGTTTCGTGCTAGTAATTGGATTATACAAACGACATTGACACTGTGTAAGTAAGGGACATATATAGAAGAAATAAGACAATGTCATGTGTTCATATAAAAAATTGATTTGGTTGTTTATTGGAAAAGAATAAAACTCAATGAGTTGAGCTTAAAATTTAAATATATATATATATATTTATATGGAAATCCATATTTGAGAATTAAACAAATTCATGAATTGTAATTGTGATAGTTATAGTTAAAGAACGATGATGATGTAATTAAGATTGAATGTTGATAGATAAATAACAGTGTGATTGTTTACTGTATGACTTAAGAAAATAATCATTTGTGGTTGGTATGGTACATCTGTAGTTTTAATGGATCGAGTTTCTGAGGTAGAATTGGAACTGCTTGTAAATTTGAAATGATTAAGGGCTGAGATTAAATATTTTATTGTATTAAATCAACTGGTTTTGGATGTTGATAATTTAGTTTTTAATATAAGGATAGTGATAATGTGAAGACCAAGAATTTTCTAAATAAATATAAGGTATCCGAAAAATTTAATTTGGACAAAGTGAAATCCAAATTAAATAAGAAATAAAAAGGAAAATTAAATTTGGAAATAAGAAATGAAGGAGGAAATTTAATTTGGATAAATGGAAATCCAAATTAAATAAGAAAATGGAGAAATTTAATTGAATACCAAGAAATCCAAAAATTTGAGAAAATTAGAAATGTGTATATATGTTATTATTAATTAATAATTATATTTATAAATATATAAATATAATTATTAAAAAAAAATGAATGAAACGAAATGGGAGTCGGGGGGGAACCGACCCCCATTTCTCCTCTGTTACAAAACAGAGGAGAAAACACAAAAGTGGCCGACCCCTGTTGGCTTACCGGAGAAGGAGCGACGCCGCCGGCGAGCTGTGATGGAGGAAGAGACGCTGACGCCGACGGCAGGGGAAAGAAAAAGGAAACAGAAACGAAGCGAAACGGGAGAATGCGGGGTGAAACCGAAGAGAAAAAGAAAAGGGGGAAACGGCGGTGCCGGTGGATCCAGGCACCGCTACCGCAACCTCGACGTCGGCAAGAGTGAGGGGAATGTGAGAGGAGCCACCGGCGGCGAAGGAAACGGCGGAGGAAGGAAGAAACAGAGAAGAAAGAGGTCGAAACCCACGGCCCAGATTCGCCACCGCCGGCGCCGTCGCTGGCAAAACCGAGACCAGATCCGGTATCCCTGCAACCTCGGCAAGCTATGGAGCGGCTGAACCGCCGGAATGGGTGGCCGCCGGTGACCGAACCGGCCAGCAGAAGATTGAACCGGTCTGACCCGATCCGACCCGCCTGACTCGGTTCGACCCGATCCGACCCGCCTGACCCGGTCCGACCCGGTCAACCCGACCCGGTTCAGAAAAAAAAAAAAAGAAAAGAAAAGAAAAGAAAAAGAAGAAAAGAAAAGAAAAAAAAGAGAAAAGAAAAAGAAAAGAAAAGAAAAAGAAAAAGGAAAAGAAAAAGGAAGAAGAAGAAGAGGAAGAGATGGGTAAGGAAAATTAAAAGCCTTTTTCGCTATATGTTTGGAATTTAGTAGAAATTCTTGGATTATTTTCTAAATGAAAATATACGTCAATTTGTGAAATTGTAGCAAAACGAAAATGAGACGAATGGTGGAGTTCGGCAAGGCTCGGAAATCGGAAAGTGCGCTAAGCTTTGGCGAACAGGTAAGATACTTTTATAAAGCATTAGTAGCTTTATATTGTATGTGGGAATTATGATTTTTTATGATGCATTTATTTAATTGACTTTAAATGGAATTATGATTTTTATATGATGCATCAATTTAAATAGATTTGCTAAAAAATGCTAAGAGGACCCACAACTGATGGTGAGGGTCTTAGTAAGAGGTAAAATTGGTGAGAATCAACGGCTGCAAGTATAAATTGTGTTTCCCTTGCAGGAGGTTAGGGAAAATTAAGCCGTTATGCTGCCGAAATTTTTAGGAAAATAATTGAGGAAAAAGATTAAGTTTCTCACATAAATGGAATCTTGGAGATAATTATTGAAAATAAATATTGAAAGGATTTTATAGTATTACCGAAAGAGTTTGATATTGAAATCGATGAGAAGATAGATCGTTGAAAACGATAATGTGGTGAATTACATGGTTTAAAACCTTATAGAATCGATAAATCAAGTAATTTTAATATCACAAATGGTATCAAGTTGAGATTGAGGTGGAATTATTAATTAGACGGATCACGAATAAAAGTGATGATAATTATATGATGTAGCTTGGAAGAGAAGATCACAGTTGAAATTTCGATGGTCGAATGATTGGATTGTGAAGTTATTAACGGAGTAATGATTTCCAGAATTACCGAGTCCGGTTTCATGATCTTGAAATAATTTCGAAAGTGATAATATGGACAAATTCGAGAGATTGAAATGGAGATTTAATTACGACACAATCCGATCAATTATGGATTCAAATAAATGAGTGATAAATATGTGAAAAGATGATTATGCTTATAACCTTAGAATAGATCTTGAATAATAAGATCGACAATTGCATAAGTTCGGATAAAATCATAAAGGCCACATGAAAATGGATTTGAGGATTTAGATACGATTTTGTGATAGTAAATGAAATTGAACCTCAAATCAAAAATGATAAACATGTATCAATAGATCAAATCATAAATGGATTTGATAAGTGACTATCGATTTTGTGATTCTGTTATCCTCGATGTCGATTCTGGAACAGATATTGAAGGATGATATTATTATTTGCATAAATTCGGTAACCTGATGACTATTTTAGAAATTGATGTTTAAATGCTTATCAAAACTTAGAGGATTCATACTAATGATGCGATCCTAATATTGATGATGAAGTGTATAAATGATTATAATAGTCAATGACGATCAAGAAAGGGTATTGAATACCGAATGGTCTGAATACCAAGTGATTCGATTTCCAAATGAATTGAGTACTGAGCAAATTGAATACTGAATTAGATGAATAGTGAATGAATTGTATAGTGATTTATTGGTTGACAGAAAGAAAGTCTTGAAATCGAATAATTGATGGTGATAAAGTTAAATGAATCGCTTTAGCGTATTTGATGGAAACATTACCGAAGTTGCATACTGAAATGTTTTACAGCATCGCATTTAAGCATGCCTTCTTGCAACTTGAAACATTTTAATAATGTTTATATGAATACTGAAAAGTATTGATTTGTTTTGAAATGAAAGTATATGGTAAATATATATATATATTTTGATATATGAAGTCTCATACAGAATTTTACCATATGCCTTACATGATATTGAAAAGAAAGCTATAGATTTAAATGTTTTATGAGACTGTAGGCACCCTAAAAGAATTAAATTCAATAAAGCATAGTGGAAACCGCCTAATTGGAGCTTTGCTCATTAGGCAGATAGATATGCTTGTCCGACAATAGTCGTGGACAGGTCTCAGTCACGCCTGATCAGTGGGGCTGAGAGAGATGAGGTCTATGGCCATAGATAGCGCCCTAGTTGGTTTCCAGGGGACGATATGATTTTCACTGCTAGCTACAGTGATTTAAGTCTTTATTGATAGAGAGATGATAGGGATCTAGCCTAGTCTCTAACAAATATGATATGAAGTCTAGAGTATGATTTTATTGATATGAACTCTAGACTTGACATGATTTATACTGTACATGAAACAGATTTGAAATGAAATATGTTTTGAAACAGTACATGTTTTAAACATGTTTTAAAAGTCCATGAGATATGATTTCGACACTTATATGATTTATACGAAAATTTGTGTCGAACATGGCATGATATGCGGTCTAGAGTATAGTTTGATTTGATATGAACTCTAGATCTGATATGATTTACAGTAGATGATTTAAAAGTATATGATAAATGATTTCGACACTTACATGATTTATATACGATTTTGTGTCGAATTTGAAACGACATGCGGTTTAGAGTATAGATTGATTTGATATGAACTCTAAACCTGATATGATTTATAGTATATGAAAAATGTTTTAAAACCGCACATGTTTTAGACATGCTCCGAAAACGAATACATGAATTGAAATTGAATATGTTTATATTATGCCTTAAAGGCAAACTTTTGAAAATGCATATGTTGAGCATGTCCTAAAGTATATATGATATGATTTGAAATGATCGCGGTTTATACAGAAAAATTACATGAATTGCATATTAAACCCTAATATGACAATATGCTTAGTATATGAGAATTCCATGAGGAATGTCATGACTCGGTGGTAACGATATTTCATCTATATGAGGTCATGATATGTTATGAAATACGAATATAGAGATACACGAAGAGAATTATGACTGGGTACCACCGTGATTATGATCTACAATACGAGAATTGATAAGAGATGATATGAGAATTGATAAGAGATGATATGAGAATTGATAAGAGATGATAGAATACAGAAATATGATTATGAAATGAAAAGTGATAATGAGATGTATCGATGAGAAAGGATTAACTGTAATTGCATCCTTGTAAGTATTAAGCATTGCAGTTTAAGACAGTTTAATCCTACTCTTGTATTTATATTAGTATCTTACTGAGCCGTGGTTTTGCTCACCCCACTAAATTTCATCTCTTTCAGATTATTGAAGTTAACGTCTGCCATGTGAGCTGCTCAGTGGGCATCGGAGACGGTGTATGAACTTGGTACTAGTTATCTGAGTTATATGTTCTTTATAAAATACTTGTTTACATGTAAGACTTAAATTGATGCACAGTACATATTCTGTTTAACAAGTCGGGATGTAACTAAGAACCGTTTCCGTGTTTGTTTAATATTTAAATGGAATGACTATAAGTCACCTAGGTAGTATAGTAACTACACTGACACCGAATACAAACCTTAAAATGAAAAAGAAAAATTTAGTCCATAAATTTGTAGACTAAGAAAAGTATAAGAATCGAGTGAAAGTCGCGGTCTTCGGGTCGTGACAGATAAATAAGTATTTGAAATGAATTGTACTGGAAATTGTGGCTAGTTGGATATATATAAATTGTGTTTTTATGCAAAAGGATTAGGACAATTATAGCCATTATGCTACCGAAATTTTTATAAAATTATAGATAAGAAAAGTACAATTTAATTGCTTTGATACTTAATAGGAAATAAAATAAATTTACCCTAGAAAGTGACAAAATAGAATATAAGAATTAATAGAATATTTATTAGAATCATAATATAGAATTTTGAATATAATTTAGAATTATTATGTAGTGTGAAGTACGAGAAATAAAGAGGCGTAAGTGACACTATCAGATTTTATACTACATAAAAGTACAGGTAAGGAACATGTATAGGAGTTGCATGAGAAATGTTTTACTTGCAATTGAAAAATTATTGGAAAACCAAATGGTAATTGTTTCTGCACTCAATTCTCCTAAACAAGAAAATAGAAAATTTACTTTACCTTCACATAAATATAAATATGATTTATTTGCATGAAATATATTATTATTATTATTATTATTATTATTATTATTTCACACGCAATGATTTACATGAATCACATTACATGAAATAATTTATATGAAAGGATTTATATAAATTGCAGTACATGAATTGATTTATATGAAATGATTTATATGAAAGATTTAAATTACATAAAATGTAATTTCTCATGAATTATCAATTGTGTTCAGATATATTGTTGTATAATTAAAGTTTTTGCATTGAGTTTTAAATGAATTTTATTATTGCTCAATTACAATAATTATTCTTTATATGATTTTGGATTGATTGAAGATAATTGCTATTTAAATAATTTCTACTATAAACTATATGATTTATGAAAATGATTTGGACTGACTGAAGATAATTGCTATTTGAAAATGATTTTACTGTTAAATGAAATGATTTATGAAAATGTTTTGAGATGAACGTTCTTTAGGGATCATGCATACCGTTATATGACTGCGAGACCTTGATCAAGTCCATAGGTTACCGTTATATTGTACATGACTGTGGGAATTATGGTCAAACCCATAGATTTCCATAGTGAACACCTGATAAGTGCGAACTGTGACCGACCGACGATGGCCATTCGATATTGATCATCCCTTCAAGGATACCGACATTGATCGTGCATGATTTTATTGGATGTGACTGTTTCCATTGAACTGAATACTGAGTGATTTAATTACTGAATGACTTGATTACTGGATGATTTAATTATTGAATGATTTGATTATTAAATGATTTGATTACTGAAAAATTTGAATATTGATTTATTGATTTAACGGAAAAAAAGGAAGGTTTAAAATCGAATGATTGACCGTACTAATTTTCAATGAATTGTTTTATTGTATTAGATGAGAATACGAAAAATATTGCTTACATAATGTTTTGAAATGTTACTATTGTATTTATTAAAATTTCTACTGAAATTGTTTTATAGCATTATTTAAATAAATTGTTTATATATTAATATCAATTTGAAATTGTATAGCATCAATTATTAAATGTTTTATATTGATTAATGATTTGAAATTGCATCGCATAAACTACTAAATGTTTTATATTAATTAATGATTTCATCATCAACTGTATTCCTTCCTATAGTTGCATCTAGGGACTGAAACATGACAGGTACTTCAAAATATCTCCCATACTCTACCTGATTACCTAACCGACTATAATATCTTTCCTATTACGTCCCCTAGTGAGCTGTTAGGAAATAATTGTTTTTATGGTATTTTAATATTTACATTTAATATGCCTATTTCATAATTTGTTTAAATAAATAATTTTTATTTAACTGCATATAGTACACACTTTTATATATGTTTCTTACTGACCTGTCCCCCAAGCTCACCCCTTCACTCACCATGCCAGTCATTCACTTCTTCATTTTGCATGCCATGTCAACAAACTATAAGTTATTTTGTTTATGATACCTGTTCAGTAGAAATGGAATTACTTCAAGTCACATGAATTAGTACATTTCACCAAATATCTACTCTGAAGGAATGGATTTCAAGAGATTTTAAAACAAAGATTTTCTTTCATATTGATTTGAATATTAACAGTAAACAATAACTTCTTTCATTCATTTCCAATTAATAGTGTCTGAAGTTGGAATTTCCTATTTTTACAAAGTAATGAAATAAGCAAATATCTAAGCGGGATATTTGGAAATCATTATTTAGCAATCACATTGAATGAAGAAATCTAGAAAAGAATAAAAAAAAGGAGAAAATGGATATTGAGAGATTAAGTACTGAAAAAAAAATCTATGTTTGGGAATATGCATTTGGGAGACTGGTTTTGACTTTGGTTTGTTATATAAACTGTGAATGATGCATGTGAGCAATACGTAAACGCTAGTTAAGTTTCAATACATCTATAAATTTGAAATGTTTTAGCCTATGTTTGGATTGAGGGTGAAGAAGGGAAAGGAAAGGAAAGGAAAGTAAAATAAAGGAAGGTTGTAAACCTTTCCTTTGTTTGGGAAGATTTTTTATCTAGGGAAAGGAAAGAGAGGGGGAGTGAGCACCCCTTGCTTTCCCTTGAGTTACTTAGTTTTGTTAAAACCCTAATTTGGGGTAAAGCGGAAGGAAAGGAAACTTGAAAAAAATTTTAACATGTAGAATATCAAATTTAACCTTATTATCTTATAAAATTTAAAACAAAAAGGGTTATAGTTGGAAAAAAACATTACAATAAATCATTTCTTTTCCTTTCCATTATTTAACCAAACAAGGATTGTTAGGATTACTTTCCTTTCCTTTCCTTTATTAATTTTAGCTATCCAAACAAGGGGTACATGTACTCTTTCCTTTCCTCTCCTTTCCTCTGGTTTACATTCCTTTCCTTTCCATTCCTTTCCTTTACTAATGTTTATCCAAACATAGTGTTAAGTAGATGAATTTCTAATTTCCTAAACCGTTAGGTATTTCAGATCCTCCACAAAATAAAGATCTAGCAAATCCATGAATTTGAAAATAGTGTGGATACCGTTAGAGTACTTCTTTCAGCTAGGAGTCTTGAGTTAACGATAAATCAAGGACAGTTCGTGGGCTGCCATATTCAAAAGTCGAATATTCCTACACGAGTACACCAAAAAGTTAGATTCTATCTCGAAATTAATCTTGTTGCATGATCTTGGTGATTTTGGTTTTTGTTGTTTTTCTAATCCGCTGCGTATTTTCGTGTATGACATGATAAATTGAGACAACGAAACCTTACAGTGGTATCCGAGCCAGTGTGCAAATGGCTTTCGGGATAGCGAATTCGATTCGTGGTGATGCTGTTTTATTGTAAATTGTTACAGATTTGATTTTAATTTTCAAAATTCGTTTGGGCAACCTAAAATAATTATAAGACAATTATAGATTTTAAAAAAAATTACTTGTTATTATTTTATTTAACCTTATAATAATTGTAAGACAATTATAGATTTAAAAAAAATTTACTTGTTATTATTTTATTTAAAATATATAAAATAAATTAGGATAAAAGTTATCCTGATAAGAGTTTTAAATTAAATATATTTTAAAGAAAGATATTTTAAAAATTAAATTGGATAAGAGTTATCCAATAGTTTTGAGATTTTAATAAGATTAAAATTTCAAAAAATTATCTTGATAAAATTGTTTTAAAATAAAAAATATATATATCCTGTATTAAATTGGATAAGAGTTATCCAATAGTTTTGAGATTTTAATGAGATTAAAATTTCAAAAGGGATTATCTTAATAAAATTTTGTTTTAAAATAACTTATTTTCTATCTTAAATTGGATAAGAGTTATCCAACACTTTTGATATTTTAATGAGATTAAAATTTCAAAAGGAGTTATCTTTATAAATTTTGTTTTAAAATAAAATATTTTAAAATGGATAAGAGTTATCCAATGGTTTTGAGATTTTAATAAGATTAAAATTTCAATTAAGCCCAAATTGAATTTTAAGAATTAAAATTAAATTAAAACAACTGTTGATACTCATAATTAATTAAAATTAGATTTTAATTAGAAAGCATGCAAATTAATATGTGATATTACTGTGTATGCTTGATGCTTGATTCTTATGTGATATGGATGATTGCATGGTGCATGGTTATGGGCCTAGGTTTACATAGGTTGTAATTTATTTAAATAAATTTAAATTGGGCATGTGAGCCTTGATTTATTTGTAATTTATTTATGAAATAGTTATATAGATAAATTAGGATTATCTTGTAAAATGTACAACATTTGGAGCCAAGATGATTCAGAGCCAAGGCGAACTGAGGTGACGCTTGAAGGGAAATCGAGGAGAAGACATTTAGAAAAATAATGTATCCCTAGGTTCTTTTGTAATAGAAAGGCCATAACCATGTCACGTTTAATTTTACGCTTTTACTTATATATGTTGATATATATGTTAGAAAAGCATGCTAGGTGAGATGGTAAAATTAAAAATCCCTCAAAATAAATATTAAGTCAAAGATAACAAATAAAGATGCCTTCCAATACGATGCATGTGAAAGAGACTTTGTTCGGTATTGTGCTACTTTGGCTCAGTCAAGGCCATACTTACCTTAGGAATTCACATTGCATGAGATAATAGTTGTCTCCAAGTGTATTGGGTCAGACTTAACTAAATCAAATTAGGGCATTGGCTCAGTCAAACCTAATAAGATTTAGAGGCATAGGTTGGGCTTTAACCATATGATGAGTTAGAACAAGAGTTGTTCACCCAACTATCCAGGAGTTGCATGAGATGCAATTGACAAGAGTTGTCTACCTAAATAATCTCATTGGACGCATTAGCTCAGTTAAAGTCATAATGGCACCAAATATGGATCCTGGCCCACTAGGAAGTCTAGGTGAAAAGGCTTCCCGAGTTGATAGTGAGGGCTATTAGCTTGAGAAAAATAGTGGGAGTAATTTATTTAATTAAAAGACCATAATTAATGATTTTAATCACAATGTTACTTACTTGCATATTTTATGATTGTAGAATTATCATGGCAAACAACCATTTATCCCTTCGTTCTATCCTTGAGAAGAATAACAAGTTGGTTGGGGCAAACTTCTTAGACTGGTACAGAAATTTGAGGATAGTCCTCACTCAAGAAAAGAAGTTATATGTTCTAGAGCATGCAATCCCTGCTCAACCCTGACAGAATGCTTCCGCTACTGATAAGCAAGCTTATCAAAAGCATTTGGATGATGCCATTGACGTACAGTGCCTAATGTTAGCTTCCATGAGTTCTGAACTCCAGAAGCAACATGAGAATATGAAACCGTTTGATATGATTGAACATCTAAAGGAAATGTTCCAAGAGCAAGCACAGCACGAACGTTATGAGATATCTAAGGCGCTCTTCTAGAGCAAGATGGCTGAGAGAGCTCCGGTGCACACTCATGTACTTAATATGATTAGGTACATTGAGAGGTTGGAAGCACTGGGCTTCACCATGCATAAAGAGTTGTCAGTTGATCTCATCCTCCAACCCTTACCGGATAGCTATAGTTCGTTTGTGTTGCACTACAACATGAACAGTATGGATAAGACACGGCAGAATTGCTCAATATGTTGAGAACTGCTGAGCAGGACTTGAAGAAGTCAAGGTCTATTTCTGTTATGGTGATTGACAAGACCAAATCCAAAGGCAAAGGCAAGCCTAAGGGTAAGCCCAAGCCCAAGGGTAACAAGAAGGAAAAGGCCAAGAAACTCAAGCCATCTGGTGGAGTTTCTAAGACAGGAAAATGCTTCCATTGTAGTAAGACTGGTCATTGGAAGCGAAATTGCACTGTGTACCTTGAGGAGCTGAAGAAAAAGAAAGGAAGTGAGACTTCCATCTCAGGTATATATGTGATTGAGATAAATTTGTCTACTTCTTCATCTTGGGTATTAGATACTGGATGTGGTTCTCACATTTGCATGAATGTGCAGGGACTAACAAGGAGTAGAAAACTTCCTAAGGGCGAGGTGGTCCTACGAGTTGGAAATGGAGCAATGGTTGTTGCGTTAGTTGTAGGAACATTTAATTTATCGTTGCCTTCGGGCCTAATTCTAGAACTTGATAATTGTTATTATGTTCCGGCAATTGCCAAGAACATTATTTCTGTTTCTTGTATGGACAAGAAAGGTTTTTCTTTTAAAATAATGAACAATAGTTGTTCAATTTACTTTAATGATATTTTCTATGGCAGTGCTTCCATTATGAATGGATTGTATGTTCTAGATTTAGATAATCACATATACAGTGTTGATTCCAAGAGGTCAAAGGGTAATGAGATTAACCCTACATTCCTTTGGCATTGTAGACTTGGTCACATAAACGAGAAACGCATATCTAGGCTCCATAAAGAGGGACACTTAGATTCATTTGATTTTGAATCATATGATGTATGCGAATCTTGTTTGCTTGGTAAAATGACCAAGGCCCCTTTTACAGGAACAAGTGAAAGGGCTAGTGGTTTATTAGAGCTCATACATATAGATGTATGTGGTCCATTAACCACACATGCTAGAGGAGGGTTCCAATACTTCATCATATTTACTGATGACTACAGTAGATATGGCTATGTTTATTTAATGAGACATAAGTCAGAATCCTTTGAAAAGTTCAAAGAATTCAAGAATGAAGTACAAAACCAACTAGGCGACTCCGATTAGATCGCGGTAGAGAGTATTTGAGCTTAGAATTTATAAATCATCTAAAGGAGTGTGGAATAGTTCCACAACTCACTCCACCTGGTACACTTGAATGGAACGGTGTATCTGAGAGGAGGAATCGGACCTTGTTAGACATGGTTCGATCCATGATGAGTCTATCTGACCTCCTTGTCTTCTTTTGGGGTTATGCTTTAGAGACAACAGCATTTACACTAAATTGTGTTCCTACTAAAGCTGTTGAAAAGACACCACATGAGATGTGGACTGGAAAAAAGCCTAATCTGTCTTTTCTAAAGATTTGGGGTTGTGAGGCTTATGTTAAAAGACAAGTCTCAGACAAATTAGGACCCAAATCTGATAAATGCATATTTGTGGGGTATCCTAAAGAGACAAAAGGATACTATTTCTATAATCCCACAGAGCACAAAGTGTTTGTGGCTCAATACGATGTTTTTCTAGAAAAGGACTTCCTTTTTAGAAGAACTAGTGGGAAGAAAATAGAGCTTGAAGAGGTTCAACAACCACAAAATGTCATTGAACCTTTAGTGGAACAGGAGCAAGTCCCACAAGATGTTGTGGAACAGGAAGTAGCTCCAGAAACACAAGGCCCATGTAGGTCTAATAGGATACGTCGAGAGCCTGAGAAGCTTAACCTTCTCACCACTCAACACAACGACGTATTGCTCATGGATAATGATAAGCCTACCACCTATGAAGAAGCAATTACTAGCCCAGATTCTGAGAAATGGCTTGAAGCCATGAAATCCGAAATGGACTCCATGTCTACAAACCAAGTAGGGACCTTGGTTGATCCACCTAAAGGGGTAAAACCCATAGGGTGCAAGTGGGTCTTCAAAAAGAAGATTGACATGGATGGTAACGTGCATACCTATAAAGGCCGATTGGTGGCCAATGGTTTCAAACAAAGGCATGGTATAGACTATGATGAAACCTTTTCACCAGTTGCAATGCTCAAGTCCATTCGAATTTTTCTTGTTATCGCTGCATACCATGATTATGAGATATGGCAGATGGATGTTAAAACTGCTTTTCTAAATGGAAACTTGTCGGAAGATGTGTATATGACACAACCTGATAGTTTTATCACTCCTGAGAATGCCAATAAGGTATGCAAACTTCAAAAATCCATTTATGGATTGAAGCAAGCTTCTCGAAGCTGGAACATTCGTTTTGATGAGACAATCAAAGAGTTTGGCTTCATTAAGAACGAAGATGAACCTTGTGTTTACAAAAGGGTTAGTGGGAGTGCTGTCATATTCCTAGTGTTATATGTGGATGACATACTACTCAGAGGAAATGACATTCCTGCCCTACAATCTGTCAAAACTTGGCTAGGAAATTGCTTCTCCATGAAAGACTTAGGAGAAGCAGCCTATATCCTTGGAATAAAGATCTATAGAGATAGATCGAGTAGGCTATTAGGTCTAAGTCAAAGTACATATGTTGACAAAGTGTTGAAAAGGTTCAACATGGAAGAATCCAAGAAAGGATTTTTACCTATGTCTCATGGCATTTATCTCTCAAAGGACATGTGTCCTAAAACACAAGATGAGAGAGATAAAATGGCTAGGATTCCATATGCTTCAGCTATTGGATCTATCATGCATGCCATGTTATGTACGAGGCTTGATGTCTCGCATGCTTTAAGCATGGTGAGTAGGTATCAAGCTTACCCAGGTGAGCATCACTGGATAGCAGTTAAGAACATCCTTAGGTACTTAAGAAGGACTATGGATGCTTTCTTAGTTTATGGAGGAGAGAATGAGCTCATTGTAAATGGTTACACTGATGCTAGTTTCCAGTCAGATAAAGATGACTTTAAGTCACAATCTGGCTATGTGTTTTGCCTGAATGGTGGCACTGTAAGTTCGAAGAGTTCAAAACAAGAGATAGTGGCCGATTCTACAACTGAGGCTGAGTATATAGCGGCTTCAGATGCAGCTAAGGAAGCTGTTTGGATCAAAAAGTTCATCACAGAACTTGGAATAGTCCCTAGCATTGCTGATCCAGTGGCACTCTATTGTGACAACAATGGAGCCATTGCACAAGCTAAGGAACCTAGGTCTCACCACCGGTCCAAACATATACTTAGGCGCTTCCATATGATCAGGGAGATCATACAAAGAGGCGAGGTAAAGATATGCAAAATACACACTGATGATAATATCACTGACCCGCTTATGAAGGCACTATCACAGCAAAAGCATGATGCACATGTTAGGTCATTTGGTATTAAATACATGACCGAATGGTTGTAGTGCAGGTGGGAGATTATTAGTGTGTGTGCCCTGAGAGCCAATCAGATTTGGATTTGTATTACACTTATGACATTGTGATTGTTTATGTTATTTAATAATACATGGCAATTATTTATCATTATTGATTATATTTAATTTGATCAAGTCATAATCAAATGATAAAGTCCCTAGAATAGTGGATTCGTATCAAAGGAATCAAAGTAGTGACTTTAATAATGAGATCCTTATGATACAAAGAATACTATTCTTAAATACCCTTAGTCGTAGTATCACTGAGAAGGGACATCAGTGATACGGTAAGACTAACATGTGTTAGATTCCTTTGGGTGACTGATCTCATAAGTCATGGATATGGTGATATCCATATCAACACATGGGTGATCATTGTGAATGAATACACTGGATTGACCCATCTTGAGAACTCTATGTGGATCGTTACATTGAGTGTCATTAGATGTTCTCAAATGGCAATGGTATATGTGATCCTTAGACTTGAGATCACCATGGTATCCTATGTGTGGATTGGTGTACTTTGATGCGGGTAAACATAACTCAATAAGGGTTGCAAGTAAGACAGTAATTGGGTACATCATGAATCATATGAGGGTTGTGAGTGATCAAGATAGGATTTGTCCCTCTTGGTAACAAGAGTCTATATCTCAAGGACTCTCAATAGAGATTAATGATTGAAAATTTGTGGCCACAGTACAAATGAGATTTAAGATGAGATCTTGAATTCATTTGATTAAATCATTTATCTTAAGATTGAGAAACAATGGAGTTGAACTTTAATAGAGATGACACGTTCCATACTCTATGTTCAACTGAGATATTAGGTGACAAAAGGATCGAATTATACGATAATTGCTCATTGAAAGGTTGTCGTCAACTCACCGACATTTTCATTACTTGGGTAGCCATGATGCATTGCTAGATGCCAATCTTGGCTTGTGATTTATGAATGAGATTCTGAATCACTGCCAACGTAATGGAAACCTAAAGTGTCACACACAATAAGGGTATGACCAAGACAAGGTAATTGGAGTTGGATCCATGTGATGAATCCTAGTACAAGAAGGATTCCTAGTGAGACTAGAATCTTGTTCCAACTAGAATTCGAGATTTAATTAATAGTAATTTTAGCCCGAGATTACTAAGGGGTATTTTGGTCTTTTCAATTATAATGAGATTATAATTATGAATTATTAATATAATAATTCATGGGCAGACCAAATTATTAATCCAAATGCATAACCAATTGGTTGTAGTGCAAGTGGGAGATTGTTAGAGTATGCCCTACAATTAATTGGATTTGGATTAAGTAATTTTAAAGGGCCCAAAAGACCTAATTTAGTTGGACTAAGGCTAAGGCCTTTTTAGGGTTTTGTTAAGAGGCACTATAAAAACAACATTAAGTCTAAAAGTTAGACAGAAGAATAGAATATTTTTATAGTTGTTCTGCCTCTTGGAGCTAGCACTCTCAAAAAACAATTCCCTTCCTCCTCCTTTTGCTTCTGATCACATCTTGTCTCAAGCAAAGGTCTTGTTTTGCATCCTACTAGTGTGGATACCGTTAGAGGGCTTCTCTTAGCTAGAAGTATTGAGTTAACGATAAATCAAGGGCTATTCGTAGGCTGCCATATTCAAAAGTCGAATATTCCTACACGAGTACACCAAAAGGTTAGATTCTATCCCAAAATTAATCTTGTTGCATGATCCTGGTAATTTTGGTTTTTGTTGTTTTTCTAATCCGCTGGGTATTTTCGTGTATGACATGATAAATCGAGACAACGAAACCATACAATTATGGTCAATTGAAATGAGTAATTACAGCATTGTTTTTGTTCGTAATTGCAAGGGAAAATTTTTTAAATGTCTTTTTTTTATGAAAAATTATCTTATGCACTGTTAGTAAAATTTTTTAATTATACAAATAAAATTAAAATGATGATATATGTTTCATTTTATTTATTTTTTATTTTTTTAATATTTTTAAAAGACACATATCATCATCCTAACTTCACTTATGGAGTTAGAAAATTTCACTAACAGTGAATGAGATAATTTTTTTTATTACATATATCATGGAAAAAATTAGAATAAAAAGAATAAAAAAGTGAGCAGGTTTAAAATTTTTTATCGTAAGGACTTGGAAAAGGAAACCATTTGTAAAACATGCTTGCCAAATAATAACATAAGCCCCACTTTCCTTATGTTTAGTTAATTGGCTTTATAATTTTTGAGTAATACCGAAAGAACTAATTAATAATTTTTAAACTATTCATTAAAATAATTTTACCAAAAAAAATTCAATAACTAAACTCAAGTTTATATATTATGAAACTTGAATTTCAAATTTTTTAAATTTTAAATTTTTTTTTTATCATTAGACTAAAGTCTCATCAACACTAATTAATGAAATTAATTACTGTGAAAATAATATCCAAAATATCATTCATTGGAAACTATCTATATCTAGATAATATAGTATTTTTCATTCTTTTTCAGTAACAGGATAGATAACGTAGATATTTTGATAAATCTTATGAAAGAAGTTCATTAGGTGTTAGTTTAGATTTATATGGAATTTTAAGAAGGTTTTACCAAGATCTATAGGAATTAAATTGGAATTTATAAAAATTTAGGAGGCTTTTATTAAAAATTTATTGTGTTTTGTTTTAAGTGTAAAAGCTTTTTGGGTTGTTTTGTTTTTTCTATTATTTCCTTGACGTCACACTCTTTAGAAACGTTTGCTTAACTTTTTTGGTTGTTTTGAACTAAAGACACGACAATCTTAAATGATAAGAATAAAAAAAATGGGCACAAAAGCTATATTTGATATGTAGACACAAATTTTAACATAATTTTTATGTTTTATACGACATAATTTTTCATAACACAAACACTATTTGATGTGTAAACACGAATTTTGACATAATTTTTATACTTTACATGATATAATTTTTCATAACACGAACACTAATTTTAACACAAATTGTTAAGTCTTCATAGAATCAATCTAGCAGCACTATAAGTCTCAAGTTCTCAACTCTCAAGAGAGTGGTAGAAGACCTTGCTTTATAATTATTTTGTAAATTTCACTTAGGTCCTCAAAGTTTTACTATAATTCAATTTTAGTCTATTAGTTTTAAAACTAGACACTTTGATCCAAAATTACAAATGATTTTAACATATATTAGTCAATTACTAAACTTGAGTTAATAGTATCACATTCTCAATTATCAACAATGAATTTTATTTTTTTATTATTTTTAAGTAATTTTTTAAAAATTATTTTATGTAGGATTTTTATTTTTTAATACCAATAAAGAGTATTATGGATATTTGATGAGTAATAAATATTTAGGTTAATAATTTTTTAATAGTAATTTAAAAAAAATATTTTTATACTATCTAATTTGTAATTTTAGACCAAAGTGTTTATTTCTCTAATTAATAAACTAGAATTGAATTATGGTAAAACGTTGAGGACTTAGTGCAATTTACTTTAATTTTTTTTTTCTTTGTTTGATACAAAATTGATGTTATATTTGATTCTATTATTGTTGGTATACTTTCTTTAACTTCAAATTAATCTTTTAATAAATTAATACTACGTATTAAGGCAATATTAAATGATAATATAATATCAGTACTAAAAAAAAGCCTACTCGCATAACAAGTGTTCAATTTCAAAAAGTACAATAGATGTAATATTTTGATTAGGTTCTTGAATTTCTTACCATTTGTAATATAGTAGGTAGGGAGTACTAAGAATTACTCAATTTTAATTGTACTGTAAGTATTAATGGTACGATTTTTTTTCAAAAAAAATATATTGATGTAGAATTTCTTTTTTTTTTTGATAAATAAACTGGGAGGAAAAAAGGGTTGACTCAGACCCAAGAACTCAACACACCCTCAGGAGCTTATTGATGTAGAATTTCAACTCTTATAAGAACATGTTTATTAATTAGAAATCTTTCACATTGTGTATGTTAGCCCCAGGATTTATTGTTTTATTATATGTCATATTATATGTGTATTCTAAAGTCTCTTGAATTCACGGTGGTAAAATCCTTTGGGCTGCGTCTACTGATGGCAAATTCACGGTGAAGTCGGAGTATATGTTGATCCGTAATGATGCTGTGCAGGACATGATTTGGAAAAGAATGTGGAAATTGGAATTATCTCCACGTGTTAAGCTTTTTGTAAGATTCGATTCTACACTACTGTAGAGTCTAATTTCATAAAAGTGATAATGGAAATGAAATAAATAAGGAGTATTGATTTCCACTTGAGTGAAAAGCTCCTTATCATAAGATTAGAATGGAACAATTTCGATGAAATAATATTTGGGCGAGAATGTGGTTCAACTCGCCAATGGGCGAGTAGAGTTGGTTGTTCGCCAATGGGCGAGCAAGAGCACATTCGCCAATGATCATGGTAAGTTGGACAATGGCTTGTTGGGCGAATAGTTGAGTTCACCATGTCTATTGTTAGCATGATCGCCCAAATGGGCGAGAGCTTGTGATCGCCAATATGAAGTAAACTAAACAGAGGAATGTGATCGCCAAGCCTATATGTAATAGCCAAGGGAAGGGAATCATCTTATATTTTCCAAATATTGAGTTGGCGAACTGAATTACATTTGGAGATATGAGATTAAGTTGGCGAGTTGATGACTCAAGATGAGGAGGCGAACTGGAATCATGCACGGACAAAACAGAAATAGATTCAAAAACATGTTTGTAGCCAAAATTGACTTGTAAGTCATACGGTTGAAGAGAATTAATGGAGAAGAGGTTTAAGTCAGTAAGGAACTTATCCTTATTGGTTGAGAAACAAAACAAAGTCAATAGAAGCAGAAAAAGGAGTGTGGAAGAGAGACTTTCACGCCATTTTGTTGCAATTTTCTGCATGCATTAAATGCATGAAAGACATGAAATAAATGAAGGAAATGGGATAAGGCCAAGTGAGGGGCTCTGATTGGCTAGCATGGCTATATAAGAGGAAATGTTGAAGGAAAACTCATTTTGGCAAACTTCACCTTTTTCACGAGAGCTATGCAACTACCAGTTTATGCTCTGATTTCCTTCCACTTCTACCATGCCCGATTTACTATATTTCATCCATCAGTTGGCTAAACATGTAAACCACCTTGCAAACCTTTCCTCCTTAGTTGGATGAGCAAAAAGAATAAGCAAAGGGAGGCCAACATGAGATGGAAAGCAATCTGTTCTGGAAGAGCAGTTGATTGAGGTGAGTTTCATATTTCTGAGGTGTTCTTGATGCTCACTGATAGATTTCTATGTTTTACAAAGTAATAAACATAGAGGCAACCTTGTTTTGAGTTAGATCTTTGGAGAATATGAAAACAAGGAAAATAGTGGAATAAGTGACGGGAATGGCGACTACTGTGATCGCCCACGTTGAAATTAGTGATCGCCAATGGGCGAGTAGGCAATATAAACTCACCATAGTTGTTGTTAAATGGGCGAGGTCGCCCAATTTATTATATTCATGGGCGAACTTATAAGGGACGGGCGAGCCCATCTCTGAGTTGAAAGCCGTATGGCGAACTCACAAGCATAAAGCATTGGGCGAGTAGAATTGTGGGCGAACTCCCGCATTTAAGTTAATGTAAACCTGGCGAGTACTGGCGGGCGAGCTCCCACGTGTAAGCCATTTGGTGAATGGCGAGCTCGGTCGGGTGAACTAGTTCGAGCTCTGTTGGGCGAGTAGTCATTTGATTTATCTCAATCTCGCCAAGTAATATGAAATAAAATATTAATAGAATTTATAAATTATTTGCAGTCGGGAATTATGAACTCGGTGAATGCGATTTGGAAGGCGAGAAGAAAACAAGGTTTCGTTGGATCAGGTAAGGGAGATGTGTGTGAAGTGATGCATGTCCTGTGGAGTTCAAATTATTTTTACTGAAAAATGATTTCGGTTTATGACATGCATTATTTTGATAAATTATTTTGTTGTGGGTGAGCTAAGAGCCGACCCCTAAGTTGTTTTTGGATGAATTGGTTAAAGGCGGGCGAGCAAAGTCAGGCGAGCCCTTTTGTGTTTGTTTCGAGCGAGTATCCCTTTTATAATGTTTTGTTGGGCGGGCGAACCCTTTGTTGACAAGCTTTTGGGCGAGTCAATGTTTTGTCTTTAAATGTAGAGAGTGGCGGGCGAACACTTGTTCTCCCCTTTCGAGTTGACCATGGGCGAGCTGGACTGGTGAGCAGATTTCGAAGGTGTTTTCTTAAAGAAAAATGAGCCATTTTAATATTTTTGAAAATGGAAAATATAAACCCTTTTGGGCGAATTGACTAATGGGCGAGCCACTGAGGGCGAGCCAGTTTTGCTTTCAGATTTTAAAAGCAAGTGGGCGGGCGAACACAAGTTCGCCGCTCTTGGCGAGCTTCCATGGGTGAGCCATATTGGGCGAGCTGACCATGGGCGAGCAGGTTTTAAAAGTTGAGATTTTAGAATGTTTTCAAGGTGTTTTGTAAATAGAAAGTCTAAACCTTTTTGGAAATTGAATCATTTTGAGAAAATGATAATATGGGTGAAATAATTCCATAAAGGTTTTTCATGAGATATGAAAGTGATTTTTGAGACTTTAGGCCCTGAGTTCATGCAGTATTATTCATGTAGTTGCGTGAGCCGCCTGGGGCGGTGGCTCGGTCGATGGACCAAGGAGTGCACCTCAGGGCGTCACAGGCTTATGGACCTGCCAAGTCATCAGCGATCTCGAGGTCACTTGGCAAGTGGACCCGAGGACCACCTAGAGATTGTGGCCATAGATCTATTATATCCCTTTTTGGGATAATTATGTCGTTCTCGCAAGGGGGAGGGGGAACGATGATAGCATGATGATGCCTAGTCTCCACTGGTTGATTTCTGTTTACTGATGAGATTTATTAAATTCCTATGTATTGTTTACTACATTTTAAAGTAAACTGTTTAGCCATTGATTTGAAAGGTGTTTTGAGAGTACTGTTTACTATACCCATTGTTTTCCTATTTGATTATATTTTTAGGGAAAACAAATGTGTTGTGGTATATAGTTTTGGTTTTATAAAGCAGCATATGTTTCCTTTACTGAGCGTATGAATCGCTCACCCCTTTGTTTTAACTCCACAGATAAGAAGTACACGGAGTTGAGAGAATTAGCTCTCAGATGGGTATAGTTATGCTTAAAGCACTAAGGCATGGCACGTTAAATGTGACAGGTACAGTCTCATCTCTTTTACATTTCAGACATATGTATACAGTACTATCTTAGTGAAATAAAGGTTAATAGAGGATGTCAGATGTAAGGAATAATGAAAAGAAATTTCATATTCCATAATTAATAGATAAATGTTTATCATTTATCACTGTTACTGTTGAATGTTAATGGCATCGCAGACAGCCCAACCGGTAAAGTTGTATGGAAATACGTGAAAAATGTGGTAACAGGATGTTACACTTTTGTTGTAGATAGTATTGCATGAATGGCTACTGATGCGTGAACATTGCATGAGAAGAAACATTGTAGCTGAAGCTAAGTGCCCCAGATATTCTTTGGAGGTTGAGGATATTCTCCATGTGCTAAGAGATTGTGCCTCTTCACGCCAAGTCCGGCTCACTTGGAAACAGGGTAGTGACTCTATTTTGGCAGGAAATAAACATTAGAAAGTAGTCTTCTAGGGAGGCTGTGGATGGAATTGATGTGGGTTGGTCTGTATTATTTAGTTTCACCTCCTGGTTCTTATGGAATTAGAGAAACAAGGGAATTTTTGAGGAAGACTTTATCTGGCCAACTGATCCCGCTGCAATTATTACTAAATATATAAGGGATTTTAAATCTTACAGTAGCAGAACTAATCAGGTTTTGCTGAAGAAGGAGATCTATGTTGCATGGACAGCCCCTCCTCAAGGTTTTATTTGAGTAAATGTTGATGCAACTGCCTTCTCTAATCCTGGACTTTCGGCAGCAGGAGGTGTATTGAGGGATCATGATGGAATTTGGCTTGCTGTTTTTGTCGGAAGAATGGGATGGGGAACAGTACTAAGAGCAGAATTATTTGCCATATATACTGGCCTTTCGGTTGCATGGGATCTTGGTTTTCGACGTGTAATTATTGAGTCTGATTCTTTAAGTGCAGTAAGGAAGCTGAATGCACTGGCTACCAGCAGAGACCCACTTACGGGTATTATACAAGGTTGCAAGGAACTCTTGAACAGAGCTTGGGAAGCCTCTACTGTCCATGTTTGTAGAGAAGCAAACATGAGTGCTGATTACATGGCTAATCTTGCTCATGCTAGCAGGATTGATACACTGCTTCTTCGTAATCCTCCCCAGGGAATTTCTTCCTTACTTCTTGAGGATTGTAATGGAATTGGTTGTAACAGGCTAATTTCTGTTTAATAAAATTTGAAAGTTTTGCACCAAAAAAAAAAGTCTCCTGAATTTCAAACATATTATAATTCAATTAGTAGAGTAAATTTTAGACAATACATTAGCAAATTATATTGTGATTTATTATGCTTTTATTATATATTTATGAGTCGTACTACAAATGAGATTATTTTTTATGGACTTTCCTTTTTTCTAGTTTTTCTTTTTATCCTCTCTAAAATATACTGTTTTGTTTTGATGCTTTTATAATTTTTTTTTATTTCATTCTTTTAATTTTCCTATATCTCTATTTCATGCTCTTTCTCTAAAATCATTTTCCTTATACGAACACTATCCAAAGTCCAGTTTTTGACGTTGCATCACCGCCGTCATCGGCATCATAATCCTCCCTGCATGTTTTCCAAAATTTTATTAGCTTTATCTTTTCATTTTTCTACTTAGGTTTTTCTAGAAGTCCTTGAATAATCTCATATCAAAACCTAAAGTCGGATGGATCTTCCACCATAATGGGTTGTTTGGTTGAGCTAAAAAAGCATTTCATTCCACCTCAATTCGAATGGACCCACCTTTTCAAATTTTTGGTTCAATTCAAAATTTTTTCAACAAAATAGCTATTTCGCTTACAAAGGGAATAGCTATTCTTTGGTGAATGGCATTATTTGTTTTTCCGCTCGGTGAAGAATAGCATTAAACTTTCTTCATTTCAAGCGTATCCTTTGCCATTCGAAAATTTACAACATCAACCATTTCAAGGTCTTCACTTCTTCCTCCCTTCATCTGTTCATCTTTTTCTTTTGATTCAGTCCAAAAAAAAAACTCCCAAAAAAATCTTAGAAGTCTTACTGGCATCATCATCTCAAACAGAGAAAGCAACATAGTAATACAAAACACCAAAAAATAAAAAATAGAAAAGATTTCGGGTTTAAGGTTTATAGAAGAGATTTAGATCTTAAAAATTAAGGGAAATGGAGGAAGAGAATGGGGAGGATGGACTAACAGAGGAGTAGGAGATGATTTTTTGGAAATTTTGAGAGATTTTTTTGTTGTCGCCATGCTGTGGTCGACCAGCCATCGAAATATGGATTTCTTGAATTCTTGTGTGAGAGATAGAGAGAAAGGAGATGAGAAAAGAGGTAGTGATGGCTTATGGCTTGTGAAGGAATTATTGAAAGAAGGGATTTATTAGGATTTTTTGTTCTAGCTTGTCTTGGAGCCGTTATTAGGATAAAATTTGCAAAAAATTAATGATTTGTTAAACGAAAATAAGGATGGGTTAGTGAAAGTTTGAGTTGGAAAGAGAGAGTGTCGAGGGTGGTTAGTGAAGTTTGAACAGGAAAGAGTGAAAGTCAAGGGCTATTTTTATAGCTGTCGCTTGGGCATCCGAATTCCCCAAAGCATTCTGCAAACAGAATGCCTTTCAACACGGGGAATTTGAATGCCCATAATGGGGCATTCGAATTCCCCAAGGTATTTTGCAAACAGAATGCCTTTCAACATGGGGCATTCGAATGTTCATAATAGAGCATTCAAATTCCTTGTGCTGAAATATGTTTCCTAATTAGAAAATAATAAAATTTAAATATTTTATAAAATATTTGTAAATTTATATTTTTTATAAATTAATTTTAATTATTTAGAAAATAATAATTCTAAATATTTTAGAATTACTTGTAAAGTTATATATTTTATAAATAAATATTAATTATTTAGCAAATAATAATATAAATAAATATAAATATTTTAATATTAATTTTGTGAGAACCGTAATTTTTCCTAGCTAAATGTGTACTTCTTATGTGATTTAGTAAACGTAAAGAGATAATGTACTCATGAAATTTCAAGTATAAGATTATGGTATGTTAAATAGACATGAAAGGAGTTTGTACCTATAAGTAAAGGATTAGCTGTATACGTCATAAACCAAGTTAAACGCATACAATGTACATGTATACGATGTGCATGCATGTGCAAGTACAAGTACATAGATAAATACGGATAATAAAATGTAAAATATATATACATATACGTATTCGGGAATATACGTATATAGGTACAAAACATAGTTGTAAGAACAAGAAATAAATAAATATATATATATATGTATATATATGAGGTATATGTTTATATATGTATAGAATAAATATATATAAGATATAAAAGAATGATATCTTAAAAAATACGTTTATACACATATATAAGATAATAATAATAATAATAATAATAATAATAATAAAGAAATGAATAAATAAAACATAAAGTGTATTTATATAATAAAGAAAAACATAAATAAATACATAAATCAGATAATAATAATAAAACCAAAAGTAAAGTGAAACAATAATATAAAATTTTAGAGATGATGGGAAAATCCATCTATTCTCGTCAAATCACAGCCCTATCCATCCATTTCAATTGCTTTGAAAATATTTCTTTTACTCTTTCTCACCTTCAGCCGGCTCCCACTCTTTTCAGTCAAAGTTGCTACAGTCTACTCTCAAAATCTCAGCCCACTTTTCATTTCTTTCACCCGTTTCCCCTGTGCATTTCCTAAGCCTTCTTACATCTTTATCGTATCCTCTATTCCTCTTCATCGTATCACCTTGTGAGGTAAAGCCGAATAGATCATGAAGGAGTTACTAGCAGGTGCGAGGACGTCGGATTGAGGTTGATAATGAAGCAAAAAGAAGTGATCGAAAGTACTTGCTGGAGCCGAAACATGATTTAAGAAAAAAAGAGGGGGAAAGAAAAATCTGTTTTGGTTGGTGTTGTGAACCGAAAATGAAACGGAATAGGCTACAAATTTTAAAAGTTAGGTTAGGGTTTTGAAAGGCTGAACAGAGAAGGGTTTTGTAGTGGCTGATTAGGTGCTGAACCAGAACACATAAATGGGGGGCTGTTTCACGTGGAGAACAAGGGCTGCCGTGGCTGGTGGTTTACTCCAAACTGCCAAGATTTCCTAAGGTAAAAGAATAGAAAGAAGAAGAAAAGAAATAAAAGAGAAAGAAAGGAAAAATAATTAAAAAAGGAAAGAGAAGAAATTACAAGAAGGAAAATTATGTATGAATATATAATTTTTATGTATATGGAGATGAGAAGAATAGAGTTAAGAATTATATTTAATTTATGATATAAATGTTAAATATATAAATATATATGTGTAAGTGTGCATACATGTATTATTATATTTTTTTTGAGACACATACGAAACAAAGAAAAGAAAAAGAAAATAAAAGAGAAGAAGAATATATATATATATATATATATAAAGATGTAGGAAAAATAAGAGAATGTGATGTAAGGACTTAAATTATACGGTGTTAAGAGCATGTATATACATATATATATATATATGTATATATAGATATTTTGTTGGAATTTAATTTTTACATAAGTGTATAGAAAGCTTGAGCTAGACTTTATTAAGTCGAAATTTCCTTGTGAATGTGTAGTGCGCCAAGAGGACGACAGACACGATTTAGCTGGACACGGAACACGCTCGAACTAACCTCGCCTTAGGTAAGACGTTTATATAACGTAGAAGTAGGATTATCCTGTATAGGATTGAATCTTACGATAAAATGATTTGAATACTTAAAGATTAGATTTAACGAAATGAAATGCAGGTACGATGTTAGACTTGATAAAGTGCCAAAATGGTATGATATTAACCGTAAATGAGTTGATATGGTAGAAACTTATAGACATCACAAGATGGAATGATAGGCATTCATGTGATTCATGAGCACTACATTATACTGCTTTCATTTCATCTACTTGAATTCTTTTACCATTAAGCATGCTTTAGTACTATACATGAAACACGAAAAAGATTTATTCTTATCATGCTTATCAGAATGCTCGATGCTTATATGGTTTTGAAAAGAATGAAATGATAGTTTTCACATATGTACATATATACATATAAATGATCTTTAGAAAAGCATTACGTACATTAAACTATTTTATACGAAAGATTGAATGTTTTATGAGACTAAAGGCACCCTAAGAAAATTAAATTCAATAAAGCATAGTGGAAGCCGCCTAATTGGAGATTACTCATTAGGCATAGAAGCTTGTCCGACAATAGTCGTGAACAGATCTCAGTCTTGCCTGATCAGTGGGACTGAGAGATATGAGGTTTATGGCCATAGATAGCGCCTTAGTGGTTTCCAGGGGACGATGATATGATTCTTCACTGCTAGCTACAGTGAACTAAGTCTTTATTGATAGAGAGATAGAGATTTAGCCTAGTCTCAAATGATATGAAATGAAATTTAGAGTATTACTTTAAAATGAAAATGAACTCTAAACTCTGATTTACAGTATATGAAACGCATTTTGATGCTATATGTGATATGAAATACGTCAAAAGTATATATGATATGAAATGTATTTCAAAAGTATATGTAACATGAAATGTATTTCAAGAGTATATGTGATATGAAATGTATTTCAAAAGTGTATGTGACATGAAATGTATTTCAAAAGTATATGTGATATGAAATATGATTTAAAAAGTATATTTGACATGAAATGTAAACGCTTACATATTTCAAGCATGTCTTAAAAGAACATATGAAATGTATTGATACTTCACATGCCTTGAAATTTGTTGGAAAAGAACATGTAGTATAGGTTTTATGATTGTAACTGCTTCATTCATAATTACATGTTCAAGATCACATTATGACTTCAAAACTTAGGCATCTCATGATATGTTGAAGCATAATAGGATTGAGTTGGAAAATACATGTAAATGCTGCATGATGAATAAGAAAATGATCAATAATGAATTCTCCTCACATGACATCATGCATGGCATATAGAACAGTATAATTCTAACTCTGCACTTATATAAATGATTTACTGAGCCTTGCTAATTAAACACTATTTAAATTTTTCAGATTGAGCACGGAGTTGAGGGAGTATTTCAGAGCCTTCCGAATAGTCCCGAGCCTGAAATATAGTCCCAACTCTCCAAAGAAATTTTTGTGAACATTTGGGGTATACACACTTTCCTTCTGTATTTATTACTAATTCAGGCTATTTTGATTCAATACTTAGATGGGATGTAATCTGATATAGAGAATTGCATCTAGACTAGCGATGATTAAGTATGGAATGTTGATTTTGCATGAGTATGGATTGTGGATTGAATAGCATGAACAAGTGACCAAGTAGGAAAAATGTGAACCATAAGAGGAAATGCTATGATATGGAAATGAAGTTGATCGTAGGAATGCTAGAATATAATTAACTGTCATTCTGGGAAGCATGAGCTGGATTATTACTTGTAAATTTTATGCAGGAAAATAACCTGGGTAAAGTCATAAAAATAGGCGAGGGAGTTAACGTCCCGAAACAAAAATTCACTACATTGCACTTAAACAAAGCAAATATAAAAAAAATAGCCCTAATTTCTACGCATCCGTACAAGTGAGAGGCACCGTCACGGCCTTGGGTCGTGACAGATTTATTGGTATCAGAGCTGAGATTGTCTAGTGCATGTCAGTGTCGAAGAGTTAGAATAGTTTACATCCCATAGTACTGATATTGCCTGATTGTATAGTGCTCAATAAGTGCAGAAAAATATTCTAAATGCATTGTTGTAATATTGAATACAGAAAAAGATATGAGGGGAGGACGGGGACGTGGACGAACCTCACGTGCGAGGCAAGCTCATTCACATTCACCGTCACCACCTCCAAGTCCGAACACTCGGTTTGCACGCTTGGAGCAAACCGTGTCCGGGTTAGTGGCCTTCGTAGAGCGGCAAAATGCCAGGAGTCAAGATCAAGAACAAACTCCACTCGTACAAGAACCGGCACAGCCTGCTCCACCACCCTCACCACTTAGTCAGCAGTCACCGACTTCGCAATCACAGACTGCACCACCACCGCCTCCACCTACACATAAAGTAGCATCCACTTCATCAGCTACTAATGTGAGGCAGAATGTGGAACAGTTTAAGCAATTCCAGAAGATGAACCCTCCGGTGTTTAAGGGGGTAATGGACACTGAAGCAGCCGAGACATGGCTGATGAAGATAGAGAAGGCCTTTGAGATTATGGGATGCAGCTCAGAGGATAGGGTGAACTTAGCTGCTTATACATTTGAGGGAGAGGCCGAACACTAGTGGAGAGCGGCCAAGATTGTGTTACAGAGCAGGAACTCTACCATTACATGGGAGGCATTTCTCGAGGCCTTTAACGGTCATTACTTCCCTGAGAGTGCCCGTGAAAAGAAACAAGAAGAGTTTCTCAGCTTGGTCTGGGTTCCTTGACAGTGGACTAGTACGTGGCACGGTTCACTACCTTGTCTCGCTATGAGCCGTATATAGTGAATGATGAGGCGAGAAAGTCCAAGAAGTTCATTAATGGGTTGAGGCCAGTAATTCGAGGAAGACTCTCAGCTCTTCGTATCGTGTCCTATGCCGATGCTATCCAGAGGGCTCAGTTTGTGGAGCAGGACTTGGAAAAGACACAGAGCCAATATGATAGCCGAAATAAAGGAAAGGGTAAGAGGACCGATACTAGGAGGCCCGAGCAGAATAGGGCCCAGCATAAGAGGCCGAAGTATGGAGCTGTAACATCCTGTTACCACATTTGTCACGTATTTCCATACAACTTTACCGATTGGGCTGTCTGCGATGCCATTAACATTCAACGGTAACAGTGATAAATGATAAACATTTATCTATTAATTATGGAATATGAAATTTCTTTTCATTATTTCTTACATCTGACATCCCTTATTAACCTTTATTTCACTAAGGTAGTACTGTATACATATGTCTGAAATGTAAAAGAGATGAGACTGTACCTGTCACATTTAACGTGCCATGCCTCAGTGCTTTAAGCATAACTATACCCATCTGAGAGCTAATTCTCTCAACTTCGTGTACTTCTTATCTGTGGAGTTAAAACAAAGGGTTGAGCGATTCATACACTCAGTAAAGGAAACATATGCTGCTTTATAAAACTAAAGCTATATACCACAACACATTTGTTTTCCCTAAAAATATAATCAAATAGGAAAACAATGGATATAGTAAACTGTACTCTCAAAACACCCTTCAAATCAATGGCTAAACAGTTTACTTTAAAATGTAGTAAACAATACATAGGAATTTAATAAATCTCATCAGTAAACAGAAATCAACCAGTGGAGACTAGGCATCATCATGCTATCATCGTTCTCCCTCCCCCTTGCGAAAACGGCATAATTATCCCAAAAAGGGATATAATAGATCTATGGCCACAATCTCTAGGTGGTCCTCGGGTCCACTTGCCAAGTGACCTCGAGACCGCTGATGACTTGGCGGGTCCATCAGCCTGTGACGCCCTGAGGTGCACTCCTTGGTCCATCGAACGAACCACCGCCTGTGATGTTGGGTCACGCAACTACATGAATAATACTGCATGAACTCAGGGCCTAAAGTCTTAAAAATCACTTTCATATCTCATGAAAAACCTTTATGGAATTATTTCACCCATATTATCATTTTCTCAAAATGATTCAATTTCCAAAAAGGTTTAGGTTTTCTGTTTACAAAACACCTTGAAAACATTCTAAAATCTCAACTTTTAAAACCTGCTCGCCCATGGTCAGCTCGCCCAATATGGCTCGCCCATGGAAGCTCGCCAAGAGCGGCGAACTTGTGTTCGCCCGCCCACTTGCTTTTAAAATCTGAAAGCAAAACTGGCTCGCCCTCAGTGGCTCACCCACTAGTCAATTCGTCCAAAAGGGTTTATATTTTCCATTTTCAAAAATATTAAAATGGCTCATTTTTCTTTAAGAAAACACCTTCGAAATCTGCTCGCCATGGTCAGCTCGCCAGTCCAGCTCGCCCATGGTCAACTCGAAAGGGGAGAAAAGTGTTCGCCCGCCACTCTCTACATTTAAAGACAAAACATTGACTCGCCCAAAAGCTTGTCAACAAAGGGTTCGCCCGCCCAACAAAACATTATAAAATGGATACTCGCTCAAAACAAACACAAAAGGGCTCGCCCAACTTTCCTCGCCCGCCTTTAACCAATTCATCCAAAAACAACTTAGGGGTCGGCTCTTAGCTCGCCCACAACAAAATAATTTATCAAAATAATGCATGTCATAAACCGAAATCATTTCTCAGTAAACATAATTTGAACTCCACAGGACATGCATCACTTCACACATATCTCCCTTACCTGATCCAACGAAGCCTTGTTTTCTTCTCGCCTTCCAAATCGCATTCACTGAGTTCATAATTCCCGGCTGTAAATAATTTATAAATTCTATTAATATTTTCATTTCATATTACTTGTCGAGATTGAGATAAATCAAATGACTACTCGCCCAACAGAGCTCGAACTAGTTCACCCGACCGAGCTCGCCATTCACCAAATGGCTTACACGTGGGAGCTCACTCGCCAGTACTTGCCAGGTTTACATTAACTTAAATACGGGAGTTCGCCCACAATTCTACTCGCCCAATGCTTTATGCTTGTGAGTTCGCCATACGGCTTTCAACTCAGAGATGGGCTCGCCCGTCCCTTATAAGTTCGCCCATGAATATAATAAATTAGGCGACCTCGCCCATTCAACAATAACTATAGTGAGTTTATATTGCCTACTCGCCCATTGGTGATCACTAATTTCAACGTGGGCAATCACAGTAGTCGCCATTCCCGTCACTTATTCCACTATTTTCCTTGTTTTCATATTCTCCAAAGATCTAACTCAAAACAAGGTTGCCTCTATGTTTATTACTTTGTAAAACATAGAAATCTATCATTGAGCATCAAGAACACCTCAGAAATATGAAACTCACCTCAATCAACTGCACTTCCAGAACAGATTGCTTTCCATCTCATGTTGGCCTCCCTTTGCTTATTCTTTTAGCTCATCCAACTAAGGAGGAAAGGTTTGCAAGGTGGTTTACATGTTTAGCCAACTGATGGATGAAATATAGTAAATCGGGCATGGTAGAAGTGAAAGGAAATCAGAGCATAAACTGGAAGTTGCATAGCTCTCGTGAAAAATATGAAGTTTGCCAAAATGAGTTTTCCTCCAGCATTTCCTCTTATATAGCCATGCTAGCCAATCAGAGCCCCTCACTTGGCCTTATCCCATTTCCTTCATTTATTTCATGTCTTTCATGCATTTAATGCATGCAGAAAACTGCAACAAAATGGCGTGAAAGTCTCTCTTCCACACTCCTTTTTCTGCTTCTATTGACTTTGTTTTGTTTCTCAACCAATAAGGATAAGTTCCTTACTGACTTAAACCTCTTCTCCATTAATTCTCTTCAACCGTATGACTTACAAGTCAATTTTGGCTGCAAACATGTTTTTGAATCTATTTCTGTTTTGTCCGTGCATGATTCCAGTTCGCCTCCTCATCTTGAGTCATCAACTCGCCAACTTAATCTCATGTCGCCAAATGTAATTCAGTTCGCCAACTCAATATTTGGAAAATATAAGATGATTCCCTTCCCTTGGCTATTACATATAGGCTTGGCGATCACATTCATCTGTTTAGTTTACTTCATATTGGCGATCACAAGCTCTCGCCCATTCGAGAGATCATGCTAACAATAGACATGGTGAACTCAACTATTCGCCCAACAAGCCATTGTCCAACTTACCATGATCATTGGCGAATGTGCTCTTGCTCGCCCATTGGCGAACAACCAACTCTGCTCACCCATTGGCGAGTTGAACCACATTCTCGCCCAAATATTATTTCGTCGAAATTGCTCCATTCTTATCTTATGATAAGGAGCTTTTCACTCAAGTGGAAATCAATACTCCTTATTTATTTCATTTCCATTATCACTTTTATGAAATTAGACTCTACAATAGTGTAGAATCGGATCTTACATTTTCTCCCCACCTTAAGAAATTTGGTCCTCCAAATTTCAACCAGATCTATCAATGTGAAAGCTGTGTATATTTCTTACACATAAGGCATTCTAATTCTCTAGTAGCCTCATACTGCCAGAGCATCATTCAAAGAATAAATCTTAGATCATAACACTTTATCACTACACTTTATTCTTCCTATCCAAAATCTGTACCGTTTACTCAACATAATTCATGTCCTCTCTTATCTCTAGGACTTACGCCGAATCACGTAAGAAGGATATGAATAACATTTTCTCTTCGTTGAGACTTGAAATATATTATGCACTCTTGACAACTCTAGGGGTAGTGCACATTTCTCACACGATCCAAAATCTCCAACGATCTAATGCATCAGGAACTAAATTTCCCTCTCATTATGCATCCCAATGGTGAGACCTTAATATAAATAATCTATTGTACATCTCAAGAAGTCTGTTCGACCAAGTCGAAAATAATTCTCGATCTCCCATTTTCTCATGCTATTGTGGATTATATCGTCTGATAAATAAATTCTTTAAGGAGTTATGCTTATACTCTCCTTTGGCCATTATCATAAGCAACTCTGCCAGGGTAGAGGATTATCCCAGGAGCCTATAAAATCAACTGCACATGGTCACACCACATCCTCGAGCGTCCATCTCATACGCTCGGACTGTCTCTCAGTCTGCGAATGAACTGCGGTGCAAAACTCAATCGGGATCCCATAGCTTCCTATAATCTCTCTCAACACTGAGATACGAAGCGGGACTCCCTATCAACTATAATGCTCACTGGAATACTGTAAAACCTCACCATTTCCCTGACATATAATCAGGCCAAGGCATTAATTAGCTCTACAAATTCCATAATCAAGGAATGAGCAGACTTACTCCATATATCCACAACTATCCAGATAGCATTTTACTGAGTATAGGAAGTGCCTCTTATATAGGTATTTTTCTTCCTTATCACCTTCTCAACTTTTATTTATTCTCGTCTCTAATATGAGTCATCGAATATCTCTTTATACTCCTTATTGTCCTTAAGATTACTGCCCGTCTCTTCAGGCCATCAATAATCATCCCTTTGGCGCTCTCCCGCGCTCTAGGATTATTCTTTCAAGTGAGTTGGCGACCACCTACTTCACCCACATCTCACAACATGTTATCCTATGTTGAGCGATCACCCCACTCGTGGGTCGCCCATCCCAAATTTTCTCAAGGTCCTGAAGAATCTCGGGCGTCTTCTCTCAAAACCAGTTTACACTCCCTCAAGTCTTTTATCATCCTTGAGAGTTAGTAACTCATCTATACTATTTATCACTTATCATCTCATTTAGTGCTAGTCGATTATAATTTGGTGACTATCATTTAGATAATTTTAATCATTCGTATGTAATTATCCTTGTAGTCTCTAAAATACCACGCACTCGCTCTCAATATATCTCGGAGCGTCCACACAATGCACTCGGATATCTATATCAATCTGAGGCAGTGCTAACAGTAAAAATTTGGAATCCCAAAGCCTCTTGCTATTCTTTCAAAGCATATAGCGAATCAGGGATCCCTATCACAAGTACCCACTCACTAGAACTTCACATACGTTCTCTCTGTTTCACCAATGTATATCGACTAAGGCACTCATTACATCCCGAAACCTGATGATGAAGAAGTGAGATAATTTGGTTACTCAATCCATAATCACTTCTATAACATCATGGTTCTTTCAGATTCTTCACCACCTCACAGTGATTGTTTCATGATTAATCTAGGATTGCTTGTCTTTTGCAGACCTTAATATTAGCCACCGATTACGTCTCAGGTAATCATTTTCCCTTCGATCACTTCTCTTATCTCAAGTGATCATTCTATCTCTTATTCTCCTAGTACATGTAATGTCACTACTTGGAGAATATACTTTTCCTTACATCAATTTCTGAAATTTAAACTTATTATCATTCAGATTCCATCACCACTTTACTTATACAATTTCACATTCCCAATATGTACATATATACACATATGTATATCTTTTTTCAGGATTAGCAGTACTTCTTGTATCTGCTCCTCTGAGTATGACAATTTCATCTTTCCAATTCCGGCTTGTCATTAATTCCAACCATTACCACATGATGATCAAACAAAATCACATTTATTCTTGTACTTGGGAACTGCCTCAAAACTTGTGTTTCCTAGTCATCACATGACTTGTTTCTTAAGATATTTCCATTCTATATCATTTATCACCTCTGTCAGTTTCCTACTTAATATAGTACTTTACTGTTACTATCTCATAACCATTTCGAATACTATATTCATATATACCCATTCACTTCTACTTCCTCCCAATTAAGTATTGAATCAATAAGATAGCAAATTCCACAAACTCTTCAACAATTTATTTATGCTATACGGGTAAAACTCATAAATTTTATACCCCAATAAGCACACTTTAACCTCACTTAAGTAGTAAAATCTTTTACTCAAACAATTTTAATGTCTGCTTAATCAATTGAGACCTCACATCTCTAATATATATATTTCAATTAGAAACCAATGGTCACTAACTTAACAATAAGGTTTTCCGTACCTTATTCAATAATATTGCTGATATCAATATACATATTTATTCTCTTTAAAATTATCCTAGTTGGCTCTAGGCACACAAATAGGAAGGATACTACAGTCGGCTAGGGATCCAGATAGAATATGATAGGTATTTTAGAATACCATACATGTTCCGGAACCTAGAAGCAACTGTAGAGAGTACTAATCCCATTGTTTTCAAAACGATAAAATATTTGTTTTCACCAGTTATATCAAAACAGTTAAGTCTTTACTCATCAATCTCTTGAGTAATTTCTCAAGCTCTACTGATTCACTGGTAAGAGCTTACAAACAAATTCTTATTTCAATTCACCAACCTCTAAGCTTGTCAACTAAATCTCGATGCCAACTTTATCATTGGGTAAATACGAGACATTTCATTTTCTTGGCGATTACAGCTTTTGTTCTATTCGCCACATTGCTTTGATTCATATCATATCATTGGCGATCGCTCTTCTCGCCACATTGTTATGATTTACACCACAATTTGTTGATCAGATTACTCACCATACTCTTTGGGTGATCATCACTAAAATTATTTCAGCGGTCAGGATCCTCGCCCACTTTAGTAATTCATGTTATATTGGCAGACTCATGTTAGTTCTCGCCATCATCTAACTCGCCCACACCATTGGCGATCATACATTTGCACGTCCATTGGCGAGCTATCCCAATGTAGTTCTCGCCCATCGAGTATTTCTCATAAATCTCATAATATCACGGTTCTATGGATATTGTAGCGGACCAGCCCAACCGGCCATGGCAATCCCCTTTTTGGGCTCATCGACAACGATTGCTGTGACAACGTTACTCATCCATACTATTCTCTTTGGCGATCACCTCGATACCCGATTCTTCCAACCGTGCTCGAGTTCGCCCATCTCAAAGTTTTCTTTCCCATCCACAGACTCAAACACTTGACTTCCTCAAATGTCAAGTTACTACTAATATCCATTCTCCTAAAACATAAGGAATATATATAACCAGTATTATCATAATCGATTTTACATCATTTCTCACACAATTCACCTTTTTAAATCCAGACCCCAAAATTCACAACAGGGCTAACTATCTCGCGACCTCTCATAGCTTGTACTCTGGGTCGCCTTACCTATCAATATATCAGTGAGGTCTACATTAGGAATTATCCTTTATACCATCAAATACTCATACCATTTCACCATCAATTTTTATTTTAAATCCATTCAATCACTTATGACTTTGAAAGAAAACATATCAATATAGTGGTATATTCATAAATTCCCATTTAATTCTCTCCCATCAATATACTTCCAAACATGCGATCTTAGGGCTTATATGCTAATATTATCCCTTTTCGTCTCAATATCATCATTTCAGGATCTTAGTTCGATATGGACAGAGAAGTCCTAGTGGGGCACTCACCGAGTTCCTCACTGTACCTTACCGAATAAATATGACATTATGATGATAAGATCGCCTATCTCATGCAAAATTCCCGGATTATAATCTCTATTTGTAATCCTTAATTCATCAACTTTCACCACTTTTAAACACTTAACTTAATTCACAGTCACTTGACTCCTCTATACATTCAGACTATACAGTACTACAGGGGATGTTAACCTTTCTCAACACTTTCTATGTTAAAGGCATCAACAGACATCAGACCAACCCAAGCTCTGATACCATTAAATCTGTAACATCCTGTTACCACATTTTTCACGTATTTCCATACAACTTTACTGGTTGGACTGTCTGCGATGCCATTAACATTCAACAGTAACAGTGATAAATGATAAATATTTATTTATTAATTATGGAATATGAAATTTCTTTTTATTATTCCTTACATCTGACATCCCCTATTAACCTTTATTTCACTAAGGTGTACTGTATACATATGTCTTAAATGTAAAAGAGATGAGACTGTACCTATCACATTTAACGTGCCATGCCTCAGTGCTTTAAGCATAACTATACCCATCTGAGAGCTAATTCTCTCAACTCCGTGTATTTCTTATCTGTGGAGTTAAAACAAAGGGGTGAGCGATTCATACGCTCAGTAAAGGAAACATATGCTGCTTTATAAAACCAAAACTATATACCACAACAGATTTGTTTTCCCTAAAAATATAATCAAATAGGAAAACAATGGATATAGTAAACAGTACTCTCAAAACACCCTTCAAATCAATGGCTAAACAGTTTACTTTAAAATGTAGTAAACAATAAATAGGAATTTAATAAATCTCATCAGTAAACAGAAATCAACCAGTGGAGACTAGGCATCATCATGCTATCATTGTTCCCCCTCCCCCTTGCGAGATCGACATAATTATCCTAAAAAGGGATATAATATATCTATGGCCACAATCTCTAGGTGGTCCTCGGGTCCACTTGCCAAGTGACCTCGAGACCGCTGATGACTTGGCGGGTCCATCAGCCTGTGATGCCCTGAGGTGCACTCCTTGGTCCATCGACTGAGCCACCGCCCCAGGCAGGTCACGCAACTACATGAATAATGCTGCATGAACTCAGAGCCTAAAGTCTCAAAAATCACTTTCATATCTCATGAAAAACCTTTATGGAATTATTTCACCCATATTATCATTTTCTCAAAATGATTCAATTTCCAAAAAGGTTTAGGCTTTCTGTTTACAAAACACCTTGAAAACATTCTAAAATCTCAACTTTTAAAACCTGCTCGCCCATGGTCAGCTCGCCCAATATGGCTCGCCCATGGAAGCTCGCCAAGAGCGGCGAACTTGTGTTCGCCCGCCCACTTGCTTTTAGAATCTGAAAGCAAAACTGGCTCACCCATTAGTCAATTCGCCCAAAAGGGTTTATATTTTCCATTTTCAAAAATATTAAAATGGCTCATTTTTCTTTAAGAAAACACCTTCGAAATCTGCTCGCCATGGTCAACTCGCCCATGGTCAACGCGAAAAGGGAGAACAAGTGTTTGCCCGCCACTCTCTACATTTAAAGACAAAACATTGATTCACCCAAAAGCTTGTCAACAAAGGGTTCGCCCGCCCAACAAAACATTATAAAAGGGATACTCGCTCAAAACAAACACAAGAGGGCTCGCCCGACTTTGCTCGCCCGCCTTTAACCAATTCATCCAAAAACAACTTAGGGGTCGGCTCTTAGCTCGCCCACAACAAAATAATTTATCAAAATAATGCATGTCATAAACCGAAATCATTTCTCAGTAAACATAATTTGAGCTCCACAGGACATGCATCGCTTCACACACATCTCCCTTACCTAATCCAATGAAGCCTTGTTTTCTTCTCGCCTTTCAAATCGCATTCACCGAGTTCATAATTCCCGGCTGCAAATAATTTATAAATTCTATTAATATTTTCATTTCATATTACTTGGCGAGATTGAGATAAATCAAATGACTACTCGCCTAACAGAGCTCGAACTAGTTCACCCGACCGAGCTCGCCATTCACCAAATGGCTTACACGTGGGAGCTCGCCCGCCAGTACTCGCCAGGTTTACATTAACTTAAATGCGGGAGTTCGCCCACAATTCTACTCGCCCAATGCTTTATGCTTGTGAGTTCGCCATACGGCTTTCAACTTAGAGATGGGCTCGCCCGTCCCTTATAAGTTCGCCCATGAATGTAATAAATTGGGCGACCTCGCCCATTCAACAACAACTATGGTGAGTTTATATTGCCTACTCGCCCATTGGCGATCACTAATTTCAACGTGGGCGATCACAGTAGTCGCCATTCCCGTCACTTATTCCACTATTTTCCTTGTTTTCATATTCTCCAAAGATCTAACTCAAAACAAGGTTGCCTTTATGTTTATTACTTTGTAAAACATAGAAATCTATCATTGAGCATCAAGAACACCTCAGAAATATGAAACTCATCTCAATCAACTGCACTTCCAAAACAGATTGCTTTCCATCTCATGTTGGCCTCCCTTTGCTTATTCTTTTAGCTCATCCAACTAAAGAGGAAAGGTTTGCAAGGTGGTTTACATGTTTAGCCAACTGATGGATGAAATATAGTAAATCGGGCATGGTAAAAGTGGAAGAAAATCAGAGCATAAACTAGCAGTTGCATAGCTCTCGTGAAAAAGATGAAGTTTGCCAAAATGAGTTTTCCTCCAGCATTTCCTCTTATATAGCCATGCTAGCCAATCAGAGCCCCTCACTTGGCCTTATCCCATTTCCTTCATTTATTTCATGTCTTTCATGCATTTAATGCATGCAGAAAACTGCAACAAAATGGCATGAAAGTCTCTCTTCTACACTCCTTTTTTTGCTTCTATTGACTTTGTTTTGTTTCTCAACCAATAAGGATAAGTGCCTTACTGACTTAAACCTCTTCTCCATTAATTCTCTTCAACCGTATGACTTACAAGTCAATTTTGGCTGCAAACATGTTTTTGAATCTATTTCTGTTTTGTCCGTGCATGATTCCAGTTCGCCTCCTCATCTTGAGTCATCAACTCGCCAACTTAATCTCATGTCGCCAAAAGTAATTCAGTTCGCCAACTCAATATTTGGAAAATATAAGATGATTCCCTTCCCTTGGCTATTACATATAGGCTTGGCGATCACATTCATCTGTTTAGTTTACTTCATATTGGCGATCACAAGCTCTCGCCCATTCAGGCGATCATGCTAACAATAGACATGGCGAACTCAACTATTCGCCCAACAAGCCATTGTCCAACTTACCATGATCATTGGCGAATGTGCTCTTGCTCGCCCATTGGCGAACAACCAACTCTGCTCGCCCATTGGCGAGTTGAACCACATTCTCGCCCAAATATTATTTCATCGAAATTGCTCCATTCTTATCTTATGATAAGGAGTTTTTCACTCAAGTGGAAATCAATACTCCTTATTTATTTCATTTCCATTATCACTTTTATGAAATTAGACTCTACAGTAGTGTAGAATCGGATCTTACAGGAGCGCCTCACACTCAGGCTTCTAAGCCTAAGACAGGTCAGATCGGTCTGAGGTGTAGTAGAGATCATGGCACCAGGCCATGTTATATGGACATAGGAGCTTGCTTCAAGTGTGGTAAGATTGGACATCGCTTTAGAGACTGTCCCACACTCAAGGCTCCTGAGAGGCGACCTGAGACAAGGAGCGCAGATAAGCAAAAGCCCATGGATAAGGGCAAGAAATCGGTGGCACAGGACCGAGTATTTGTTTTAAACCAAGAGACTGCTGATGCCTCCGGATCCGTCATCAAGGGTAAGCTCTTAATTAATAATTCTGAAGCTTTTGTACTTATTGATTCTGGCTCCACGCATTCATTCATATCACCTGCAAATGCTAGGAAGCTAGAGTTAGAGCTTGAACCCTTAGGCAAATTTTTGAATGTTAGTACACCCTTGAATGAATCTCAAAAGACAAACTTAATATGTAAAGGATGTAAAGTGAAGGTGGGAGATAGACACCTAGTAGCAAATTTGATATTATTAAACATGCATGACTTTGATGTAATACTAGGCATGGATTGGTTAGCTAACCATTATGCTAGTTTAGACTGTCATAGCAAAGTAGTGATCTTCTCCCTACCTGAAAAGTTTGTACTAAACTTTGATAAGATGAAATGAAAAGCCTTTTTCTTTTAAAATTGTACTAACATGAAATGAATTTTGTTTGTGAAGGCTATTTCACATTTGTCGAGGATGCCAATAAGAGCCATCCGAAACTCTCGGACATCTACGTGGTTAAGGACTTTCCTGATGTATTTCCGGATGAGCTACCGGGGCTACCTCCGGAAAGAGAGACGGAGTTCGCTATAGAGCTACTCCCAGGCACTCAACCAATATCGAAGCCTCTGTATCAAATGGCCTTGGTTGAGTTGGAGGAATTGAAGAAGCAGTTGCAAGAACTGTTGGATAAGGGGTTTGTAAGACCAAGTGTGTCACCTTGGGGGGCTCCAGTATTGTTTGTTAAGAAGAATGATGGCAGTTAAGACTGTGTATCGATTATAGGTAGTTGAATCAAGTGACGATTAAGAACAAGTATCCACTGCCAAGGATTGATGATTTATTGGACCAGTTGAAGGGTGCTCAGATATTTTCCAAGATTGATTTGAGATCTGGGTATCATCAGTTGAGGATTAGAGGTGAGGATATACAAAAAACAGCCTTTAGGACAAGATATGGCCATTATGAGTTTTTGGTCATGCCATTCGGATTGACCAATGCCCCTGCAGCCTTCATGGGCTTGATGAATGAAGTGATTAAGCCCTACTTGGACAAATTTGTCATAGTATTCATAGATGATATCTTGGTGTATTCCCGATCTCGGGAGGAGCACGAACACCATCTTCGCATTGTTCTTCAGACCCTCCGTGAGAAAGAACTTTATGCGAAGCTCAGCAAATGTGAATTTTGGCTAGAACAGATTAGTTTTCTGGGGCATGTGGTATCGAAGGATGGAGTGACCGTAGATCCAGCAAAGATAGAGGTTGTAATTAATTGGGAGAAGCATAAGACGGTGACCGAGATTCGTAGTTTTTTGGGGCTAACGGGATATTACCGGAGATTTGTTGAGGGTTTTTCTAAGCTAGCCAGATCTTTGACTCGTCTCACTCGTAAGGATGTCAATTTTGAGTGGAATGATGCGTGTGAGCACAGTTTCTTAGAGTTGAAACACCGACTGACTACGGCACCCATCCTCACCATTCCTAATGGTTCAAGGGGGTTTGCTGTATATAGTGACGCTTCACACCAAGGTCTAGGATGCGTATTGATGCAAAATGGAAAAGTGGTGGCTTATGGTTCTAGACAGCTAAAAGACCATGAGAGGAATTACCCCACCCATGACTTAGAGCTAGCGGCAATGGTGTTTGCACTAAAGATATAGCGTCATTATTTGTATGGAGAAAAGTTTCAGATTTACACAGATCACAAGAGTCTGAAGTACCTCTTTTCACAAAAAAGAATTGAACATGAGACAGAGAAGGTGGATGGAGTTATTTAAAGACTATGACTATGAGATTCTCTGCCATCCAGGCAAGGCTAATAAGGTGGCTGAAGCATTGAGTAGAAAGAGTATGGGCATGGTCAACTACATGATGGTTAGAGAGTGGGAGTTGATAGACAATTTTCGGAGATGAATTTGAATCTAAAGCCTACAGGTGAAAGTCTGACGGCTAGTTTGAGGATAGAGCCTAGTATCATAGAACATATTAGAAAGGCTCAGAGTGAGGACCCGAAGTTGATTGAAGTTATTGATTTGATACGAAAGGGTCAAGAATCGGAATACGAGATTATCAGTGATGGTTTATTGAGGTTCAATGGGAGAATATGTGTTCCACACAATGAAGCCTTGAAGAGATAGATCATGGAAGAGGTACATAGTTCTAAGTACACAATGCATCCGGGTAATACGAAAATGTATCAGAACTTGCGCAAAGTGTACTGGTGGTCAGGTATGAAGAAAGACATAGCAACTTTTGTGTCTAAGTGCTTAATGTGCCAACAAGTTAAAGTGGAGCATCAGAAGCCGGCAGGGTTGCTCACTCCTTTGTTTGTGCCACCTTGGAAGTGGGAGCACGTGACCATGGATTTCATCATGGGACTTCCTGTTGGATTATGCCCTTAGAACCATTCATTAGATGATTGACTTTGGCATTTTTTTATGTATCTTGACATTTTATTTATTATAGTTTATTATTATATTTGTCTTATAACTGCGTAATGTAATCTTATATGATAATGTCCTTAGAATAGTAATAACACACTATTCTTAAAATATCCCTAGTCAAGTATTATTGTGAACAAGGATAACAATGTACGATAAGACTAGTATATGGTTGGCTGATGACCATTGTCATGGATATAGGATATCAAGTCATCACATAGGTACATGTTAGAGAACTATGTACTGGATCGACCCTCCATGAGAACGCTACATGGATTGTTATATGAGTGTCATAAGCGATTCTCATAGTGATGATGGTGTATGTGATCGTTTGACTTGAGATCATCAGAGATCCCAACATAGAGAATTGCATACTTTAATGCTACTAGATGTCATTCGTAACAGGATGGACTATAAAGGTAGTAATTAGGTATGCCTTGATCTATGTAGAGGGATGTTGAGTGATCAAGATAGGATTTATCCCTCTTATATAACAAGAGTGATGTCTTGGGCCCTTTGATAGTGTGAGACTAAGAAATGCATGGCCGTGCTTGAATAAGTCAATATGAGATATTGATTTTATTTGTTTAATTAGTCTACTCAGGAATCAAGAAACGCTAATTAGACTATACAAGTGTGACACATTCCATGACTTGTGTCTAATTAAGACATCAAAGGATAAAGGGATTAGACTACACGGTAACATCTATCACGAGTAAGGTTATGTCGAGTCATTGACATTCTCGTTACATGGGTAGCAATGATGTGTTGCTAGATACCGCTCATTGCCTGTGACAATTTTGTCATTGCCATCGTTTTGAGAACCTATTGGGTCGCACCCTTAGAACGGATCAATGAGGAGCTTAATTAATCCTATTCTGAATTGGATTAAGGATATATCTAATCCTATTCTGAATTGGATTAAGGATATAGTTAATCCTATTCTAAGTAGGATTAGAGTTCTGTTTGGCAGTAAATTTTAGGGTAAAATTTACTGCCTATAAAAGGATGTTTTTTAAAACATAGCCGTATAATTAAAAAAAAACAGAAAAAGGTATTCTTTTAATCGAAGCTAGCAATTCGATTATAAGGAATCAAAAACGCTCTTTAAGGCTTCTGATCATGAGACGTTCAAGAGTCGTGAAATCCGTTCGTGTGGATACCATAGAGGCAGGAATGAAAAGTTGTTGCTTGTGACTTGACCGACGACAAAAAGTCAGAGAAAACGTTAGGTAAAATCTCGATACCCTAATCAGGCAACCCTCCGAATCGATCCTGGTGGAGGCCGAATGATTTAAATTCCACTGCGTGTTTGTTTCGGTTTCCTTCACTTCCTAGGACCTGAAGAAACCATGATGCCATTTAGGTGATTGTCGATCGATTGACTAAGTCGGCACACTTCTTGGCTATGAAAGTCACAGATTCACTCAGTGCCCTTGCAGATTTGTACGTTAGAGAGATCGTGAGATTACATGGAGTCCCTGTAAGCATAGTGTCAGATAGAGACTCTCGGTTTACTTCTCGTTTCTGGGAGCATTTCTAGGACGCTTTGGGAACTAAATTGAGTTTCAGCACCGCTTTCCATCCTCAAACTGATGGACAATCTGAGAGAACAATTCAAACCCTTGAGGATATGTTGAGAGCGTGTGTCATGGATTTTCAAGGCTCATGGGATGATCATTTGGCACTGGCTGAATTTGCATATAACAATAGTTTCCACTCCAGCATTGGGATGGCACCTTATGAGGCGTTGTATGGGCGTAGGTGTAGATCCCCGATAGGCTGAGAAGAAGTGGGGGAAAGGAAGATATTTGCTCCCGAACTTGTATAGAGGGCTTCAGAAAGTGTTAGATTGATATGTGATCGATTGAAGACGGCACAGAGCAGACAAAAGAGTTATGCCAATAATCGTAGGAGACACTTGGAGTTTCAAGTGGGAGATAAGGTGTTTTTAAAGATCTCTCCATTTAAAGGCATAATGAGGTTTGGTAAAAGAGGGAAGTTGAGCCCTCAGTACATTGGTCCGTTTGAGATACTAGACAGAGTGGGTGGTGTGGCATATCGATAAGCGCTACCACCAGAGCTATCGAGTGTGCACAACGTCTTTCACGTATCTATGCTCAGGAAATACCATCCAGATCCTTCCCATGTGATTGACTATGAACCTTTGGAGATCAGAAAGGACTTAAGTTATGTTGAGAGACCGCTTCAGATTTTGGATAGGAAGGATAAAGTACTGCGATCCAAGACAATTCCTTTGGTAAAGGTGCTTTGGCAACATCACTCCTCGAAAAAAGCTACATGGGAATTGGAAAGTCTCATGAAAGAGAAGTACCCTCACTTATTCTAGGATGAATTGTAGCAATTTGGAGGACCAAATCCTTTCAAGGTGGGGAGGATGTGAGAACCGTAATTTTTCCTAGCTAAATGTGTACTTCTTATGTGATTTAGTAAACGTAAAGAGATAATGTACTCATGAAATTTCAAGTATAAGATTATGGTACGTTAAATAGACATGAAAGGAGTTTGTACCTATAAATAAAGGATTAGTTGTATACGTCATGAACCAAGTTAAACGCATACAATGTACATGTATACGATGTGCATGCATGTGCAAGTACAAGTACATAGATAAATACGGATAATAAAATGTAAAATATATATATATATACATATACGTATTTGGGAATATACGTATATAGGTACAAAATATAGTTGTAAGAACAAGAAATAAATATATATATATGTATATATATGAGATATATGTTTATATATGTATAGAATAAATATATATAAGATATAAAAGAATGATATCTTAAAAAATACGTTTATACACATATATAAGATAATAATAATAATAATAAAGAAATGAATAAATAAAACACAAAATGTATTTATATAATAAAGAAATACATGAATAAATACATAAATCAGATAATAATAATAAAACCAAAAGTAAAGTGAAACAATAATATAAAATTTTAGAGATGATGGGAAAATCCATCTATTCCCGTCAAATCACAGCCCTATCAATCCATTTCAATTGCTTTGAAAATATTTCTTTTACTCTTTCTCACCTTCAGCCGGCTCCCACTCTTTTCGGTCACAGTTGCTACAGTCTACTCTCAAAATCTCAGCCCACTTTTCATTTCTTTCACCCGTTTCCCCTGTGCATTTCCTAAGCCTTCTTACATCTTTATCGTATCCTCTATTCCTCTTCATCGTATCACCTTGTGAGGCAAAGCCGAATAGATCATGAAGGAGTTACTGGCAGGTGCGAGGACGTCGGATTGAGGCTGATAATGAAGCAAAAAGAAGTGATCGGAAGTACTTGTTGGAGCCGAAACATGATTTAAGAAAAAAAAAGGGGGAAAGAAAAATCTGTTTTGGTTGGTGTTGTGAACCGAAAATGAAACGGAATAGGCTACAAATTTTAAGAGTTAGGTTAGGGTTTTGAAAGGCTGAACAGAGAAGGGTTTTGTAGTGGCTGATTAGGTGCTGAACCAGAACACATAAAGGGGGGGTTGTTTCACGTGGAGAACAAGGGCTGCCGTGGGTGGTGGTCTACTCCAAACTGCCAAGATTTCCTAAGGTAAAAGAATAGAAAGAAGACGAAAAGAAATAAAAGAGAAAGAAAGGAAAAATAATTAAAAAAGGAAAGAGAAGAAATTACAAAAAAGAAAATTATATATGAATATATAATTTTTATGTATATGGAGATGAGAAGAATAAAGTTAAGAATTATATTTAATTAATGATATAAATGTTAAATATATAAATATATATGTGTAAGTGTGCATACATATATTATTATATTTTTTTGAGACACATAGGAAACAAAGAAAAGAAAAAGAAAATAAAAGAGAAGAAGAATATATCTATATATATATATATATATATATATATATATATATAAAGATGTAGGAAAAATAAGAGAATGTGATGTAAGGACTTAAATTATACGGTGTTAAGAGCATGTATATACATATATATATATATATATATGTATATATAGATATTTTGTTGGAATTTAATTTTTACATAAGTGTATAGAAAGCTTGAGCTAGACTTTATTAAGTCGAAATTTCCTTGTGAATGTGTAGTGCGCCAAGAGGACGACAGACACGATTTAGCTGGACACGGAACACGCTCGAGCTAACCTCGCCTTAGGTAAGACGTTTATATAACGTAGAAGTAGGATTATCCTGTATAGGATTGAATCTTACGATAAAATGATTTGAATACTTAAAGATTAGATTTAACGAAATGAAATGCAGGTACGATGTTAGACTTGATAAAGTGCCAAAATGGTATGATATTAACCGTAAATGAGTCGATATGGTAGAAACTTATAGACATCACAAGATGGAATGATAGGCATTCATGTGATTCATGAGCACTACATTATACTGCTTTCATTTCATCTACTTGAATTCTTTTACCATTAAGCATGCTTTAGTACTATACATGAAACATGAAAAAGATTTATTCTTATCATGCTTATCAGAATGCTCGATGCTTATATGGTTTTGAAAAGAATGAAATGATAGTTTTCACATATGTACATATATACATATAAATGATCTTTAGAAAAGCATTACGTACATTAAACTATTTTATACGAAAGATTGAATGTTTTATGAGACTAAAGGCACCCTAAGAGAATTAAATTCAATAAAGCATAGTGGAAGCCGCCTAATTGGAGATTACTCATTAGGCATAGAAGCTTGTCCGACAATAGTCATGAACAGATCTCAGTCTTGCCTGATCAATGGGACTGAGAGATATGAGGTTTATGGCCATAGATAGCGCCTTAGTGGTTTCCAGGGGACGATGATATGATTCTTCACTGCTAGCTACAGTGAACTAAGTCTTTATTGATAGAGAGATAGGGATTTAGCCTAGTCTCAAATGATATGAAATGAAATTTAGAGTATTACTTTAAAATGAAAATGAACTCTAAACTCTGATTTACAGTATATGAAATGCATTTTGATGCTATATGTGATATGAAATATGTCAAAAGTATATGTGATATGAAATGTATTTCAAAAGTGTATGTGACATAAAATGTATTTCAAAAGTATATGTGATATGAAATATGCTTTAAAAAGTATATTTGACATGAAATGTAAACGCTTACATATTTCAAGCATGTCTTAAAAGAACACATGAAATGTATTGATACTTCACATGCCTTGAAATTTGTTGGAAAAGAACATGTAGTATAGGTTTTATGATTGTAACTGCTTCATTCATAATTACATGTTCAAGATCACATTATGACTTCAAGACTTAGGCATCTCATGATATGTTGAAGCATAATAGGATTTAGTTGGAAAATACATGTAAATGCTGCATGATGAATAAGAAAACGATCAATAATGAATTCTCCTCACATGACATCATGCATGGCATATAGAACAGCATAATTCTAACTCTGCACTTATATAAATGACTTACTGAGCTTTGCTCATTAAACGCTATTTAAATTTTTCAGATTGAGCACGGAGTTGGGGGAGTATTTCGGAGCCTTCCGAATAGTCCCGAGCCTGAAATATAGTCCCAACTCTCCAAAGAAATTTTTGTGAACATTTGGGGTATACACACTTTCCTTTTGTATTTATTACTAATTCAGGCTATTTTGATTCAGTACTTAGATGGGATGTAATCTGATATAGAGAATTGCATCTAGACTAGCGATGATGAAGTATGGAATGTTGATTTTGCATGAGTATGGATTGTGGATTGAATAGCATGAACACGTGACCAAGTAGGAAAAATGTGAACCATAAGAGGAAATGCTATGATATGGAAATGAAGTTGGTCATAGGAATGTTAGAATATAATTAACTGTCATTCTGGGAAGCATGAGCTGGATTATTACTTGTAAATTTTATGCAGGAAAATAACCTGGGTAAAGTCATAAAAATAGGCGAGAGAGTTAACGTCCCGAAACAAAAATTCACTACATTGCGCTTAGACAAAGCTAATATAAAAAAAAATAGCCCTAATTTCTACACATCCGTACAAGTGAGAGACACCATCGCAGCCTTGGGTCGTGACAAATTTTATGATAATTTTAATATTTAAATGTAAGGTATTTCGTTAAATACTTAAATGAAAAAAATTATATTCAATTTTAATAACTTTATATTAAAATGGTATTTTGGTCATTTTAATCTTATTCCTACTTTTTTCCTTCCCTTAAACCAAACAAAAAAAAAAACTCATAAAAATTATTTCATTCTGCCAACCAAACAACATAATACAAATTCCTCATATTTTCTATTCCTTCAGAATATATTTTTTATTCTTTCTTTATTCTATTCCGCGAATCAAACGCCACCTAAATCTTATTTTCAATGCCTAAAAAGGCCTAAATGAACATTTCCTTAACTATTACCCTCCTTTTGACCCTTAATACCTCAAAATCATCTTAAGAGGAATCTCAATATCATAACCCAAACTATTTCTCTCACTATAGTAAAATGGTGTTTTGGCAGTGTTTTTATTTTCATATTGCGGCATTTCAAAACGCCACTAAACGATTTGCGACATTTTAAAAAAATGCTAGCAAAAATTTTCTACATTTAAGGGTAGTCGATTGCCTTCGGTATTTTCAAAATAGCACTTATTTTATGTTTAGGGCAGCCAATTGCTCAAGCAATTTCTACAACTTCCCATTTGGGCATTCAACTGTCCTTGCAACTGGCCAAGGCTAATTTTTTAACAACTTGTGTTTTTTCATTCTAATTTACATTTTACATATACTTTCAAAATTTTATTTTCTTTAACATATAAGCAATCCAAATGAATTCAAAACATGTTTTCTCTTAAAACAATGAACTCTTTGGTAATATATATATATATATATATATATATATATATATACACACACACACACACATTGACAGTGTATAGCTTTTATATACTATAAGTTAATCATATAATGATATCTCATTAATGAGCAAAGTCTATAAGTGTATAGGTTTTTAAAAATAAATTTAAAAACTTTGTTAATATATATTTTTAAGGACTTACATATGAGGTGTCATTTTATGATTAACTGACAGTGTATAAGAATTATACACTATCAATACATCATAATATATATATATATATATATATGTATAACAGTACAGTAATGATAGAGCCACTTTACTATCATTAGCGTTTAAGTATAAGCATATATAATAAATTTAAGAAATGATCAAATTACAAATTTTAAACAATCAAATCAATTGAAAAATAAGTACAATTATTAGACTTACCTTAGAACAGGTGGTGCAATCAAGCTCGCAGACTCATCTAAATTTTAGGAGGATTTGGATAAATAAATTAAATATAATAATTAGGCTTTGATAAAAAAGTAAGCCCAATTATTTTTCGGGCCAGATCTAGATTTTGTTTTTTGGAACCTAGGCCTACTTAGCCCAAACAAATATATTTATGATTGCTCGATGTTATGAATTCTTAGATGTTAAAATTAGAGTTTTGCATTCTAAAGTTTAAGTTTCACCGTAAAACATTTATATTTATGGGCTTTGTCAAATGCCATTGATGACAAGTCTCTGCTTTTGTATAGTCCATTGCTGTTGCACATTAATTTGATGAAATAAGCTTTCTTGAGCTTGTTAGCAAATGAAGAAAAGGTAGATGACACAGTCAAAACTTGGTTCAAGCATCTACATGGGTTCATAAAGATATCTATGTTATTATTGATAAGGGTAAAATACTTGGATTTACAGTTTTCACTTTCTTTTCCATCTTTTCATCATAAAAATGGTGAAGAATATTTGTCCTCTTTCATCATAAAGTTTAACACCAAAGCAAAGTTATACAGTGAACTTTGATCGGTAACGTCAAAAGAACACCAAATAAATGGGCAAATTAAATTTTCAGCATGATCAATTTTGGAAGAAAAATTTGATGGAAGAACTTAATTAGACAAATAAATTTTCAAAGTGTAGATGAAAGTAAATGGGGAGATCAGGCAGCTAACTATTCATACAGTTTTCTATGGTTAATTAGTACAACTTTGCAATGAAGGCATTGAGTGTTTGTACCGGAAGAATTGTCCATAGAATTCCTAGTTTATATGTATCAACATACAGTTACAAGGGTCGGACTTAACCCGAATTTATATAATAAAAATAAATATGAGCTTGGATTAAACATGAAACTTAAATAATCCAGTTAGGTAGGACCAAACTTGCTTATGGATTTTAATATCTATCTTTAGGTCTAGTTCAAACTTAATTCAACTCGATTTATAAACAAATTAATTAATCCATATTTTTAGAACGGATTTAATCCGCATAAAGAGAGTGTCAAATACTAATCATTAATATATTAAAATTGTAGTTAATGTCACGTGGTAAATTTATAAATTAATAAATCCTTCCATGAAAAAAGAGAAAAATGTAGTAGAAAATGAATATTGAATATTTATTTAAAACAAATAAATGTTATTAATTACCTTGTTTCCAAGATTTACATTTTTTTGTAATCTTATTATGATACTATAAATGTTAAATCTGAAAACTAAGAAGGATGTGGGGATGGTAAATCAAGGAAATAAACAAAGTTTAAGGTCCATATTATATCTATGGGGTTTCAATTTTCAAGCCCTTTTAAACATAACCTTGAAGGGCACATCACTGAGAGCCAGACGCCTGACACCAGCATTATCAATGAAAACACCCACATCCCTACATAAAACTTTGCAGAAATCACACACTGTTGGGCAGAAAACGAGCTTGTAATCATCTTCATGCTTTTCAATCTTAAACCAATTGTCAACAGTTTCACGACCTGGATTCCCTTCAACCCCACCGCTTGTCACGAACCATTGCCGCGTTGAATCATCGAAATCGGCAAGCTTCCAGACCGTGGATTGCACACATATTGTCGCAGCAGAAAACTTGATATTCTGATCTGTGGAAACACGAATAACACCTTTCTTAATGTTAACGGGCGAAAATGTTACTGGGAGACCGTTTGACACTTCGTGCTGCTCTTGGACAACATCAAGCGGGCAGGTTTCGTTGCCAGTGCTGGCGAGAGTTAGGCCACCGCCTCGACCACGGAAAACCGGTAGGATGTAGTAGTCGGTGCCGGTGCGTAGCTTTTTTCCGGAGATGTCGAGCACATGATCAGGCGCAGCACTAGCGCAGAGAAGGAAAGAAAGTGCTAGGAGCCATGCAGTCTTCATATTCGTCGTTGTTTTGGGCTTTGAATGACACACAAATCTACAACTAAGATATTTATAGAGTTGAAGAGAAGCAAGTGGATAGTATATTTTTCAGAGTATATGACGCGGAATGAAGATTACGTTCTAAGGGATCGTGGGGCAGAATAGAGCCGGCTTTGTTTGACCAACTCCATGAAAAGCAACTCTTGCACATGCATGGACATAAAGATTTACAACTTGAATGGATGGAATAAGGATATAGAGAGAGAGAAATTGGTCATAGAATTATGGTGAGACGGCCCACGCAATCTTAAACCAATTCTTTATCATTGAATAATAAGAATATGTAGTCTTATTTATTAAAAACTCAGACAAATGATAATACTTTTTTTTTCTTTTTTTTTTCCATCTATTTCTCTCTATAAAGGAAGCGGTCGCCATGTGCGTGATGAAGATGTTCTCCTTAACCTATTCATAAATGTCAAAAGTTAAAACCACTAGCATATCCTGTTCAGACGGCATCATCATCCATTATTATCCTAATTGTGATAGTAACTTGTAATAAAATTTTCATCAAAAAAAAAATAACTTGTAATTAGAGGCGGTAAAAGTTGACCTTATCCGAAAAATTCTCTTAATTAACCTGAATCCAAACCTGACCAATTCAATTTGACTAAAAAAGTCAACAATTCAAATCCAACTCAATCCAAATCTGAATTGATTCGAAATCAAATTTATCTGAACTCACATTGATCCAAATCCGACCTGATTTGAACCCGAATTGATCCAAACCCAAATTAACCCGAATCTAATTAATCCAAATCTAAATAAACCTAAACTTGAAAAGATTCAAACTTCAATTTAATATTATCAATAAATATTTAAATGTAAAAATTAATTATCAAAGTATTTTAATATAGTAAAAATATAATTTTTTTCTATAATATGAGTGTTATATATATTTTTAATCTAGTTAAACTTAAATATTCACTTTTATATTTTATCCATTTGAACATAATATATAATTATTTAATGGCTAATATATAATAGAGTACAGAAGCTATATCACCTACACTTAATGTCTCCAATTATTCTATAAAAAATAAAGATAAATTAAAGAGATATATAATACTGTTTTATGATATTTACCAGGGATTATTAAATTACTTTGATTCATAAAAGTTTATTAATTATTATAGATAATAAAAATAAAATGAAAAAATGTAATTAATTTATGAATATCGGTAAATATATTATAAAGAAAACTATCATACCTGGACTAAAAAAATGAAAACTATCATACAAATTATTAAATATTTTGATTATTTCAATCCCAATTGTACTATAGGTCATGTAAGAAAAAAATTTTATTTTCACAAGTTTTGTAATTCTTAGAAATATGGTTTCAGTTGATTTTCATACTAAATAAATCACATCGAGATGACCAAGGCTTAACCCAATAAACTTGTCCAATTGATCCAAATCCAAATTTGACCATCTCGAATTGACTAAAAAAGTCAACGACCCAAACCTGATCTAATCCAAACTTGAAATAATCCGAACCCGAAATAGATCGATTTTTCCTTGACCTAAACCTAACATTATTCAACCCCGAAATGATCTGATTTTTCTTTAACCCAAAATGATCCGATCTAAAATGACCCAACTCAAACTTGATCTAACCTGCCCATTTGCCACCTCTACTTGTAATAAAATGTTATCAAAGATATATATATATATATATATATATATATATATATTACCTGCTAGATTAAGTTTCATGTTGATTACAGCCGAGAATCCCAAAACAGTTGGCTTTATTAGTTTATTTATTTCATTTATTTATCAATTTCTCTACTAGATATAAATAAAATTTTATTTGATATATTGTAATAATTTTCACTAATGTAACTAATTTCCAATAAAAAAATCAAAAGGGTTTGGAGAGCTCACGCCATCATTAATATATTAAATATTACTGATTTGATATCTGGATCATGGGTCATAGAAACAATATATAAGCAATTAAATTCCTAATAAAATATTCCTTTCAAGTTCAAGATGCATGCTTAATCACCATCCTTAGTCTCCCTTTAAAAACTAATATTCTAGTTGAATTGAGAGTAAGGTAGGGAAAGAAAAGGAAAGAAAGGCTCCTTTAGATTGTAGTTAAATTATAAGCTTCCCATGTATTTGGCGTAATTATTTTTAGCTCTGGACATTTTTTTTATTGTACTTGTGTTATTTTAGTGTTTTATAATTTTTTAACATTGTCGCAATGGTTTTGAGCCCGACGAGTTTGAAAACATTTAAAAACAAAAGAGAGTCGCCACCAATCTTTTTTGACTAGGTGTAATTGGTCACTTAAAATATTTATCTTTTTAAAAAAATCTCAAAATTAATTAAGTTTTATTAAAAAGACAATTTTTTTGGTCTGCGAAAACAAAAATCAGGTTCGGGAGTATGGTTACGCGTGGGGAAGGATTAGCACCCCACGACGCCCGTTAAAAACGGTACCATTGTAATCATGTGTTATCCTTTGATTTTAGTGAAATGGTCTTAATTTAACATTTAAAAATAATTCTTATTTCATTGCAATTAATTTTATTCTTTTTATTCAAAGTCATTTTTTTATTTGTAAAAATCATCTTGTTTTATTTTAAAAGGTTAAATTTTATTTTTCAAAAGTGAATGTGAACCTTTTTGTATTGAAAAATTAAATCAAATATCCAAATACTCTGGTAACATTTGGAATAATTTTCCTCACCTAGATATTTCTTAAGAATCACTACTTGTGAGTTTTATAGATTCTCATCGTCGGAATATTCACACTCGCTTCAAAAATTATTATGAATACATATGATGCAAACAGATAATGAATGATGCAAATAAATTTTTTAATTTTTTATATAAATATTTCTTTATTTATTTTAAATAAAAATTTTTATTATTGAAAAATTGCACTAAGTATCCCAATACTTTGGTAACACTTAGTGAACTTCTCTCACCTAGGGATCAGTCAAGAAATCACTACTTATGAGTTTCATAACATCCCATCATTAGACAATTGTTTAATTAAAATTTAGATTTCATTATTTATTTATTTAATTTTCTTTGTTTAAAAAAATTATTTGTTTTCATTTTTAATAAAATTTAAATTATTAAAAAATCATACTAAATATCCCAATACTCTGGTAACTTTTAGTAGACTCTTCTCACCTAGGGATCATTTAAGAAATCACTACTTGTGAGTTTCATGACATCCCATCATTGGACAATTGTTTAATTAAAATTTTATTAACGCTTCCTAAGATACACATTTTTTTAAGTAAATTGCCTAAAAAGAATTTTATTTTATACATTTATTTTATGTATTTATTTATATATATTCAAGAACTATATGATTATTACTTAAACTAATTTCATGCAATTAATTTAACTAAAAATTATTTTAAATCCTAAAAAATTTTATATACAAATATATATATTGTACTAAGAAAATATATTGAAAACACCTAAATTAAATAATTTAACAAACAGAAAATAAATAAATATGAAAAATGCAAATATACCTAAGCTGATTTGGGCTTAAAACCCAAAGAAAGCCTTTAAAAGAGCCCCAAAACCGAGCCCAATAACCCCTTGGAGTGGGCTGGAGCTGGCCAAAACGGGTCGGATCTGGTGGCCTTGGGACGCATGGGCCGGATCTTTGCTGGTCCGAGTCGGCTGACACGCAGGTCGCCTCCTTCGCGAGTTGGACGCGCAGGTCCTGGATCGAGTCATAGTCCACGCGCGGATCTGCCCCTTTTCTTTTCTTTTTTTTTTTGTCTATAAAAGGCCTTCTTTTTTTTATTCTTTCATTTTTCTCCCTTTTTTACAAAAAAAAAACTCAGAGCCTTCAGAGGCTCTCGGCCAAGCGATTTCCGGCCGCCGCTACCGATGGCCAGGAATTAAAAAGGAAACCACTTTCCGGAAGCTCTCCACTCCCTGAGCTCAATTCCGACCTCCGATTTACTCAAAAGACCTCCTAACCCTGTAGATCTAACTAGGCCAAAAAGATTTCCTCCCTTTTTATTTTTATTTTTTTTGTTGTTTGATGGTTTGGGAAGTGTCTGTGGTTGTTGTTGTTTGGCTCATTTTCCTTTTTTGCAGGCGGTAGGGCTCTAGGGTTTCCAGATCTGGGTTAGGGAGTTTGTTTTGGGTGTTGATGGTTGGTGGTTGTGGGGTGCTTAGATCTTAGATCTAAGTTTTGGGGCTTAGATCGGGGTTTTTGAAGGGCTCTCGGGTAGTCTGTGTTTGGGGTTTCGGTTCTTAGATCCGAGTTAGGTCGTGGTTTCGGTGGTGTAGGCTTAACGATGGTGGTGGTTAGGATAATGATAGGTGGTGTGTGGGGGTAGATGATGGTGAGTGGTGGTTTACAGTTGGGTGGTCGAATGGGGCTGGCCAAGGGGTCTTTTGGTGAATGATGGCCAAAAGAGGTCTCGGGTAGTGAGGATGATGCTCGGGTCAGGGAGTCAGGTCGAGTAATTGAGGGAGGGTTCTTGTCGAGGGAGTAAGCTTGGCCCCGTGGCCTGGCAGAGATGAGATGGGTGGCAGAGAAAGGTGGCCGGCTGATGGATGGGTGACAGCAACTGGTGCTGGCAGTTATGGGAATAGAACCCCATTAAATGCATTGATAGACAATAATAATAATAATAATAATAATAATAATAATAATAATAATAATAATAATAATAATAATAACAATAACATATAATAATAATATAAATAATAACATAACAAAAAATACAAATAAAAATAAATACAAATATATATAAAAATAAAAATAAAATGATAATAATAATGATAGGACAAAATTAGGTGTCAACAGTTGCCCTTCTTTGCTCATTGCTGAGATAAGGGATAAAGCAAATACAAAAGACAACAATTTTGTCCGGCTTATAACCCACTTCTCTCCTTTTCTTCTCTCCCTTTTTTTGTTTTTTTTAATTCTTTTTTTTAAAATGTGCTCCTTTTGCAGTAGAGGCTATGAAACTTTAAATATATTTTTTCTTCTTCTTTTTCTTTTTTCTTTTTTTTTTTGAAATATGCTCCTCTTACAACAGAGGCCATGAAACTTTGAATTTCTTCTTGAAATGTGCTCCTCTTACAGCAGAGGCCATGAAACTTTAAATTTCTTCTTGAAATGTGCTCCTCTTGTAACAGAGGTAATGAAACTTTAAAATTCTTCTTCTGAAATGTGCTCCTCTTGCAACAGAGGCAATGAAACTTTAAAATTCTTCTTCTGAAATGTGCTCCTCTTGCAACAGAGGCAATGAAACTTTAAAGATTTTTTTTTTGAAATGTGCTCCTCTTGCAGCACAGGCAATGAAACTTTAGAATTTTTCTGAAATGTGCTCCTCTTGTAGCAGAGGCAATGAAACTTTAAATTCTTCTTCTGAAATGTGCTCCTCTTGCAGCAGAGGCAATGAAACTTTAAATTTAAAAATTTTGCCCGGAGGACTTAGAATTTATACCTGGAGGACTTGAAATGTTGCCCGGAGGACTTAAGATTTTGAATTTGGTGCCCGGAGGTCTTAAAATTTGTGCTTGGAGGACTTAAGATTTGTGCCTGGAGGATTTGTACTTTATGCTCGGAGGACTTAGACTTAAGATTTGTGTCTTGAGGATTTAAGATTTATGCCCGGAGGACTTGAAATGTTGTCGGGAGGACTTAAGATTTTGAATTTGGTGCCTGGAGGTCTTAAAATTTGTGCCCGGAGAACTTAAGATTTGTGCCCGAATGACTTGTACTTTGTGCCTAGAGGACTTTGAAATTTTGCTCGGAAGACTTAGATTTTATGCCTGGAGGACTTTGAAATTTTGCCCGGAGTACTTAAATTTGTGCTTGGAAGACTTGGAATTAGTGCCCGGAGGACTTAAAGTTTTATGCCCGAAGGTCTTAGATTGTGCTCGGAGGACTTGAGATTTTGAGATTCAAAATTTATGCCCGGAGGACTTAGAATTTTGTCCGGAGGTCTTAAATTTGTCCCCAGAGGTCTTTGAATTTTGCCCAGAGGACTTATACTTTGAATTTGATGCCCGGAGGACTTTGAAATTTTGTGCCCGGAGGTCTTTGAAATTTTGCCCAGAGGACTTAGAATTTACTTGAAAAGTTTAAAATTGATGCCCGGAGGACTTAAAATTTGTTCAGAGAATTTGAAATTTGTGCCCGGAGGACTTGAAATTTATGCCCGGAGGACTTACAATTTTTAAATTTGTACCCGGAGGTCTTAAAATTCGTGTCTGGAGGACTTACAATTTTGAAATTTGTGCCCGAAGGACTTGGCATTGAAATTTGTGCCCGGAGGACTTGACTTTGCTTATCTTTGAAAATCATTCTTAAATCTTAATCAAACATAACATTAATCAAACTAGATTTGAAAATTTTTTTATCTTGAAAATTTGACTTTCTTGTTTTGAAAAATGTTACATAACCTTTAAAATCTTGATTGGATGGTGTCGAGCCTTCAGCTTGAGAAACATGTTTTAATTTCAAAATTTTATAGACAAACTTTCAATGCTGATGATATATGATACTGTGCATGTATGCATGAATGCATGGCACTCATTCCTATACATACTCTAACTTTGAAACTCTTTCCTGTCTTTGTCAAAAAGGCACATCATTTGTCTTCCTTTTCTTCATCTTTCTCTTTTTTTCTTGCCCTAACATGGTCATGAAGGTTCTTTTCTATTTTCCATTTCTGCAGAGTTCTCGCAATCTCATCATAGCCTCTTGATGAAAGCAATAAAATTTGGTCATAACTATTTTCCAGGAAGGAAATGAATCTAATTTTCACAAGTGATATTTGATCCTTCCGAAAGATTAGTGATTACTTTTCAAGATGAGTGACATAAATCCTATTCGGATCTTTGCATCCAGACAATTGAAAGTTTGGGTGCACCAAGATGTTTTGTTTGGGAATACTTTGCCACTTATACAAAAAAAAACAATGGTTTTTTACTTGGCTCAAAATAGTTTTCTTAAAATACCATCACTTTTCTTTCTTTCCCTTTTTTTTTGAACAAAATTTTGAATGAAAAAAGAACAAAATATTTATAACTTGGTTTGACAATCTCTTAAATTCTCGAATAATGGCGTTCCACCAATGCCAAGATGAGGTATGAATGACTGAGGTCTTTTCTGTTTTAAGAAGAGTATGTACAAGAAGAAAGGTTCAAACTTTTTGAGAAATATGTCGGGCAATCAAGTGACATCAGAATCTTTGGATATCTAGAGGATTTCTCAAGGACTATTGGTTCTTTTTCCATGTTTTCAATTCGTGTCACTGTTTGATTTGTTGCTTTAAGAGTTCATTGTTTGCTCTAAACTGCCCTTTTCGGGTTTTCACCCTAGAACTGCACTCTTTCTTTTGTTTTCTTTTCTCTTCTTTTTGTTTTTTTTTTTCATTTTTTTTATTGTTCCACCATGCATTCAAAGAATTCAGATTTCATTCAAAACAGATAATGGCAAGAATTTTTCAAAGAAGAGCTTTCCGATGCAAGTGTTCATATTTGATCAAAATGGACTTTTAAGCACGTAATATAAGCCATGGTTCAGGGTTTTAAAAAGAATGGATAAATAGGCCCAAAATGTGTTTGAAGGTGATCAATCCAAGAATCATTTCTTCTCATATGAATGTCTATCAGTTTCACTTTTCGAAGCACTTTTCTTTTTCTACTTTTTCATGTATCTCTTCTTCTTTCTCTTCTCTCTTTTTTTTTTCAAAATCCTTTTCATTCTTTGAAGCACCTTTCTTCGTGTACTTTCACATGTATCCTTTCTTCTTTCTCTCTTTTTTTTCTTTTTTTTTCATTGATTCATGTCAAAGATTTTAAAAACATAGTAAATCTTATTTGATCGAAAACAAAAGTTTAGTCATTCATTTTCTTTGAAGAGATATTTTCTGCACATGCCCCCCAAGTGTAGATGGTGATCCTTGGAGGAGGTTTATTATGAAAGAAATTATAAGGCTCAAAAGGGGTAGCAAAAGGATAACGTTTATATTTGTGAATGGAATATGAAAGACGGCCATTCATCATCTCAAATTAAGATGCTTCCATTGAAAAGCAATTCTTAGGACAAGTTTTTTTTTTTGAAATCATTTGAATATCATGTTTGCATAGTGTCACGATCCATTTCATTTTTTCTTTTTCTTTTTTTTTGTTCTTTTTTTTCTTTCTTTTTGATTTCCTTGTAATGCAACACTTTAATATGACAAAACTTGACCTCACACACCAAAAATTTATTTAAGGAAAGGGGTGATGCGCGACTCAAGGTATTATACAGATGGACAACAGTGAAAAATCCTCAACTTTGGCTCTCTCTTTTTTTTCTTCTTTTTTTTTATCTTGCCCCAAAACATGGGCAAAAAGGCATCTCGAGAGTACAAGATTGAAGAATTCGGGATTTGTACAAGAATTTAGGTGGAAATGTATTTCAAAATGATCTTGCCACATATTTGACCGCCATTATCTAAAATCTTTGAGATTGTCATTGATTTCCAAAAACATTCTCAAAAAGTTTTGCAAATCGGTTATTTCTTGAAAATCATTAACAATAAAGCCCTATCATGGTCAAAGTGAAAACAAAATAGAACTTTCAAAATTTTATGTCCCAATTTAGCTTTTTGGCTCTCGACTGAGTTAGATTTTATTGAGATGTGATCCTAGAATGATTTAATACATTCATCTTTGACAGTAATCACAAATTTTCTTGAAATCATTTTATCATTATTGTGAAGAAAAGAAACATTCTTGTCATATGCCACTGGAAAATAAATTATGCAAAAGGTTGTGCTCATACATTTGTCACCTAGGCCAACGGAAATTACAAGCATTTTCCAACAAAATACAAACTCTAAGATCTTGACATTTCAGTTTCTTCCAATCTAGTTTCTCATCATAACCTAACTTTGCATCAAAGTGGACTTCCACTGTTCCATAAGTTCCAAAGTCAAGATTCCACCATTGATGAGCTTTTCAACCCTTTCCTTCAACTGCCTGCATTTTTCTGTGGAGTGCCCAATTGCCCTATGTGATAATCACATTGCTGTTCGAATCGTAGCTCTTAGCCAATGGGTTTGGGGCTGTTCTCAAAGAAATAGGGGTCAGGTATTAGTTCTTCAGTAGGAAAGGTAAAAGGTCGGAGATTGGAATTGGGATTTTTCCTCGGTTGCTTCTTGGTCTCTTTTTGTTATTCATTGGTTGTTGGACAGGTCGACCTATAAGATTAGTCACAAAGTTAGGTGAGTGAGCAACTACTGGGTAGTAAGAGTTTGCTTGGAATCCTGGTTGTGGGATTGTTGAATAAAGATACAGATTACAGGAAACATTGTTCAAGGTTGGATGGTAAGGTGAGTGAGGCAAATAGGGATGATGTGGAGTGGGATTTTTGGGAAATTGCCCCTCAAATATCGCAACTTGCACTTCTTCTTCCATTCTTTCAAGTTTGTTATCAACCATGTCACCCATCTTGATCTTACCCCTCTTAATTGCATTCTCAATCATCTCTCCAGAGGCCACCATGTCTGTAAAATTCTTAGTAACATTCCTAATCATTCTGTCATAATATGGTGCCTGAAGGGTACTAAGAAACAGAGTTGCAATCTCTTTTTCCGTAAGGGGAGGCTGGACTTGGGTGGCAACATTCTTCCATCTCTAGGCATATTCTCTAAAGCCTTTAGTAGCTTTCTTCTCCACGGTTTGCAGAGATAAACGATCCGGGGCCAGATCCACAATATACTTATATTAGGCGACAAATGCCCTTGCCAAATCTTCCAATGAGTGAATATCGCCCTTGCTCAATTGTGTATACCACCTAGCAGCAGATCCTTTAAGGCTGTCTTGGAAAACATGGATCAACAACTTGTCATCATGCACATGTGCTGCCATCTTTCTGCAGTACATAGTGATATGGGCTTTTGGACAAGTGGTCCCATTGTATTTCTCAAATTCTGGAACTTTAAACTTTAGAGGAATGACCACGCTAAGTACTAAGCATAATTTGGATGCATATAAAGATCCATGAAAATCCATTCCTTCAACAATCCAAAGCCTTTCTTTTATAAGCTCTATCTTTTGTCCGGAACTTGAGTGTCCTTTCACTTGTGGCATCCCTTGCTCTTTGTGACTACCCGAATTAGCAATATGAGTTGGTTCAGAAGGATTCATTGTAGGGGTTGCATGCCCTTGAAATTGACTAGGTTCGACTGAAGATGGCATATTAGGGCATACATAACTCTCGGTAGGCATTGCTTGTGGCTCTTGAGATGATCGGGTTTCTCATGAGCCGATGTTAACTGGACAAAGAGAATCCTCTGCATTTCGTAACTGATGCCCCTCTTAAGTAGCTGGTTCTCCCATTTTTTCATTGTTCAGCTTCTCCAACAAACCGGCCATCTGTGATAATTACTCTTTCATCTCTTGTTGAACTTTTTCCATCCTTTCCATTCAACTCGTTTCTGTCTCTTCTATGGTCCAAGACTATCTTCGAAGCTTTTCAATGATTGAGCTATATCTACACCAAATCCGTCACAACCTAAAATTAGATGTCATGCTTGCCATGCTAACATGAAGCTTTTATTATATTGTATATCTACATGTAAAAGAAATTTCAACCTTGTTATTATTTTACAGTGTCACAAGTTGCACACCAACCGAAAATTGTCGTTTGACCATTTATTTGTTTTGATCATCTCTTTTTTTTTTAAGGAAACCATTATCAAAAATCGTATTATGCACATATGAATGAAGTGAATGCAAACTTAAATAAAACCTTGTAACATTCATATTTATATAGGGATTGTTCATAAGATTCAAAAATTCCTTACTAACTCTCCACTATTCTAGTGCCTCCAACATTCAAAGTCTTTCAAAAAGAAATTTCACCACAGCAACTGTCCTTTTCACTCTCTAAACTCTAATCAAGCCTTATGGTTCCTTGATTAACCACCTCCTTTATATAGAGCAACTTTGCATCAATCAGTCCTTTCACTTTATATGAAAAGTTTATTGGTCTCTACTTGCTGATGATTCAACATGTAGTTGTTCTGGAAACAGCAGCGACCCTTGAGAATGAATCAATTTAGTCTCTCCAAAACTTTCAAGCTGTAAAAACCACAAACTTTGTACCACATGATGTGAATAAATAAGAGACATGGAGTAAGTTGAGTATTATGATATATGTTGTAAGAAATAATCTTATGACAAGTAATGAGGATGAAACCTCATTTTAGTGGAATTAGAAAACAATTAACTTATAATTTTGTGTCATTTAGAAAATCTCATAACTAAGTTCAAGAATTTAAGTATGAACTAATGAGATGCATATATTCCACCAAATACATAGGTAGGATTGTTTTAATAAAACAAGTATACAAGTATATTAAAGGAAATGTAGTATGTATGAGAAATGAATAATTAAAATAAATTGAAGAATTCATATGTATACACATATCCATACAAAAAGATATATAAATATATATAGGTATATATATATATATATACATATTAGACATGAATATATATAAATATACGTATACTTATATGAATATGAGTATGTGTATATATATATATATGTTTTATTATAATTAAGGTTTTTAAATATAAGTACATATACACATTATATGTAAAGAGTATAATAAAATAAATGAATACATATGAATATATGATTGGTATATGTAGATAAAATTTATTATTTAAAGACAATTATAATTCATATGAATTATAAATATTTGAGATAATAATAAGAATATAAATAAAATATAATTTAGTGTGTGTTAGTGGAGTTTGATGGGACTTTCTCCCATCAAACCCCACTAACTTCACCCGGATACACCAACCCAAGCTTCTAAGAGAAGCCTTGAAAATAGAAGAAATGAGATGAGAGGAAGGGAGATGTGCGACACGAGACAGAGGGCTGGAGATTTAAACCATTCGGTGAAGAGGAAAGAAAGGAGATGAACTGAAGCCGAGAAGAAAGAAAAGTAGCCGGAAAGAAAAGGAAAAGAAGAGAAAAAGACGTTGCAAAGGAACATTTCAGTGAAGGAAGAAGAACTGCAGTTATGCAGTAAAGAAACGGAAAAGAGAGGAAATTCTTGATGTACAGAAGAATGAATTGGGTCTGAAGAAAAATGGGGCTCGTACGGTGATGACTGCTGGAACCGTGGGTTGAAGGAGGAGATTTTATGACAATGCCATGAGGAACTTAATGGTATAGCAAGGATGTTGTTCAGAGGCCATTACTGTCAGATTTTTTTTAGGTTAGTAATGTGGGATTTTGATGTTGTTTGAGGTTGAGTTTGTGAGGCTCAAAGTAGGGAATTGAAGATTGAAATTGGTTGCTTCCTAACTGCTAGAAGGTGACAATCACAGAGACTCTCAAGTGGCATTTAAGACTGGAGGACAGGGGAGTCTCGGGTTGGATTTACCAGCCAAGATAAACGCTGGAAGTGACATGGAAACTGAGTTTCGAAGTGGTGAAATGGAGCTGTGATGATGCTATAAAACATCAGGAAAATTAGGGCAAGGAACGTGAGGCAGCTTAGGAACCATCATTGTTCCTCTCGGCTTGGGAACAGAGCAACGAAAGGGGGTCAACTTGGCTGGGCAAGAAAACTACAGTAACTGACCAATTGGTGCAGGAAAACTCCTCCCCTCAGCACATACGGGACAGCAGTAAAGAAGCTTGATTAACTTCTACCTTTTGGTCCAATAGAAACCTAGAACAAGAGTGGTTCGGTTTAAAGGTTCCAAGAGGTAAGATTTTGCCTCCCTTAGTTAAGTTAATAAATGTGTTTAATATGTAAATCAATATGAAATGATGTTTTATATATATGACGAATAATATGGTGAGGATGGTGAAACAAAATTGGCTAAATGCATATGCATATATACATATATGCATGTCATTAGTAAATATGAGGAATTTATTATGAGTAAGGTAAAATGATATATATATATATATATATATATATATATATTGCTATATATTTATATAATTGTATAATTGGGAATGAAAGAATAAAATCTAAGAATTTAGATTTCATTAGTATCAAATACCCATATATACATGTACATATATATTACTTATACATATATGTATGTATACTACTTGCTTAAAATACGAAGAAATAAATAAATATATATATATGTTTATACTACTCACTTGAAAATTTAAACAAGAGACAAAGAAAGGAAATAGCATATACAAATTAATAAACCTCTTATTGCCTTATAAAGAAAATAAGTAAAGAGTTATTAAACCGAGTAAATAATGTTTCGAAAGACACATAAAGAATCTAGTCCCTCACCAAAGAAATGAGTTAGAATAGTTTAGATCCTAAGACATATAATTGATATATGATCAAAATATAATTAAGACATGTTATTGAAACATCATTTGATTTAATTGTAGTGAATTTGGAGCGGTGTAGGAGTTTAGCTTGAGTTGAGGATCGAGGAAAGGTAACCTACCAAGCACCGAGGTAAGTGGGTTAAATAAATCTTACTAGCATCGTCTCGTAAGAGATGAAGGAATCCTTATTAAATAATTAATTAAATTATATAGGATATTGGTTGAGCATTACGGGTAAGATAATTAGAATAATTATGCAAGAGTTTTAAACCGAACATAATGTGCCTGTGAAATGCCCTTATTTAAAAGGTGATCTTTGTCGTGTATTGTGTAATGTGTTATGTGTTATGGCACTCTCATGATCATTGAACATGTTAACATATTGTTATGCTTGGGTATGAATACGTGAGTTGAGTACCAAATACACATATCGTCTCGATGTTGAGTCCATAGACCTCAATTATCACCTAGTTTTATGTACCAAGAGTAAAGACTCGAATTCCGAACCGTGGGAGTCACCTCTAGGATCCTTCGGGAACTACGTGCTACACGAGCTTCGATGTGCTAAAGGCATTAACCGAGTAAAACCTCGAGTGGACTTTGGGCCATAGAGGACAGTACGGATGAGTGATGAAGCTAGGCAATCGTTGTCTGATGGGCCCAGAGAGGTTGCCATGGCCGATTGTGCTGGTTCGTCATAATCTCTAAAACCTCGAGTGGACTTTGGGCCATAGAGGACAGTACGGATGAGTGATGAAGCTAGGCAATCGTTGTCTGATGGGCCCAGAGAGGTTGCCATGGCCGATTGTGCTGGTTCGTCACACCCCTAAAATCCTTCGGGAACTAAGTGCTACACAAGTTTCGACGAAATATGAGAAATCGTAGGGTATTGCGATCATAAGTAAGTAAGTGATTGTGATTCATGAAGGCGATGAATGTTGAAGGATGACATAGATCTTAGGCATATGACACATGATGTATGTGATTATTGAATGATATCTATATATGCCATTTGAACATGTGCTACTTGAATGTTCGTTTCTTTCGATTATTTGAGTTATGTCTATATATGTCATTGAACATGTGCTACTTGAATATTCGTGCTTCCACACATAATTATATTTTTAATAAGAACGATGACTGGTGTAACTAAGGATGAAAAGTAAGTATGAGTAAGTTATGACGTGTGTACACTTACGAAAAGGGTAATAAACCTTAGTATAACCCATACATGCTAATTTACAATAACTCAAGCATGTATGATCGTGTTTTACGATATGAGCCTAGTATGTTTTATTTAAACTACTTACTGAGCCGTGGATTGCTCACCCCTTAATTTAACAACTGCAGATCATACGAGTTGATAGCCGGCTCAGGCTTCGCGTAGGCTCCTGGGAAATCGTACCTAGTAGTGGTACCCATTGCGTTCTCCAGAGCTAGCATTTTGTATTTTGAGGTATACTGATAGTATATCATTTTGATAATTATGTGTACGTTAACTTTCACAGTACTAAGATAATATGTGGGATGTAACTATGGATCGCATTAGATGACTATGAGAGTCTAGGTGGTTATCGAGTCCGATCCAGGTCTTAAATTATGTTTTGAATTATGTATAAATGTGGTAGATACGAACTTAGTAACGGTTAAACTCTCGAGATCTTGAAATACGTGATTGCATGAAATTGTGGAGAAACACCAGCTGTTGTATTATGTGATTTAGAAATGCGTTTTGTGCAGGGAATTATACCTGGGGAAATTGATAAAATACAAAGGGGAGGTTTTCGATCTGTTTCTTTTGGGAATAGTAAAATAAGACGAAAATCATAAGAAAAACCTCTTTGAGAAACGTGTCATAGCTCGAGAAATAATATGAGTAAGATAGGATCGGAATTTAGATACTACACTAACACCGAATACAAACCGTAAGTAGAAAAAGAAAAAATTTGGTTCGAAATTTTCGTAAGCAAATCTAGTATGTGTTAAGTGGATGTCATTGACATTCGGGTCGTGACAGATTAAATGGTATCAGAGCATGGTTTGTCTAGTACGTGGTAGTGTAGTTAGATTGTCTGTAGCGTTACATCCCATGTACTGTGAAATTTATGTGAAAGTTTCCAAATTTGACTTATACTGAGATTGATCTGCTCTTGGTATAGGCACTTGAAATTTGAGTAGAATGAGGAGAACGAGACGTAGAGGTGGACCCGGGAGGCCATCTCGGGGGTCAGCAATACCACCCTCGACTCCTTCACCCTCTGCACCTCCATCACCTCCACATCCGACTCCTCCACATCCGACTCCACCACCACCGGATAGCATGGAGGCGAAGATGGCTAGAATGGAGCAGAATTATGAGGTTATGACAGCCTTGCTACAACAACTTGTGGCAAACCAAACTAGTGTACCTCAGGCTCCGCCACCTCCACATGCATCTTCAGCACCTTTGGTGCCTCCATCTGCTCCCGTAGTGCCTCCACCTGCACCACCACAGGTACCGCCTCCACTGACTCCCGTAGAGCCACAGATTGCTCCTCCTCCAGTTACACCCCAAGTAGCCGTGCCGCAGCCAGCTACTATTCAGGTTGGGAGTCCAGTGGATCGGAATATGTCTCTCTTGAAGCAATTTCAAAAGATGAATCCTCCACAGTTCAAGGGGGAAAAAGATCCCACTAAGGCGGAAGAGTGGATAGAGGAGATGGAGTTCCTCTTTAAATACATGGGCTGCAATTCCACCGAGAAGGTATCCTTAGCCGTGTATATGATGAGAGGTGAGGCTCAGAAGTGGTGGAAGACTAATGAGCCCTTGGTATTGGCCAAAGATCCCATTATTACATGGGAGAAGTTTGTTGAGACCTTTATGGATTATTATGTGTCGGCAGTGGCAAGACGAAAGAAGAAGACACAGTTTCTTGAACTAAAGCAAGGGTCTATGAAAGTAGAGGAGTATGAGACCCGATTCACTGCCTTAGTCAAATATGATGCGGATTATGCCAACAATGATGAGAAGAAGGCAGAGAAATTCACTTCGGGTTTGAGGTCCAATATTAGGGGTAGAGTTAGGCCCTTTGAGCTTACGGAGTATGCGGCTATTGTGAGGAAGGCATTGACAGTCGAACAAGAAATTGAGGCTTCTCAGGCCGAATATGATGCTAGAAGACAGCCCAAGCCGAACCAGCCCCCTAATAAAAGATTTGATAGAAGGAGGCCAGAACAAAGAAGATATCAGGGCCCTAGTAAGAGGCAGAAGTTTGTTGCGCCTCGACCACAGGCTATTAGGCCTATTACTACAGCTACACCCACTACTCGAGCCGTAACTACAACACCCATTGATACTTCTCAGCCGTGTACTGCTTGCGGCAGAATTCATAGGAATCGACCTTGTCTTAAATCTTCCGGAGCTTGTTTTAATTGTGGTGAGAGAGGCCACTTGATTAGAGATTGCCCCCATCCTAAGGCCACAGAAAAACGAGATGATAGACCATCGATAGCCCAGCAGAAGAAGGCCCAAGATAAGGGTAAGAAACCCATGGAGCATGGAAGGGTGTTTGCTCTCGACCAAGAAACAGCCGACGCTTCTGGTTCGGTCATTAAGGGTAAGCTTACTATTTGTAATTTAGAAGCATTTGTACTTGTTGATCCAGGCTCAACACACTCCTTTATTTCACCTATGTTTGCTAGTAAATTGCATATAGAGTGTGAGCCCTTAGGACATCTATTACATGTGATTACTCCGCTCAAAGAATTTCAAATGACCGAACATGTGTATCGTAAGTGTAAAGTAAAGGTGGGAGATAAATACCTAGTGGTAGATTTGGTGTTATTAGACATGTATGACTTTGATGTAATACTAGGCATGGATTGGCTAACCAACCACCATGCCAGTGTGGACTGCTATAGCAAAGTTGTTACTTTCTCCTTACCTGAAAAGCTTGTACTACGTCTTGGAGATAATGAATAGAATAATTATGATTTTATTGGTGTCTCACTAATATGAGATTGATTTGTTTGTGAAGGCTATCTCGCGTTTGTCGAGGATGCCGAAAAGAGCCAATCGGAACTGTCTGACATCCCAGTTGTCAAGGACTTCTCCGATGTATTTCCGGATGAGCTACCAGGGCTACCTCCGGAAAGAGAGATGGAGTTTGCTATAGAGCTACTCCCAGGCACTCAACCGATATCCAAGCCCCCGTATCGAATGGCCTTAGTTGAGTTAGAGGAGTTGAAAAAGCAATTACAAGAGTTGTTGGACAAAGGGTTCATAAGACCGAGTGTGTCGCCATGGGGAGCTCCAGTGTTGTTTGTGAAAAAGAAGGATGGCAGTTTGAGGCTATGTATCGATTATAGGCAGTTGAATCAAGCAACGGTGAAGAATAAGTATCCCCTGCCTAGGATTGATGATCTGTTGGATCAATTGAAAGGTGCCCAAATATTTTCGAAGATTGATTTGAGGTCGGGGTACCACCAATTGAGGATTAAAGGGGAAGATGTGCCAAAGACAGCCTTTAGAACTCGATATGGCCACTACGAATTCCTAGTTATGCCATTCGGCCTAACGAATGCCCCTGCAGCATTCATGGCATTGATGAATGAAGTATTCAAGCCTCACTTGGATAAGTTCGTCATTGTGTTCATAGATGACATACTGGTGTATTCCCGATCCCGGGAAGAACATGAGCACCACCTCCACATAGTACTCCAAACTCTTAGGAAGGAAGGGCTATACGCGAAGTTCAGCAAGTGTGAGTTTTGGTTGGAACAAATCAGTTTTCTGGGGCATGTGGTATCCAAGGATGGTGTAGCAGTTGATCCAGTTAAGATAGAGGCCGTGATGAATTGGGAGAGGCCTAAAACAGTGACCGAGATTCGCAGCTTTTTAGGGCTTGCAGGTTACTATAGGAGATTTGTAGAGGGGTTTTCCAAGCTTGCTGCTCCACTAACCCGACTTACACGCAAGGATGTCAAGTTTGAATGGAATGATGCGTGTGAGCGTAGCTTTCTAGAACTCAAGCAAAGGTTGACTACGGCTCCTGTGTTGACGGTTCCAAGTGGATCCGGAGGATTTGCAGTGTATAGTGATGCTTCTCTACAGGGTCTAGGGTGTGTGTTGATGCAGAATGGTAGAGTAGTGGCATATGGTTCAAGACAGTTGAAGGACCACGAGAGGAACTACCCTACTCATGATCTGGAGTTGGCAGCGGTAGTGTTTGCGCTAAAGATATGGCGCCATTATTTGTATGGTGAGCGGTTCCAGGTTTATACAGACCACAAGAGCTTAAAGTACCTATTCTCGCAGAAAGAGTTGAATATGAGACAGAGAAGATGGATGGAGCTATTGAAGGACTATGACTGCGAGATTCTCTATCATCCGGGTAAAGCAAACCGGGTAGCGGATGCATTAAGTAGGAAGAGTGTGGGTTTTGTTAGTTACATGATGGTCCGGGAATGGGATTTGCTGGAGAAATTTTCAGAGTTGAATATCAACCTAGAGCCCGATGGTGAGTATTTGATGGCTAGCTTGAGGATAGAGCCTAACATTATGGATCAAATTAGACAAGCTCAGAAAGAGGATCCTAGACTTGTGGAGATCATTGGTGGAATACAACCGGGACAAGACTCAGAGTTTAGGGTTTCAGATGATGGGTTGTTGAGATATAGGGGTAGAATTTATGTCCCGAATGATGAGATGTTGAAGAGGCAAATTTTAGAAGAGGCACACAGCTCCAAATACACTATGCATCCAGGGAATACGAAGATGTATCAGAATTTACGAAAGGTGTTTTGGTGGGCTGGTATGAAGAAAGATATAGCGACCTTTGTGTCGAGGTGTCTAGTGTGCCAAAAGGTTAAGATTGAACACCAGCGGCCAGCGGGCTTACTAAAGCCTTTGCCCATACCTACATGGAAGTGGGAGCATGTGACTATGGACTTCATTATGGGGCTCCCGAGGACTCGTAGGAATCATGATGCGATCTGGGTGATAGTTGACAGATTGACAAAATCCGCTCATTTCCTAGCTATGAAGGCTACTGACTCGCTTAGTGCCTTAGCAAATATGTATGTTAAGGAGATTGTGAGGTTACATGGAGTCCCAGTGAGCATAGTTTCGGACAGGGATTCTCGGTTTACTTCCCGTTTCTGGGAACACTTCCAAGATGCCTTGGGAACTAAACTAAGCTTTAGCACAGCCTTCCATCCTCAAACCGATGGGCAATCAGAGAGGACTATTCAGACACTTGAGGACATGTTGAGGGCATGTGTTATGGATTTTCGAGGCTCATGGGATGATCATCTGGCACTAGCGGAGTTTGCATATAACAACAGCTTTCACTCTAGTATTGGGATGGCACCTTACGAGGCATTGTATGGGCGTAGGTGTAGGTCTCCCATTGGCTGGGAAGAGGTAGGTGAAAGAAAGTTATTCACTCCGGAGATTGTAGAGAAAGCTTCCGAAGATGTGAGATTGATATGTGATAGACTGAGGACAGCCCAAAGTAGACAGAAAAGTTATGCCGACTGTCGAAGGAGGCCTTTAGAGTTCCAAGTGGGTGATAAAGTGTTCTTGAGAATCTCTCCGTCTAAAGGCATAATGAGATTTGGCAAGAAAGGGAAGTTGAGTCCTCGATACATTGGTCCGTTTGAGATATTGGAGAGAGTGGGTGACGTAGCATATCGACTAGCATTACCCCCGGAGCTATCGGGTGTGCATAACGTCTTTCATGTGTCGATGCTACGGAAATATCATCCGGACCCATCTCATGTGATCGAGTATGAGCCACTGGAGATTAGAGAGGACTTAAGCTATGTCGAGAGACCAATTCGGATCTTAGACAGGAAAGATAAGATATTGAGGTCTAAGACAATCCCTTTAGTCAAAGTGCTTTGGCAGCACCACTCTTCAGAGGAAGCCACATGGGAGTTAGAAAGCTTAATGAGAGAGAAATACCCTCACCTATTTCAGATAGACACAGAAAATTTGGGGGACCAAATTTCCTAAGGTGGGGAGGATGTAAAAACCACAAACTTTGTACCACATGATGTGAATAAATAAGAGACATGGAGTAAGTTGAGTATTATGATATATGTTGTAAGAAATAATCTTATGACAAGTAATGAGGATGAAACCTCATTTTAGTGGAATTAGAAAACAATTAACTTATAATTTTGTGTCATTTAGAAAATCTCATAACTAAGTTCAAGAATTTAAGTATGAACTAATGAGATGCATATATTCCACCAAATACATAGGTAGGATTGTTTTAATAAAACAAGTATACAAGTATATTAAAGGAAATGTAGTATGTATGAGAAATGAATAATTAAAATAAATTGAAGAATTCATATGTATACACATATCCATACAAAAAGATATATAAATATATATAGGTATATATATATATATATATATATATATATATACATATTAGACATGAATATATATAAATATATGTATACTTATATGAATATGAGTATGTGTATATATATATATATGTTTTATTATAATTAAGGTTTTTAAATATAAGTACATATACACATTATATGTAAAGAGTATAATAAAATAAATGAATACATATGAATATATGATTGGTATATGTAGATAAAATTTATTATTTAAAGACAATTATAATTCATATGAATTATAAATATTTGAGATAATAATAAGAATATAAATAAAATATAATTTAGTGTGTGTTAGTGGAGTTTGATGGGACTTTCTCCCATCAAACCCCACTAACTTCACCCGGATACACCAACCCAAGCTTCTAAGAGAAGCCTTGAAAATAGAAGAAATGAGATGAGAGGAAGGGAGATGTGCGACACGAGACAGAGGGCTGGAGATTTAAACCATTCGGTGAAGAGGAAAGAAAGGAGATGAACTGAAGCCGAGAAGAAAGAAAAGTAGCCGGAAAGAAAAGGAAAAGAAGAGAAAAAGACGTTGCAAAGGAACATTTCAGTGAAGGAAGAAGAACTGCAGTTATGCAGTAAAGAAACGGAAAAGAGAGGAAATTCTTGATGTACAGAAGAATGAATTGGGTCTGAAGAAAAATGGGGCTCGTACGGTGATGACTGCTGGAACCGTGGGTTGAAGGAGGAGATTTTATGACAATGCCATGAGGAACTTAATGGTATAGCAAGGATGTTGTTCAGAGGCCATTACTGTCAGATTTTTTTTAGGTTAGTAATGTGGGATTTTGATGTTGTTTGAGGTTGAGTTTGTGAGGCTCAAAGTAGGGAATTGAAGATTGAAATTGGTTGCTTCCTAACTGCTAGAAGGTGACAATCACAGAGACTCTCAAGTGGCATTTAAGACTGGAGGACAGGGGAGTCTCGGGTTGGATTTACCAGCCAAGATAAACGCTGGAAGTGACATGGAAACTGAGTTTCGAAGTGGTGAAATGGAGCTGTGATGATGCTATAAAACATCAGGAAAATTAGGGCAAGGAACGTGAGGCAGCTTAGGAACCATCATTGTTCCTCTCGGCTTGGGAACAGAGCAACGAAAGGGGGTCAACTTGGCTGGGCAAGAAAACTACAGTAACTGACCAATTGGTGCAGGAAAACTCCTCCCCTCAGCACATACGGGACAGCAGTAAAGAAGCTTGATTAACTTCTACCTTTTGGTCCAATAGAAACCTAGAACAAGAGTGGTTCGGTTTAAAGGTTCCAAGAGGTAAGATTTTGCCTCCCTTAGTTAAGTTAATAAATGTGTTTAATATGTAAATCAATATGAAATGATGTTTTATATATATGACGAATAATATGGTGAGGATGGTGAAACAAAATTGGCTAAATGCATATGCATATATACATATATGCATGTCATTAGTAAATATGAGGAATTTATTATGAGTAAGGTAAAATGATATATATATATATATATATATTGCTATATATTTATATAATTGTATAATTGGGAATGAAAGAATAAAATCTAAGAATTTAGATTTCATTAGTATCAAATACCCATATATACATGTACATATATATTACTTATACATATATGTATGTATACTACTTGCTTAAAATACGAAGAAATAAATAAATATATATATATGTTTATACTACTCACTTGAAAATTTAAACAAGAGACAAAGAAAGGAAATAGCATATACAAATTAATAAACCTCTTATTGCCTTATAAAGAAAATAAGTAAAGAGTTATTAAACCGAGTAAATAATGTTTCGAAAGACACATAAAGAATCTAGTCCCTCACCAAAGAAATGAGTTAGAATAGTTTAGATCCTAAGACATATAATTGATATATGATCAAAATATAATTAAGACATGTTATTGAAACATCATTTGATTTAATTGTAGTGAATTTGGAGCGGTGTAGGAGTTTAGCTTGAGTTGAGGATCGAGGAAAGGTAACCTACCAAGCACCGAGGTAAGTGGGTTAAATAAATCTTACTAGCATCGTCTCGTAAGAGATGAAGGAATCCTTATTAAATAATTAATTAAATTATATAGGATATTGGTTGAGCATTACGGGTAAGATAATTAGAATAATTATGCAAGAGTTTTAAACCGAACATAATGTGCCTGTGAAATGCCCTTATTTAAAAGGTGATCTTTGTCGTGTATTGTGTAATGTGTTATGTGTTATGGCACTCTCATGATCATTGAACATGTTAACATATTGTTATGCTTGGGTATGAATACGTGAGTTGAGTACCAAATACACATATCGTCTCGATGTTGAGTCCATAGACCTCAATTATCACCTAGTTTTATGTACCAAGAGTAAAGACTCGAATTCCGAACCGTGGGAGTCACCTCTAGGATCCTTCGGGAACTACGTGCTACACGAGCTTCGATGTGCTAAAGGCATTAACCGAGTAAAACCTCGAGTGGACTTTGGGCCATAGAGGACAGTACGGATGAGTGATGAAGCTAGGCAATCGTTGTCTGATGGGCCCAGAGAGGTTGCCATGGCCGATTGTGCTGGTTCGTCATAATCTCTAAAACCTCGAGTGGACTTTGGGCCATAGAGGACAGTACGGATGAGTGATGAAGCTAGGCAATCGTTGTCTGATGGGCCCAGAGAGGTTGCCATGGCCGATTGTGCTGGTTCGTCACACCCCTAAAATCCTTCGGGAACTAAGTGCTACACAAGTTTCGACGAAATATGAGAAATCGTAGGGTATTGCGATTATAAGTAAGTAAGTGATTGTGATTCATGAAGGCGATGAATGTTGAAGGATGACATAGATCTTAGGCATATGACACATGATGTATGTGATTATTGAATGATATCTATATATGCCATTTGAACATGTGCTACTTGAATGTTCGTTTCTTTCGATTATTTGAGTTATGTCTATATATGTCATTGAACATGTGCTACTTGAATATTCGTGCTTCCACACATAATTATATTTTTAATAAGAACGATGACTGGTGTAACTAAGGATGAAAAGTAAGTATGAGTAAGTTATGACGTGTGTACACTTACGAAAAGGGTAATAAACCTTAGTATAACCCATACATGCTAATTTACAATAACTCAAGCATGTATGATCGTGTTTTACGATATGAGCCTAGTATGTTTTATTTAAACTACTTACTGAGCCGTGGATTGCTCACCCCTTAATTTAACAACTGCAGATCATACGAGTTGATAGCCGGCTCAGGCTTCGCGTAGGCTCCTGGGAAATCGTACCTAGTAGTGGTACCCATTGCGTTCTCCAGAGCTAGCATTTTGTATTTTGAGGTATACTGATAGTATATCATTTTGATAATTATGTGTACGTTAACTTTCACAGTACTAAGATAATATGTGGGATGTAACTATGGATCGCATTAGATGACTATGAGAGTCTAGGTGGTTATCGAGTCCGATCCAGGTCTTAAATTATGTTTTGAATTATGTATAAATGTGGTAGATACGAACTTAGTAACGGTTAAACTCTCGAGATCTTGAAATACGTGATTGCATGAAATTGTGGAGAAACACCAGCTGTTGTATTATGTGATTTAGAAATGCGTTTTGTGCAGGGAATTATACCTGGGGAAATTGATAAAATACAAAGGGGAGGTTTTCGATCTGTTTCTTTTGGGAATAGTAAAATAAGACGAAAATCATAAGAAAAACCTCTTTGAGAAACGTGTCATAGCTCGAGAAATAATATGAGTAAGATAGGATCGGAATTTAGATACTACACTAACACCGAATACAAACCGTAAGTAGAAAAAGAAAAAATTTGGTTCGAAATTTTCGTAAGCAAATCTAGTAAGTGTTAAGTGGATGTCATTGACATTCGGGTCGTGACACAAGCATCTGCATTATCTTAGCTAGCTTTCCTTTTATCTCCCGTATATCATGTCCAAACTTCTCTTGATTATTCTCCAAAATAGTCTAGCTTTTAATTGATCTCCCATATCTTTGACCTCCTTTAATCCAAAAAGACAAATACTTTCCTTATTATGTGATGTGAATGTATTAATGTAATGAAATATGCTATGCTAAAATTCAAGAATAAAAGAATGAATAATTTCTCTTATTTAAGTTCAATGAGTGAATTCTCTTTTTTTTTTTACTTTAACTCTAGAGTATGATGATTATTTCTTTTTTCCCCTCTTTTTTTTTGAAAAGAATGGATTTTTCTCTCTTCTTTTATTAGAAACAAAAAATTTCTTTTTCTTTTTTTCGCTCCATAATTTATTCTCTTTAACCTCCCCTTTTTCTAAATTATTTTTAAAGGACTACAACAATGAATTTACCTTTTATTTTTATCAAAATTTTTTTAATCTATGCATAAATTTCATATATATATATATATACACACACACACACACACACACACACACACACACACACACACACACACATTATTATTACCTTCTTTCAGATAGTACTAGAGAACAAAGAATATTTTCATGTTATTCTCAAAAAAGAAAAAAACAGATAAAAGTTTATTTTCTTTTTTTTTAAATTGTAAACTTGTAAAATTTTATTTTGAAATTGACAAAAAAGAAAAAAACACCTCTTGATTTTTATTTTTTATTTTTTTTATTTTCTTAAAAAAGCATGAATTTGAAAATTTGTTAGAGTCATGATATGAAAAAGATAGTAAAAATGTTCCCTCGTGTGTCCTAATTTCAGGATGATTTCTACAAAAATCGGACATGGCTCTAGCTAGGATTGGCTTCTTAGGGCCTTTTACTGGGCTTGGTTTTAAGAAACTAAAAGTTCCCAAACCATTTTTTACTAACATCCACTCTGGACTAGTAAAGAAATAATTTGAGTGGGAGTATTTCGCTTGCCATTGCGTAGGTGATTACCTCACGAGAGTAAAGGTACTCTACTCCCTCCTAAGAAGGACGGAACTCGGGTATAGAGCTCATGTTATGCAAATGCAAATGCAAATGCAAGTGTATGTATGAGGGAATATGTCAGACTCAGATTAAATTATCCTAATCCTAAATGCCTTAACAATTTATTAACAACAAGTATGTACAAATATAAAACATAAAATAAATAACATAAAAAGCAAATGCAAACAAAATTATTTTCAAAATCCAAGTGAATTAAGTTTAAATATCAATCAAGACTATTAAATTAAAACTTTGGATAACACATGATTAATGAATGGCTCGACTCTCAAAAATTCCCCAGTGGAGTCGCCAAGCTGTCGTAACGGTTTCGCGCGTAACGATTTTGAAAACATTTAAAAACAAAAGGGAGTCGCCACTAATCTTTTTTGACTAGGTGTGATTGGTCACCTAAAATATTTATCTTTTTAACAAAATCTCAAAATTAATTAAGTTTTATTAAAAAGATAATTTTTTTGGTCTGCGAAAATAAAAATCGGGTTTGAGAGTACGGTTACGCGTAGGGAAGGATTAGCACCCCCACGACGCCCGTTAAAAACGGTACCATTGTAATCATGTGTTATCCTTTGATTTTAATGAAATAGTCTTAATTTAATATTTGAAAATAATTCTTATTTCATTGCAATTAATTTTATTCTTTTTATTCAAAGTCATTTTTTTATTTGTAAAAATCATCTTGTTTTATTTTAAAAGGTTAAATTTTATTTTTCAAAAGTGAATGTGAACCTTTTTGTATTGAAAAATTAAATCAAATATCCCAATACTCTGGTAACATTTGGAATAATTTTCCTCACCTAGAGATTTCTTAAGAATCACTATTTGTGAGTTCTATAGATTCTCATCATCGAAAGATTCACACTCGCTTCAAAAATTATTATGAATGCATATGATACAAACAGATAATGAATGATGCAAATGAATTTTTTAATTTTTTATATAAATATTTCTTTATTTATTTTAAATAAAAATTTTTATTATTGAAAAATTGCACTAAGTATCCCAATACTCTGGTAACACTTAGTGAACTTCTCTCACCTAGGGATCAGTCAAGAAATCACTACTTGTGAGTTTGATAACATCCCATCATCGGACAATTGTTTAATTAAAATTTAGATTTCATTATTTATTTATTTAATTTTCTTTGTTTAAAAAAAACTTATTTGTTTTCATTTTTAATAAAATTTAAATTATTAAAAAATCATATTAAATATCCCAATACTCTAGTAACATTTAGTAGACTCTTCTCACCTAGGGATCAGTTAAGAAATCACTACTTGTGAGTTTCATGACATCCCATCATCAGACAATTGTTTAATTAAAATTTTATTAACGCTTCCTAAGATACACATTTTTTTTTATAGTAAACACATTTTTTTTTAGTAAATTGCCTAAAAAGAATTTTATTTTATACATTTATTTTATGTATTTATTTATATATATTTAAGAACTATATGATTATTACTTAAACTAATTTCATGCAATTAATTTAACTAAACTTAAAATTATTTTAAATCTTAGAAAATTTTATATACAAATATATATATTTTACTAAGAAAATATATTGAAAACACCTAAATTAAATAATTTAACAAACACAAAATAAATAAATATGAAAAATGCAAATATACCTAAGCTGATTTGGGCTTAGAACCCAAAGAAAGCCTTTAAAAGAGCCCAAAAACCGAGCCCAATAACCCCTTGGAGTGGGCTGGAGCAAGCCAAAACGGGCCGGATCAGGTGGCCTTGGGACGCACGGGTTGGATCTTTGCTGGTCCGAGTCGGCTAACACGCGGGTCGCCTCCTTCGTGGGTCGGATGCACGGCTCCTGGATTGGGTCTGGGTCCACGTGCGGATTTGCCCCTTTTCTTTTCTTTTTTTTTCGGCTATAAATGGCCTTCTTTTATTTTATTCTTTCATTTTTCTCCCTTTTTTACAAAAAAACTCAAAGCCTTCAGAGGCTCTAGGCCAGTCGATTTCCTACCGTCGTCGGACCACCGTGCGCCACTGCCGGTGGCCGAAAATAAAAAAGGAAACCACTTTTCGGAAGCTCTCCACTCCCTGAGCTCGATTTTGACCTCCGATTTACTCAAAAGACCTCCTAACCCTGTAGATCTGACTAGGCCAAAAAGATTTCCCCCCTTTTTTATTTTTTTGTTTTTTTTTGTTTAATGGTTTGGGAAGTGTCTGTGGTTGTTGTTGTTGTTTGGCTCATTTTCCTTTTTTGTAGGTGGTAGGGCTCTAGGGTTTCCAGATCTGGGATCCGAGGTCCTCGGGCTTTGGGGTTTCCAGATTTGGGTTAGGGGGTTTGTTTTCGGTGTTGATGGTTGGTGCTTATAGGGTGCTTAGATCTTAGATCTAAGTTTTGGGGCTTAGATCAGGGTTTTTAAAGGGCTCTCAGGTAGTCTGTGTTTGGGGTTTCGATTCTTAGATCCGAGTTGGGTCGTGGTTTCGGTGGTGTAGGCTTAGCGATGGTGGTGGTTAGGATAATGATAGGTGGTGTGTGGGGGTAGATGATGGTGAGTGGTGGTTTAAGGTTGGGTGGTCGAACGGGGTTGGCCAAGGGGTCTTCTGGTGAATGGTGGCCAAAAGAGGTCTCGGGTAGTGAGGATGTTGCTTGGGTCAGGGAGTCAGGCTGAGTGATTGAGGAGGGTTCTTGTAGGGGGAGTGAGCTTGGCCCCGTGGCCTAGCAGAGATGAGATGGGTGGCAGAGAAAGGTGGCCGGCTGATGGATGGGTGACAAGAACTGGTGTCGGTGATTATGGGGAAGGGAACCCCATTAAATGCATTGATAGACAAAAATAATAATAATAATAATAATAATAATAACAACAACAACAACAACAACAACATATAATAATAATATAAATAATAACAAAACAAAAAATAAAAATAAATACAAATATATATATATATATATATAAAAATAAAAATAAAATGATAATAATAATGATAGGACAAAATTAAGTGTCAACAAACACTAAATAGTGGTGTATTTTAGTTAGAAAATATTGATTAGATTATTAATAACAACGTTATTAGTAAATAAAAAAAGGGAGCAATGTGTTCAAGCTGACAATCTAATTAACCCATCTCTATTTAAAAAGATATATCTGTCACATAGGCATATTCAAAATAAAGGATATAAATTAAGAATCAGGTTGGGTATTCAGATCCTAATGACTACACAATTATTATCTCAAAATTTAAATAAAATTATCCAAAACATATCATCATTTATTTAAAATTCAGATCCTAATGACTACTCAATTATTATCTCAAAATAGAAAATAGAACAATAAAATCCAAACTAGAATTGGCAATTTTGTTTATAATTCATGTTTGTGTCATTAAAATTGTGTTTGTTTCATGTAAAATATGAAAATTTTGTATTAAAATTCGTATCGATATGAAAAATATAAAATCTTATTTTTAACTTTTATCATATTTATACACAATTTTTACTTAATTTTAGTCCGTGTCACCTTCATGCCTTTTATTCATATTGTTTCACTGTGTTGTATCTATGATTGACAGGTCTAATCAAAATTAAATAATCTTACAGTCCCACTGAAGTTGGGTAATAAATGTTTAACATACCCAACTAGTTAACAAAATTTTCAAACAACACCCTACAAAAGCTTTAGAAAAAATATCTTCTAGTTGATGACTTGTAAGGATATATGAAAGAGTAGTAATTCTTTCTTTGACTTTCTCCTAGATGACGTGTCAATCAATCTCCACATACTTTGTCTGATCATGGTGAACTGGATTCTTAACAATACTAATAGTTGTTTGATTATCACATAATAGCGTAACAGATTTGTTTATAGGCATATTTAGTTATGCAAAAAGTCTTCTTAACTACATACCTTCACACACACACTGAGAACCATGGCTTTAAACTTTGCCTCTGTGCTACTTCTTGCTACCATGGATTGCTTTTTACTTCACCAAATTTTAAGAAACCACTATTGTTCCATCACCTATTATACTTGACAATGATCCATTTGAAATTTTAACTAGTAAACCATTGGGGTACAAATGAAGCTCATGAAACAAAATAGCATTACTACTCATATGATTTGACATTTCAGAGTTAATAATCCATTCTTCTTATCAAGCTCAACATTAAAAGCACTCAAAAATTAACTCTTTAGGCAATAGGATATTTGTTAACATTGGGTTGGATTGTAATTGTTTAACTAATTGCTAAATGAGGTCCATTTGCTCTTTTGAGAAGATAAAATTCTTGACAGCAGGCTTTGTTGTGGTGGCCAATTTAACCTTAGCATTGTAGTTGCAATTTTCTTGAGATCCTCTCGATGGTTTCCAATCTATTACTTTCTAATGAAGCGTCCAACATTTGTCCTTGACATTGCCCTTTTTTTTTTTGACACCAAGGAGACCTTTACTTCCATCTGTTTGACCTTGAGAATTAATCCCTCTAATAGCAAGGGCATATCCATCCACTACTTTAGAGGAAATTGGTTGGTGTATCATAAACTTTTTCCGACTTTCTTTTCTTTGTACCTCAAAAAATACTTCACAAATAAAGGGCAATGGTTTGAGATTTAGTATTCTTCTTATGGTTTTGTTTAAGTCTTTATTGAGATCGAACAAAAACATATAAATCCTCTCATTTTGTAATTTTCTTGTACAAGATGCTATTGTCCTGACAGTGCAACTTATACTCCTCGAATTTATCCAATTGTTGCTAGTAACATGTAAAGGAATTGAAATAAGTTGTGTCAGAGTGTTCTCCTTGCCTTAGGTCATGAGGAAACCCTTTCACCTCAACCATTTTAACAGTATTATCTTTATCTAAGTACATCACATTTTCTATATCCCAAATTTCTTTTGCTGTTTTTAAAACATAAAGTTTTGGTCTCTATCATTCTCCACTTATTGATGAGCCAGGATATCATCATATTATTTTTTAAACACCATTAGACGTTTTGGTGAAGGAACGACAATGCTCTATTGAGAAAGTTATCTTTATATTTTTCCAAAAATGAATATAATAAGGGATTGAGACCACATGACATTATTTTCATCATTAAGTTTGTATCCAGTGTGGGTAGTGAAAGTCTCAAATAGCCATGACAAGAAGTTATTTGCTCATGAGAAGAGGTTGTACTAGCAAAAATCAAGCCCAAAGAATCGAAGGTCACCTTGGCAAAAGTTTATTTGCCAATGTCATGTGAGATTTTGAAATTCTTTGAAATCAAGTGCTGCTCTGATACCATAAATAAAGGGGGCATTTAAGAAAGCTAAACAATGTGTTTAAGTTGATAATCTTATTTAACTAAAGTATATTTTTTAAAGAGATGTTTGTTACATTGGATATTTTAAAAATCAATTATAGAAGCTGAGAACTTGGTTAGATATTCAGATTCTAATCACTTGATTGTTATCTTAAAATTTAAATAAGATTATATTAAACAGCTTGTAATACAGTAAAAAAATGGCATAAATAGTAAAATTAAATGCTACTTAAGGGTAGAATTGTAATTTCAGCCCAAACTCTTTCCTAAACATAACCTAAATAGTAAAGGTTGTCGACACACACTAACACAAAACACAAAAAAAGAAAGAAAGAAAAGCCAACCCTCATCATTGCTCCTGTGCTTCCCTTTCAAATTTCTTTTGCTTTCATTCCCCTCTCTAGCATTTTAGAAGTAAGAACAAAAATATTTAAATACTTTTCTTAGTAGGTATGTCTCTTTTATTTGTTTTATTATTATTCCTATTATTTTTAATTGTAAGATCTAATTTTTTTAAAAATTGTTGGAACTTTAAAATGAGTTTTGGGATTTTTTTTTTGGTCAATCTAAGTAAGATTATAGGATGATTGAGCATGAGAATGGATACATTTGTTTTAACCTCACATGAATCATGAAGTTTTCTACAAAAATTACTTTGAAATTTTCAGATTATTATTTTATCATATTGAGTCAAGTTTTGGTTTAAGTGTAAAGTAATTTAACATTAGAAAATCAAGCTTTAATATCTAATTCAGTTTTGACTTTTAGTTTAATTTAATTTAATTTTCTTAGTTAATTAATTAAGTTGTTTTAGGTTCAAAGTAGCTTCAATTTCACTAAGCTTGTTTGAACTTTGTATTACAATCTTAAAACCAGTTTAATTAATTAGTTTAAGAGTGGTTAAGGATTCATTAGGTGTTGGGTTAGTAAGTAAATTTTCATTTAAGCTATTTTCATCTAGTTAAGGTGATTTAACTTTTAATTGCGAAAACAAGTTTCTCTACAACTTGAGATATAATTGTATCAGTTAGACATGTGCAGGTTGTCAATGTTAGTGGTTAGGCTAAATTATATTACTTTTGTATCTCTTAGTATAAATAGCCTCTAAAATGGTTGATTAAATTTTAATGTATTCAGATCACTGTGAATAGACGTTGATTAGTTGGAGGAGGGCTAGGTTTCCATAGCAAGAGAAGGTAAGTAGAATCTCACACACTTTGCTTGTTTTGAACTCATATTATGTATGTATGTTTTCGAAACACCTGAATGTTTTATTCCTTACTTTTGATATATGAAAATGAGGATCAAGCATGTGATTATTTTGTGTTTGGCTATATGAATGATTTATGAAATGAGAAACCTTAATGTTTTAAAGAATGATCATGAAAGCCACGTATGAATTCTCAAGTGGAATAATTGACACTAGAACTAGTGTTATGACCCTTGCTAACGAGTTATAGTAGTTAGTATATGGCCTTGCTAACGGGTTATAATGGTTAGTGATGGTCATACAACCCTACTAACAGGTTATAATAGTTAGTATATGCCCTGCTAACGGGTTATAATAGTTAGCTATGATCATATGACCTTGCTAAGGAGACATAATAGTTAGCCATGACCATACAACCTTGCTAACGGGTTATAATAGTTAGTATAAGCCCTGCTAATGGATCAGAATAGTTAGCAATGGTCATGTAGATGATATTGTCGATACGGCCTTGTCACGGGTTATAGTAGTGACTGTAGCAAATAATGAATTGATGACTCATGATTATGAATTGAATGATAATGATGAAATGGTTTATAATGATTCATGACTTTAAAGTACAATCCATGATTTACATGAAACGATATATATTTGATAATGATTTATGACTTGTAAAATGATATGATTTGATATGATGATGAGTTTTATAAAATAGTTTCCTAAATGTGTTGAGAACATGATTTGAATGAATTTTGTTTACAAATGATAATTGCAAAATGATATATGTATATGTATGAAAACAATGCTTGATCCGGTAATGTGTGTGAGACTATGCTTATTGAGCTATGGTTCACTCATCCCTTTCTTATTCTTTTTCTTTATAGATAATTAAGAGATAGATTATTTATTCTTGTGATGAAGTTCGGGGATCGAACTGAGCATTTATCCCATTCAAGATCAAAGTATTTCTCAAGTCTTAACAAGAATATACATATCATTGACCAAAGAAAATTGCTAACAATAAGAATTGAACCTAAATTTTATAACAAAATCATGGAGAGACTGATCCATATTATGTGCATTGCTCAAAAAAGGCATCAAGGAAGGCCATGTTTGCTTTTCCTTTCTTACAACAAATAATAAAAACCCTGATAAAGGGAAATGGGATGATCAAGATACAGGTGCGTAGTGCTCTCAAATATCTTGGCTGTCAATGAACTAGCAATAGATCATTGATCAAACGTACATAGAATTAACATTTCTTATCTCTTCAAATTTGCTTTCTAGTTTGAACATGCATGGCATGGCAGCTACACAAGCTTCTTCTAAATGCATACGACTTTCGAATGTAGATAAAGATACAATATATATATATAAATACATATATAATTTGTGAATTAATTATTAATATTGATCATGTAATTTGGTTTTTTGTTACTTTAGGTACCAATTAAATGACTCAACATCTATAACAAAACCGAAAACAACGCATTGCTTATAAGCACTTACAAGTAGCATGTAACACATTACTATAATCTTTCCCAAGATTTACATTATTGAAATCTTATTGTCACAGTATACACATGTAATATTGAAAAGCAAGTTGGGTAAATCAAGGAAAACAAGGTTGATCGGCACAACTTCAAGCTCATGCCTTCTTAAACATAACCTTCAAGGGCACATCACTAAGTGCCAGACGTCTGATTCCATCATCAATAAAAATACCCAAATCCCCACAAACAGGTCTGCAGAAATCGCACACCTCAGGGCAGAAAACGAGCTTGTAGTCTTCTTCAAATTTTTCGATTTTAAACCAGTTGCTGAGAGTTTCAGACCCCGGGTAATCTTCAACTCCACCGGTTGTCACAACCAGCTTTTGCGTTGATTCATCGTTGTCAAGCTTCCAGACAGTGGATTGGACACAAATTGTCGCAGCAGAAAACTTGACGTTTAGATCAGTGGATACATGCACAACACCATTCTTAACATTCACAGGTGAAAATGTTAATGGCAGACCGCTGGACACCTCCTGCTGCTCTTGAACAACATCGAGCGGGCAGGTTTCATTGCCAGTGCTAGCAAGAGTTAGGCCACCACCTCTACCGCGGATAACCGGCAAAATGTAGTAGTCAGTGCCTGTTCGGAGCTCTTGACCCGAGATGTCAAGTACCGGATCAAGTTCATCACTGGCTATTGTTGAGCCAAAGAGAAGAAAGGAAAGTGCTAGAAATAATGTAGCCTTCATTGCGTTGTGTTATCTTGCTTCGGTTTGTGCCTTGACATACCACAACCTGAACACATTTATAGAGGTAGAAGAAGCTAGTAGATAATTCAGAGGCGTAATTAAAGATCTTTAAGGAGTCGGGATGCGAATAGAGCTGCCCTTTTTGACCAAACTCTTGAAGCTTTTCAAACTCCACCCAGAATGGGATGATGGCTCTCAGGTCAACTTGAAAACCATCTTTTGTTTCAATTGAAACACAAAAAGAGGCCCTTGTCCACGTACAAACATTAAGCTTGATTTTTTTTAGCTGTAGAAAGTGGTAACAGGAGATAAACGCCCACCTTAAACAAGATTTAGATTAATTTGCTGTGGTATTATATTTTTTGTTTAGGGGGCGGGGTTTGTGGTGGGTGAGGCATTGATTACAGCTGAAATCATCAAATGCAGAAAACCTGGACCGATCCCAGAACCTGTTCATATACAAGATTGGTCTTCCAGGTCAGGATGATGAGAACCAGTCAAGGCTTCCTCTCAAGCCTGTTGTCATTACGTGAGGATAATTTGTTGCAGCTAATCAGGAGACCAAATGCTTCATAAAAGTCATGGGTATTGGCCATGTTCACAAATAATATCACCAACTAATGGCTGTATAATAATCAAACTTCGATGGAGAAGTTTTGGTCATGTCGGTAGATTCAGATTTTCGCATAATCAAAAACACTGAAATGTTGAAAGTCGTAACCCCTCATCCTATGCCTATAACATCTTGAATGCATTGTCCTCAACATGGTTTTAAATTGCGGTTGCGGCCGCGTTTTCGGTCACGTTGCGTTTATCGCGGTTGCGGACATAGCGGCGGTAATTGCGGTCATCGCGGTCATGAATTTTTTTTAATTTCGCACAATTCTATATAAAGTGTAGTAAATTTAATTATAATAATGTAAAGTCTTATTTTATAGTTTTTACAATAATTTATAATACTTTAAGTCTATTATTTATGTGAAAAAAAAAGTTATTTATAATTTTTTCAATTATAATAAAACATTCATATTTAAAAAATTACTTATGATAATTAAAAAATAACAAATATTCAAAATAGAGATAAATAATTATCTACTAATTAATTAGCATTAATTATTTTTTATCTAAATTATTAAGGAATTTTTTCATCTAAATTTTGTCAAATCCTTTTTCATCTAAATTAATTATGTCAATATTTTTCTTTTTTTTTGTCTTCCACATGATTTTCTATGAATATTAATAATTAACAAATAGAACTTGTAAAATTCAATTCAAGGAAACTAAAAAAAATACACTTTAAATCTTACCGATTACCACATAGTGGAATGACGAGGAATATCAAATTCTCCCTCTTCACTTTCAGAACCATGGCGACTCGATCTTCGTGACCTTTGTCCAGAATTCGAACCATATCCTTGTTCTTGATACATTTGTGGTGGTGGTGGATACATTTGGGGTGGTGGATACATTTGGGGTAGTGGTGGATACATTTGGGGATAATAGGGCATAGGATAATTAGGATATGGCTGTGGTGGATAATAACCTTGTGGAGGTGGATAGTAACCATAAGGAGGTTGAAAATATAAAGGTGGTCCTGATGGATAATAGCCTTGATTACCAAATGATTCATTACTAGAAGCTGATCTTCGAGATGAAGAGCCTCTAGAAGTATCATGTTGGTGCTTCTTGGCTTTTCCCTTTGATCGAGCTCTATCTCTACTTCTATCCCCACTAGATTCAACAGATGGATGTACTCCATATTCTGACAAATCAAGGAATAATCCACCGGTAGCAGCAAGCCCAAATTCTCCTCCAAGTGGACTAAAAGGCCTATTTTCATTTGCACCACCACTATAATCAGCACCACTACCATCACCACCGAGTCCATCACCACCAGTTGGACTTGAACCTTCATCATCATCACTCTGAGTTGGTGATTGGCTTGTACTTGAATGAGGTAGATTTTGTTCTCCTGATTGATATGATTGTTCAACATTCATTTCATCATCAGAATTATCAAGAGGCAACCAATCAGAGTTTTGCCCATCTAACGAAGGATTTTCTTTCTCTTGTAGCCATTCTGAAAGTGAATCATCTTCTTCAAAGATATGGTCTAGGCTAATAGGATTGAAACTATCATTTATCTCATCAATACTCCGCCTTTTTTGATGTCTCATCCTTAGCCTCATATTGTAATAAGTGTATACCATCTTATGAAGTCTTTCATATTTCAACCTGTTTCTCGTCTTGGTGTGTATATAGCTAAATGTGCTCCAATTTCTTTCACAATTAGATGCAGAAGTTGTCTGACTAAGCACTTTAATTGCTATTCTTTGCAATTCAGGAACACATGTGCCATATATCATCCACCATTCAGCTGCATAAATTAATTTAAAATAAATTTAATACCAATATAATTAAATAATATTAAAGAAATTAAAACTATTTAATTAATTATTTACCTGGATTCATTTGCTTCCAAGCTCTTTGTGCTTGTGGTGTACCGAATGTTTCTCTTTTATCTTGAAATACAAACAACTACATTGATAAAACATTACAATTATTAAATAAATGCAAAAAGGTAATTATATTTCTGATACATAAAGTAAAATTTTTAAGTATAAAATAGTGGTAAACACTAACCTGATTAGTCATCTGGATTTGATTATCCATAGAGGGTTCTAGTCTTTCTATCACTGCTTTTATACCTTCTCTTGTTTCTATTAACACATCCGACGAAGATTTCACACCATATTGAAATTGGGGATTAAGATAATAACCTAAACATAGTTCATAACAATAAAAAAAATAAGCAATAAAAAATAAATATATAAGCAATTTAAGCATATAATATAAAAATGTTATTTTACTTACCAGCTGAATGCAAGTGAGAATGCATAAATGTCCATCAATTGTTGATAATCCTTTCATATTCAGTGACGAATCGACATTCTTGTGCAATTGCTCGTTTAGCTCTATCCATTGCCTCATAAATAAAGCCCATTGTTGGTTTTTCATCACTATCCACAAGGCGTAATACTTTTACCAAAGGCTTATAAACTTTTATTATTTCACTTGCTTTTTTCCAAAAATCTTTTCCCAAAATAATTTTTTTTGCTTCATAAGCAGGTCCCGACTTTTGTTGCCCCCATTTAGATTCTTTAAATTCCTGCATATTTTAAATTAAGATTTAAACAATATATATATAAAAAAAACTAGATTTAAATAATTGTACTAATTATTAAGTGCTAACCTTTGAATTGAACATTTCTCTCAGACCTTGTTTATTCTTTGTTATTTCTTGCAATTGGATGAAATGGATAGCAAATCGAGTGAGAGCATGACGAAGTATTTGCCTTCCTTGAGTATATTTCTTCATCAAGTCAACTGTCCAAATATGATTGTATATGAAACAAGTGACTTTCTTCGCCTCGTCCAATACTTTTTCCACGCTTTGCTTCTTCCCAATATCTTCAAGGCATAAATCCAAGCAATGAGCTGCACAGGCAGTCCAAAACAAATGTTTTCTTTTCAACATTAACTTTTTTCCAACAGCCTTAAGTGCTGCCTCATTGTTGGTGACTATTTGAACAATATATTGCTATCCGATTTCTTCCACAACTTGATCTAATAATTTGTAGTAAAATTTAGTATCTCTACTTTGAACACTAGAGACATCAACAGATTTCCAAAAAATGGTCCCTTTACTACAATAAACTAGAAAATTTATTATATGCATTTGATTCAAGCTGTTGGTCCACCCATCACACATTAAGGTAGCACCTAATTCACTCCAGTGAACCTTCAATCCATCAACCCATTCTTTGACTTGTTGATACTCTGATTCCAAATATACATCAGAAACCTCATAAGGTGTTGGAAGCTTTACATTTGGCCCAATTTCTACTGCTACAGAAACTAAATTGTGCAACCATGGAGAGTTTGCTAAATGAAAAGGAAGTCGATTGTATATCAAAAATTTAGATACTGATTCACCTAGCTTCTTTCTTAATGTCTTCATAAAAGAATTACTTAACTTCAATTGCTTTACACTCTTGCTTCTAACCAATTCAGGTACTGCTCCCCTTAAAGAAAATTCAGAGTCACTTGGAGTGGATTTCCTTGTTCTTTGATCAAAATAGTCCGCAACTGAGCCATGAGAGCTTCGTCCCTCTTCATAAATATTACTCAAACCACCAGTTCTTTGCCTAAATTCTTGCCTCATATGCCATTCACGTTGTGATTGAACACTTTCTCGCATGGCTTGTCTCATAGCAGCATCTTCGTCTATGAATCCTTCGTAATCATAATCTTCCTCTCCTCTTAATTGAGAAATGAATTCATCTTTTCTTTTTTTGTTATCAATTTTTTTTTTACTTTCTTGGAGGAGTTTCATCATACTTTCTCTAACAGTACCTTTTAATAATACAGTTAAGAAAAATAAAAACAATTAGTTGTACATGTTAATGTAATTTTATAATCTTTATTGAAAAATTAATATAATATTTATAACATACCGGTAACATTGGGGCATGGTGCAACATTGCCAGTCTTATGAGCTATATGCTCCTTGAAGCGTGTTATTCCTCCTCTTACGATTTTCCTGCAAAGTTTATATGACACATTTCCTTTTGAATTTGGTACAGAGATTCCAAAATGCCAACCGATATCATCACTTGGCGCACCTTCTAGTCCCTTACTTGGAAAATCCTCACTTCGTGATGTGCCTGACATTTTCTGTTAAACAAATAAGTAAAAATAAATGAGATAGAGTTATCACATTTTTTTATACAAAAAATTTGAATTTGAATAATTAATTAATCACATTTTCAACCATTTAAGATGTAATAATAATTTAATTCATTACATTTACAATATCAATATTTTTCTTGAATTATAATAATGTTCAACTATATTAAAAATTTAATATTAATTTGCCACAATCAATTAACTTAAACAATCGTATTTATATATGAACATCAAATTATCAATATTAATTTTTTTCTTAAGTTATAATAATATTTAGTATAATACATTCAATTGCACTACAAATTTTACTTTTAAAATTAAATTAATAATTTAAATTCAACCTTATCTAATTTTTTTTTAAATTCAAATTACTCATTTCCTAATTTTTTTAATCATGATTCTTCTATTCCTAAATTTTTAATTTAAAGCCCATAACTATTAATATATATTAAAACAAATTTTTTTTATTGTTGCTGATGATGATTGATGATAGCTAGCAAATGCTCAAAATAAAAATAAATAATAATATGCTCCATTAAATAAGTTAACAAAAAATTAAAATCAACATGCTAAATAAAAGTAAAAGCTACTTAATATTAACATTTTTTTTGGACAGAACTTAATATTAACGGTGCAAAAAATATACATTTAAAACAAAAAAAAAACCCAAACCGGTCACTCCTCACTCTCAGCCCTCCTCCTACCCGCGACTCCACCCGGCACCCACCCAATCTGCCTTCCGTCCCAACCCAACCCTCGATCTCCTCTCAGTGGCTCAATCACAAGCCGCCGCCGGCCTCCCTCAGCCTCCCTCAGTCACAAGCCTCCCTTAGCCTCCTTTCTTTTTGTGAAGACTACGAATTCTGTACCCATTGTTGTAAATAAATAAAATACATCCAAGGAACTAAGTATAGAAATGTAAATTATATTTCTAATTGTTTCAAGTAATGGAAACGAATGTTTTATTTTATTTTATTTTTGTTATATTAGCAATAGGTGATTAATGCTAATATAACTTAGAAATTTTATAGATAAATTAGAGATAGATATTGACATTTATATTTAATCCAATAGAGAAAATAAACTGAAATAATATACATATATATACACATATATGGAGGTAAAAGTTAAAATATATATGTAAAAAAAAAAACAATAATAAAATAAAACAAAAACAAATAATGATGATATAATATATATAAATATAATAATAATATAAAATTGATTAGCTTCCTTAGGAAGCCAATCAAAACCATCACGTGGGAGCAGGTTTGTAATTAAAGAAGGCAGAGGATTTGCCTCTGCCAAACGAAACAGAAAAACAAAGAGAGAAAGAAAGGGGATCTCGACAAGAAAAGAAGCAGAAAAAGGGAGAAAGAAAAGAGTGAGCCGAAAGGGAAGAAGGAGGGAGGCACGTACAGCTACTGCCTCACCACCGTGGGCATCAGGTGTCGACGGCAAAAGAGAAACCACTGGCGGGAAGCTTAGCGAGACAATGCTGGTCGGAAGCTAGGTCACAAAACTAAAGGTTTATCTTCTTGAGTTTCGGACTAGGGAGGAAGGAAGGAGGATTAAAGTTGCAGAGAAGAACCATGGGGTAAACCTTGATTACCAAAACAGGAGGAAAAATTCGAGAATCAATTCTGTTAAAGGTGAGTGTAGCAAAGGTTGAAAATAAAGGTTTTAAATGGAGTTTCATGACAGATTTATTTGCTTACGGTTGGCTGTAGTTTAAGTTGATCTTAATTGTGTTTGAGGTAGTAAGCAAGAGGGGCTCCAACGTGGTTCGAAGGGAGCTGATGATGGCCATGCCATTTCACGAAACAGAGTAAGGGAATTGAAGGCTCGGCTGGGCGTGAAGGCTGGTAGGGATAGAGAATTGTTCATGTCTGAAGACAGGTATAGTTTTGGTGTTTTGAATGTAGACAGAGGTACCAAAACGTAAGGCAATTAAACTGAACCAAAAAGTGTCGTTTGGGGAAAGGGGCTGGAAATGCCGGAAACTATTGTTGGAGTGAAGAGGTTTAGCATGAACTAGAGGCTGCCTCGGGTTAGAAGTAACACAGTAGCAGACTGCTGTTCCCAGTTAAAGCAAAGGTGACTGCTAGGCTGCCGTTTGAAGCCCCACATTGATCCAAGATCTAAGTAGCAGAAGGCACTCTGCTGGTTGAACAAAAGGACAGTAATAGGAGTGATCCAAGAGCCTTTGAAGGAAAAGAAGACAAGCACAAGGAGCTTAAACCGAGAGGGTAAGGCTCTTTGTGGATGAATTCAAATATATGAGTAATATATGCGAATATATATATATATATATGTGTGCATATATAGGAGCATTATTTGACTAATGAGGAATTATGAATAATCAAGATAATATACTTTAGATTTGTCTTGATTATTAGTTGAGATTATTTAAGGAAATGTGTATATATGCACGTGTATAAATACATTTATATATATATACCTATATGAGCACATATGGAGATGTATAAATACATATCAGGTTGATGTGAAGGGGACGATTTGAGCATAAATTCGTAACTGCATATACATATATACATAGATATATATATATATATATATATATATACAACAATATATATATATACATTTAACAATGGGAGTCTTGATTTGAAATAATAATGAAGAATGGACTCTTGGTGTAGGGTTGGATTCGAAATCTTAAGGAAGGTTGGTAATACGAGATCCGATCGATAAGGCTCATCAAGGTGAGAAAACTATGCCTTGGTCCTTAATGTAAGATATATGCATAACTACAACTGTACTGAAAAACGTGGATATATACATACAAGAATATATATATATATATATACATGCACACGACCAATACATGAAGATGAAGAATTTAGCAGTGATACAAATGTGAACTAGTGTTGATTACGATTACTAGATAAATATTTTAAAGTGAGCGATTAAGCATAATGACGTATAGTTATTCAAGTTAACTGATTTTGTGTAGTGGATCGGAGCGGTTAAAGGACCCGAACTTTCCAATCCAAAAGAACGGGGAAGATACTCACTAGGAATATAAGGTAAGTGGGTTAAGTAAAGCTTGATAGCACCATCTCGTAGGAATGGTTTAATTTTATAAATCGTTTATGCTTGGGCTAGATCGAAACTTATTTCTGCTTTGAGCGTTGTGGCCAACCAAGCGTACATCTTAAGTGGAATGAACCGATGCATACATGCATTTACATATAGTATGTTTTGAGTTTAAATTTCGTAATGTTTATGGTTTAATCACTTGCATCATATGTTATATTTGCCAAGTCTTGGTTTGAACCAATATTTGAAATAAATCGAAAGTCCTTTATATTTCGAACTCAAAACTGATTTAATACTGATTTGGAATCCGTGGAAGCCAAGTGCTACGCGAGGAAATTGATTTCAAACTGTTTTTGAGTGCAGGCATGTCCTACGACCTTCGGGTCACTTCTAGCCTATCGAGCTTAGCTCTAGGCCTTATTTCCCGTCTATTGAGCTTTGTGCTCTGGACTATCGTATTGTACCTATCGAGCCTAGTGCTCTAGGTAGACTAATACTTGTCTGGAAAACCAGCAGGCAAGTTCCAGCTCTCGACTGATCAGCGAGACTGGATATCGTCCTATGGCCATAGATTTAGTGTTGCTTGCAACACCATTCCATCACTAGCTAGGATGGATATCGATTGATTGACTGATTGAGGATCACTGCCTAATCTCTACTTACCATTGTTTCATTTCTAATACTGCTTTTAGTGAACTGAGGCAATATGCCTAATCGTTATCGATTTTTCTTGATTTATGACTAATGCGTTCTTGAAAATCTATATGGATCGGAATGATTGCAATACTTATTGATCGTTACCGAATGCTTATTGATTGTTTTATCAAAGTAATTACCGATTGACTTATCGAATTATACTGATAGTTTATTTGAAATGCACAACATACTGAATCCAACCGAAGGCATAGCGAACTCATTTAAATGAATTGCGTAGTAAGTTCTGTTTTAATTAAGTGCATATTGAAAACGTTCTATAACAGAAATGCATAAAGAAGTGTTTGGTTTATGATCATGCATTAATATCGAGTTCGCTTATTACTTCGGTATTGTTTTCCACAAGTGCATATAGAACGACATGAGTCTAGCATGCATTTACTTAAGCTACTTACTGAGCCGTGGTTTTGCTCACCCCTTATTAATAACATCGCAGATCATACCAGTTAGGCTCCCACTTGGAGTTTGGGTGCGGAGCCTCGGGGACATACTTGAGTAGCTATATCGGTCCGAATCCTCCGAGTGCTGTTTTTGTTGCACTTGAGGTATAATATCGTTTATTTTGTTATCCATGTATGACATGTTAAGTTTGCACAGTACATGCTTATGGGATTGCTTTTGGGATGTAACTTAGGATCGTCCTAGATTATTATAGGCTTTATGATTATCGAGCACGATCCGAGAAATGAATTGTAGTGATTTTGAAACTGTAAACTGTATCTTATATCTATTTGTTGACTTGGGAAGTATGTATTGGATCTAGTTGAATGAACTGAAAATTCTGGATTGAGATATGTGGCTGGAAATAGTTGAGATTTTTGCAGGTTATTGAGCTGGGGAAAGTCGATTTTATATAAGGGGGAGTTTTCGACGTTTTTCTTTTATTAGTCTAATATTCAAGGAGAGTATTACGTAAGTCCAAATGGTAAATTAAACAACAAATGTATATTAAATGAAGGATACGAGAGTAGTTGAGAGAGGACACTGACACCGAATACAAACCCTAAAGTGAAAAGAAAAAGTTAGTTCGAAAAATTGACACAATATGAAGGGTAAATAGTGAATGGAGTGATAAGCGTACGTCACGGCTATCGGGTCGTGACAGATTAAATGGCATCAGAGCACGGTTTGTCTAGTACGTGTCAACGTCCTAGAGGTCGTTATTGGTGTTACATCCCATGTACTGTGCAATGTCTGCATGTAGTGTACTGTTACCGACTTATACTAAGATTGATCTGCTCTTGGTATAGGTTCTCTCTTGATTGACATACAATGAGGAGGATTGGAGGTAGACCGAGGGGGTTGGCTCGAAGATATCCGATTACACGGCCGCCCTCATCCGCAGTACCCCCATCATCCTCAAATCCGACTCCTCCACCCCCAGATAGTATAGAAGCGAGAATGGCCCGAATAGAACAAAGCCATGAGACTATGACTGCTTTATTGCAACAGTTGGTGGCTAACCAAGCTAGTGCACATCAGGCTGCACCACCACCTCCCGCACCTCTTGTACCTCCTGCACCTCCTGTACCTCCTACACCTCCTGTGCCTCCACCACCACCACAGCAGGCACCACCTCCGTCACCTCCGGTAGTGCCACAGGTTGTACCTTTGCCAGTTGTGCCTCCACCCGCTGTACCAGAAGTTGGGAACCCAGTGGATAGAAATATGACACTCCTCCGACAATTCCAGAAAATGAATCCATCACAGTTTAAGGGGGAGAAAGATCCAGCGAAGGCGGAGGAATGGATAGAGGAGATGGAGTTTCTCTTCAAATATATGGGGTGTGGTACCACTGAGAGGGTTTCATTAGCAGTGTATATGATGAGGAGTGATGCGCAGAAATGGTGGAAGACCCATGAGACGTTCTTATTGGCTAAGGATCCGGTTATTACATGGGAGAGGTTCTTAGAGGCCTTCATGAACCATTATATATCTAAGGCTGCCAGACGACAGAAAAAGAAGAAATTTATGGAACTCACTCAAAGATCGATGAGGGTAGATGAGTATGAGACTCGATTTACTGCCTTAGTGAAGTATGACTCGGATTATGTTGTTAATGAGGAGAAGAAGGCAGAGAAGTTTGCTTCGGGATTGAGACCCAACATCCGAAGTAGGGTCACTCCATTTGAGCTTACCGAGTATGAGGCAGTGGTAAGGAAAGCTCAGACTGTTGAACAAGAATTGGAGACTACCCAAGCTGAGTATGGGACAAGGAAGCCTCCTAGAGCCAAACCATTCATAGATAGGAGGGATGAGAAGAGGAGGTTTGAACCGAGTAGATCACATGGACAAAATAAGAGGCAGAGGTTTGTTGCGCCTCGACCACAGGCTACTAGGCCTACAGCTACTGCTACTCCTCCTAACAGGGCCTTAGCCATTATCCCTACTGCTACTGCTACTGCTACATCTCAGCCGTGTGCCACTTGTGGACACAAGCATGGCAACAGACCTTGTTATATGGTTACTGGAGCTTGTTTTAGGTGTGGCAAGACTGGCCATAGAATCAAGGATTGCCCCCAGATGAAGGCCACAGAGACGCAAGCCGGGGGACAGACCATGCCACAACAAAGGAGGACACAAGACAAAGGCAAGAGTCCAATGGTACAAGGTAGAGTGTTTGCACTTGATCAGGAGACAGCTGATGCTTCTGGTTCGGTTATCAAGGGTAAGCTTACTATCTGTGACTTAGAAGCATTCGTACTCATTGATCCCGGCTCAACTCATTCATTCATTTCACCTGCATTTGCTAGTAGATTGCATATAGAGTCAGAGCCTTTAGGTTATCCTTTATACATTACTACTCCTCTCAAAGAATCACAGACAACTGAATATGTTTATCGTAAGTGTAAAGTGAAGGTGGGAGATAAGTGCTTAACAGTAGATTTGATACTATTGAATATGTATGACTTTGATGTAATACTAGGCATGGATTGGTTAACCAACCATCATGCTAGTGTAGATTGCTATAAGAAGATTGTAACTCTCTCCCTACCTGAAAAGTTTGTATTATGCTTTGGAAATGATAAATAGAATGATTTTAATTGTTGTTGATGTCTCACTAATATGAGATTAATTGTTTATGAAGGCTATCTCGCGTTTGTCGAGGATGCCGAAAAGAGCCAATCGGAACTGTCTGACATCCCAGTTGTCAAGGACTTCTCCGATGTATTTCCGGATGAGCTACCAGGGCTACCTCCGGAAAGAGAGATGGAGTTTGCCATAGAGCTACTCCCAGGCACTCAACCTATATCCAAGCCCCCGTATCGAATGGCCTTAGTGGAGTTAGAGGAGTTGAAAAAGCAATTACAAGAATTGTTGGACAAAGGGTTCATAAGGCCAAGCGTGTCACCATGGGGAGCTCCGGTGTTGTTTGTGAAAAAGAAGGATGGCAGTTTGAGGCTATGTATCGATTATAGGCAGTTGAATCAAGCAACGGTGAAGAATAAGTATCCACTGCCTAGGATTGATGATCTATTGGATCAATTGAAGGGTGCCCAATTATTTTCGAAGATCGATTTGAGGTCGGGGTACCACCAATTGAGGATGAGAGGGGAAGATGTGCCAAAGACAGCCTTCAGGACTCGATATGGCCACTACGAATTCCTAGTTATGCCATTCGGTCTAACGAATGCCCCTGCAGCATTCATGGCATTGATGAATGAAGTATTCAAGCCTCACTTGGATAAGTTCGTCATTGTGTTCATAGATGACATACTGGTGTATTCCCGATCCCGGGAAGAACATGAGCACCACCTCCACATAGTACTCCAGACTCTTAGAAAGGAAGGGCTATACGCAAAGTTTAGCAAGTGTGAGTTTTGGTTGGAACAAATCAGTTTTCTGGGGCATGTGGTATCCAAGGATGGTGTAGCAGTTGATCCAGTTAAGATAGAGGCCGTGATGAATTGGGAGAGGCCTAAAACAGTGACCGAGATTCGCAGCTTCTTAGGGCTTGCAGGTTACTATAGGAGATTTGTAGAGGGATTTTCCAAACTTGCTGCTCCACTAACCCGACTCACACGCAAGGATGTCAAGTTTGAATGGAATGATGCGTGTGAGCGTAGCTTTCTGGAGCTTAAGCAAAGGTTGACTACAGCTCCTGTGTTGACGGTTCCAAGTGGATCCGGAGGATTTGCAGTGTATAGTGATGCTTCTCTACAGGGTCTGGGGTGCGTGCTGATGCAGAATGGTAGAGTAGTGGCATATGGTTCAAGACAGTTGAAGGACCACGAGAGGAACTATCCTACTCATGATTTGGAGTTGGCAGCGGTAGTGTTTGCGCTAAAGATTTGGCGCCATTATTTGTATGGTGAGCGGTTCCAGGTTTATACAGACCACAAGAGCTTAAAGTACTTATTCTCGCAAAAAGAGTTGAATATGAGACAGAGAAGATGGATGGAGCTATTGAAGGACTATGACTGCGAGATTCTCTATCATCCGGGTAAAGCAAACCGGGTAGCGGATGCATTAAGTAGGAAGAGTGTGGGTTTTATTAGTTACATGATGGTCCGAGAATGGGATTTGATGGAAAAATTTTCAGAGTTGAATATCAACCTAGAGCCCGATGGTGAGTGTTTGATGGCTAGCTTGAGGATAGAGCCTAGCATTATGGATCAAATTAGACAAGCCCAGAAAGAGGATCATAGACTTGTGGAGATTATTGGTGGAATACAACCAAATCAAGACTCAGGGTTTGAGATTTCAGATGATGGGTTATTGAGGTATAGGGGCAGGATTTGTGTCCCGAATGATGAGATGTTGAAGATGCAAATATTAGAAGAGGCACACAGCTCCAAATACACTATGCATCCAGGTAATACGAAGATGTATCAGAATTTACGCAGAGTGTGAAGACTACGAATTCTGTACCCATTGTTGTAAATAAATAAAATACATCCAAGGAACTAAGTATAGAAATGTAAATTATATTTCTAATTGTTTCAAGTAATGGAAACGAATGTTTTATTTTATTTTATTTTTGTTATATTAGCAATAGGTGATTAATGCTAATATAACTTAGAAATTTTATAGATAAATTAGAGATAGATATTGACATTTATATTTAATCCAATAGAGAAAATAAACTGAAATAATATACATATATATACACATATATGGAGGTAAAAGTTAAAATATATATGTAAAAAAAAAACAATAATAAAATAAAACAAAAACAAATAATGATGATATAATATATATAAATATAATAATAATATAAAATTGATTAGCTTCCTTAGGAAGCCAATCAAAACCATCACGTGGGAGCAGGTTTGTAATTAAAGAAGGCAGAGGATTTGCCTCTGCCAAACGAAACAGAAAAACAAAGAGAGAAAGAAAGGGGATCTCGGCAAGAAAAGAAGCAGAAAAAGGGAGAAAGAAAAGAGTGAGCCGAAAGGGAAGAAGGAGGGAGGCACGTACAGCTACTGCCTCACCACCGTGGGCATCAGGTGTCGACGGCAAAAGAGAAACCACTGGCGGGAAGCTTAGCGAGACAATGCTGGTCGGAAGCTAGGTCACAAAACTAAAGGTTTATCTTCTTGAGTTTCGGACTAGGGAGGAAGGAAGGAGGATTAAAGTTGCAGAGAAGAACCATGGGGTAAACCTTGATTACCAAAACAGGAGGAAAAATTCGAGAATCAATTCTGTTAAAGGTGAGTGTAGCAAAGGTTGAAAATAAAGGTTTTAAATGGAGTTTCATGACAGATTTATTTGCTTACGGTTGGCTGTAGTTTAAGTTGATCTTAATTGTGTTTGAGGTAGTAAGCAAGAGGGGCTCCAACGTGGTTCGAAGGGAGCTGATGATGGCCATGCCATTTCACGAAACAGAGTAAGGGAATTGAAGGCTCGGCTGGGCGTGAAGGCTGGTAGGGATAGAGAATTGTTCATGTCTGAAGACAGGTATAGTTTTGGTGTTTTGAATGTAGACAGAGGTACCAAAACGTAAGGCAATTAAACTGAACCAAAAAGTGTCGTTTGGGGAAAGGGGCTGGAAATGCCGGAAACTATTGTTGGAGTGAAGAGGTTTAGCATGAACTAGAGGCTGCCTCGGGTTAGAAGTAACACAGTAGCAGACTGCTGTTCCCAGTTAAAGCAAAGGTGACTGCTAGGCTGCCGTTTGAAGCCCCACATTGATCCAAGATCTAAGTAGCAGAAGGCACTCTGCTGGTTGAACAAAAGGACAGTAATAGGAGTGATCCAAGAGCCTTTGAAGGAAAAGAAGACAAGCACAAGGAGCTTAAACCGAGAGGGTAAGGCTCTTTGTGGATGAATTCAAATATATGAGTAATATATGCGAATATATATATATGTGTGCATATATAGGAGCATTATTTGACTAATGAGGAATTATGAATAATCAAGATAATATACTTTAGATTTGTCTTGATTATTAGTTGAGATTATTTAAGGAAATGTGTATATATGCACGTGTATAAATACATTTATATATATATACCTATATGAGCACATATGGAGATGTATAAATACATATCAGGTTGATGTGAAGGGGACGATTTGAGCATAAATTCGTAACTGCATATACATATATACATAGATATATATATATATATATATATATACAACAATATATATATATATATATATATACATTTAACAATGGGAGTCTTGATTTGAAATAATAATGAAGAATGGACTCTTGGTGTAGGGTTGGATTCGAAATCTTAAGGAAGGTTGGTAATACGAGATCCGATCGATAAGGCTCATCAAGGTGAGAAAACTATGCCTTGGTCCTTAATGTAAGATATATGCATAACTACAACTGTACTGAAAAACGTGGATATATACATACAAGAATATATATATATATACATGCACACGACCAATACATGAAGATGAAGAATTTAGCAGTGATACAAATGTGAACTAGTGTTGATTACGATTACTAGATAAATATTTTAAAGTGAGCGATTAAGCATAACGACGTATAGTTATTCAAGTTAACTGATTTTGTGTAGTGGATCGGAGCGGTTAAAGGACCCGAACTTTCCAATCCAAAAGAACGGGGAAGATACTCACTAGGAATATAAGGTAAGTGGGTTAAGTAAAGCTTGATAGCACCATCTCGTAGGAATGGTTTAATTTTATAAATCGTTTATGCTTGGGCTAGATCGAAACTTATTTCTGCTTTGAGCGTTGTGGCCAACCAAGCGTACATCTTAAGTGGAATGAACCGATGCATACATGCATTTACATATAGTATGTTTTGAGTTTAAATTTCGTAATGTTTATGGTTTAATGACTTGCATCATATGTTATATTTGCCAAGTCTTGGTTTGAACCAATATTTGAAATAAATCGAAAGTCCTTTATATTTCGAACTCAAAACTGATTTAATACTGATTTGGAATCCGTGGAAGCCAAGTGCTACGCGAGGAAATTGATTTCAAACTGTTTTTGAGTGCAGGCATGTCCTACGACCTTCGGGTCACTTCTAGCCTATCGAGCTTAGCTCTAGGCCTTATTTCCCGTCTATTGAGCTTTGTGCTCTGGACTATCGTATTGTACCTATCGAGCCTAGTGCTCTAGGTAGACTGATACTTGTCTGGAAAACCAGCAGGCAAGTTCCAGCTCTCGACTGATCAGCGAGACTGGATATCGTCCTATGGCCATAGATTTAGTGTTGCTTGCAACACCATTCCATCACTAGCTAGGATGGATATCGATTGATTGACTGATTGAGGATCACTGCCTAATCTCTACTTACCATTGTTTCATTTCTAATACTGCTTTTAGTGAACTGAGGCAATATGCCTAATCGTTATCGATTTTTCTTGATTTATGACTAATGCGTTCTTGAAAATCTATATGGATCGGAATGATTGCAATACTTATTGATCGTTACCGAATGCTTATTGATTGTTTTATCAAAGTAATTATCGATTGACTTATCGAATTATACTGATAGTTTATTTGAAATGCACAACATACTGAATCCAACCGAAGGCATAGCGAACTCATTTAAATGAATTGCGTAGTAAGTTCTGTTTTAATTAAGTGCATATTGAAAACGTTCTATAACAGAAATGCATAAAGAAGTGTTTGGTTTATGATCATGCATTAATATCGAGTTCGCTTATTACTTCGGTATTGTTTTCCACAAGTGCATATAGAACGACATGAGTCTAGCATGCATTTACTTAAGCTACTTACTGAGCCGTGGTTTTGCTCACCCCTTATTAATAACATCGCAGATCATACCAGTTAGGCTCCCACTTGGAGTTTGGGTGCGGAGCCTCGGGGACATACTTGAGTAGCTATATCGGTCCGAATCCTCCGAGTGCTGTTTTTGTTGCACTTGAGGTATAATATCGTTTATTTTGTTATCCATGTATGACATGTTAAGTTTGCACAGTACATGCTTATGGGATTGCTTTTGGGATGTAACTTAGGATCGTCCTAGATTATTATAGGCTTTATGATTATCGAGCAGGATCCGAGAAATGAATTGTAGTGATTTTGAAACTGTAAACTGTATCTTATATCTATTTGTTGACTTGGGAAGTATGTATTGGATCTAGTTGAATGAACTGAAAATTCTGGATTGAGATATGTGGCTGGAAATAGTTGAGATTTTTGCAGGTTATTGAGCTGGGGAAAGTCGATTTTATATAAGGGGGAGTTTTCGACATTTTTCTTTTATTAGTCTAATATTCAAGGAGAGTATTACGTAAGTCCAAATGGTAAATTAAACAACAAATGTATATTAAATGAAGGATACGAGAGTAGTTGAGAGAGGACACTGACACCGAATACAAACCCTAAAGTGAAAAGAAAAAGTTAGTTCGAAAAATTGACACAATATGAAGGGTAAATAGTGAATGGAGTGATAAGCGTACATCACGGCTATCGGGTCGTGACACAGAGTGTTTTGGTGGGCTGGTATGAAGAAAGATATAGCGACCTTTGTGTCCAAGTGCCTAGTGTGCCAAAAAGTTAAGATTGAACACCAACGGCCAGCAGGCTTACTAAAGCCTTTACCCATACCTACATGGAAGTGGGAGCATGTGACTATGGACTTCATTATGGGGCTCCCGAGGACTCGTAAGAATCATGATGCAATCTGGGTGATAGTTGACAGATTGACAAAGTCCGCTCATTTCCTAGCTATGAAGGCTACCGATTCGCTTAGTGCCTTAGCAAATATGTATGTTAAGGAGATTGTGAGGTTACATGGAGTCCCAGTGAGCATAGTTTCGGACAGGGATTCTCGGTTTACTTCCCGTTTCTGGGGACACTTCCAAGATGCTATGGGAACTAAACTAAGCTTTAGCACAGCCTTCCATCCTCAAACCGATGGGCAATCAGAGAGGACTATTCAGACACTTGAGGACATGTTGAGGGCATGTGTTATGGATTTTCGAGGCTCATGGGATGATCATTTGGCACTGGCGGAGTTTGCATATAACAACAGCTTTCACTCTAGTATTGGGATGGCACCTTACGAGGCATTGTATGGGCGTAGGTGTAGATCTCCTATCGGTTGGGAAGAAGTAGGTGAAAGAAAGTTATTCACTCCGGAGATGGTAGAGAAAGCTTCCGAAGATGTGAGATTGATATGTGATAGACTGAGGACAGCCCAAAGTAGACAGAAAAGTTATGCCGACTGTCGAAGGAGGCCTTTGGAGTTCCAAGTGGGTGATAAAGTGTTCTTGAAAATCTCTCCGTCTAAAGGCATAATGAGATTTGGCAAGAAAGGGAAGTTGAGTCCTCGATACATTGGTCCATTCGAGATATTGGAGAGAGTGGGTGACATAGCATATCGACTAGCATTACCCCCAGAGCTATCGGGTGTGCATAACGTCTTTCATGTGTCGATGCTACGAAAATATCATCCGGACCCATCTCATGTGATCGAGTATGAGCCACTGGAGATTAGAGAGGACTTAAGCTATGTCGAGAGACCAATTCGGATCTTAGACAGGAAGGATAAGATGTTGAGGTCTAAGACAATCCCTTTAGTCAAAGTGCTTTGGCAGCACCACTCTTCAGAGGAAGCCACATGGGAGTTGGAAAGCCTAATGAGAGAGAAATACCCTTACCTATTTCTACTAGACACGGAAAATTTGGGGGACCAAATTTCCTAAGGTGGGGAGAATGTGAAGACTACGAATTCTGTACCCATTGTGGTAAATAAATAAAATACATCCAAGGAACTAAGTATAGAAATGTAAATTATATTTCTAATTGTTTCAAGTAATGGAAACGAATGTTTTATTTTATTTTATTTTTGTTATATTAGCAATAGGTGATTAATGCTAATATAACTTAGAAATTTTATAGATAAATTAGAGATAGATATTGACATTTATATTTAATCCAATAGAGAAAATAAACTGAAATAATATACATATATATACACATATATGGAGGTAAAAGTTAAAATATATATGTAAAAAAAAAAAACAATAATAAAATAAAACAAAAACAAATAATGATGATATAATATATATAAATATAATAATAATATAAAATTGATTAGCTTCCTTAGGAAGCCAATCAAAACCATCACGTGGGAGCAGGTTTGTAATTAAAGAAGGCAGAGGATTTGCCTCTGCCAAACGAAACAGAAAAACAAAGAGAGAAAGAAAGGGGATCTCGGCAAGAAAAGAAGCAGAAAAAGGGAGAAAGAAAAGAGTGAGCCGAAAGGGAAGAAGGAGGGAGGCACGTACAGCTACTGCCTCACCACCGTGGGCATCAGGTGTCGACGGCAAAAGAGAAACCACTGGCGGGAAGCTTAGCGAGACAATGCTGGTCGGAAGCTAGGTCACAAAACTAAAGGTTTATTTTCTTGAGTTTCGGACTAGGGAGGAAGGAAGGAGGATTAAAGTTGCAGAGAAGAACCATGGGGTAAACCTTGATTACCAAAACAGGAGGAAAAATTCGAGAATCAATTCTGTTAAAGGTGAGTGTAGCAAAGGTTGAAAATAAAGGTTTTAAATGGAGTTTCATGACAGATTTATTTGCTTACGGTTGGCTGTAGTTTAAGTTGATCTTAATTGTGTTTGAGGTAGTAAGCAAGAGGGGCTCCAACGTGGTTCGAAGGGAGCTGATGATGGCCATGCCATTTCACGAAACAGAGTAAGGGAATTGAAGGCTCGGCTGGGCGTGAAGGCTGGTAGGGATAGAGAATTGTTCATGTCTGAAGACAGGTATAGTTTTGGTGTTTTGAATGTAGACAGAGGTACCAAAACGTAAGGCAATTAAACTGAACCAAAAAGTGTCGTTTGGGGAAAGGGGCTGGAAATGCCGGAAACTATTGTTGGAGTGAAGAGGTTTAGCATGAACTAGAGGCTGCCTCGGGTTAGAAGTAACACAGTAGCAGACTGCTGTTCCCAGTTAAAGCAAAGGTGACTGCTAGGCTGCCGTTTGAAGCCCCACATTGATCCAAGATCTAAGTAGCAGAAGGCACTCTGCTGGTTGAACAAAAGGACAGTAATAGGAGTGATCCAAGAGCCTTTGAAGGAAAAGAAGACAAGCACAAGGAGCTTAAACCGAGAGGGTAAGGCTCTTTGTGGATGAATTCAAATATATGAGTAATATATGCGAATATATATATATGTGTGCATATATAGGAGCATTATTTGACTAATGAGGAATTATGAATAATCAAGATAATATACTTTAGATTTGTCTTGATTATTAGTTGAGATTATTTAAGGAAATGTGTATATATGCACGTGTATAAATACATTTATATATATATACCTATATGAGCACATATGGAGATGTATAAATACATATCAGGTTGATGTGAAGGGGACGATTTGAGCATAAATTCGTAACTGCATATACATATATACATAGATATATATATATATATATATATATATATATATACAACAATATATATATATATATATATATACATTTAACAATGGGAGTCTTGATTTGAAATAATAATGAAGAATGGACTCTTGGTGTAGGGTTGGATTCGAAATCTTAAGGAAGGTTGGTAATACGAGATCCGATCGATAAGGCTCATCAAGGTGAGAAAACTATGCCTTGGTCCTTAATGTAAGATATATGCATAACTACAATTGTACTGAAAAACGTGGATATATACATACAAGAATATATATATATATACATGCACACGACCAATACATGAAGATGAAGAATTTAGCAGTGATACAAATGTGAACTAGTGTTGATTACGATTACTAGATAAATATTTTAAAGTGAGCGATTAAGCATAACGACGTATAGTTATTCAAGTTAACTGATTTTGTGTAGTGGATCGGAGCGGTTAAAGGACCCGAACTTTCCAATCCAAAAGAACGGGGAAGATACTCACTAGGAATATAAGGTAAGTGGGTTAAGTAAAGCTTGATAGCACCATCTCGTAGGAATGGTTTAATTTTATAAATCGTTTATGCTTGGGCTAGATCGAAACTTATTTCTGCTTTGAGCGTTGTGGCCAACCAAGCGTACATCTTAAGTGGAATGAACCGATGCATACATGCATTTACATATAGTATGTTTTGAGTTTAAATTTCGTAATGTTTATGGTTTAATGACTTGCATCATATGTTATATTTGCCAAGTCTTGGTTTGAACCAATATTTGAAATAAATCGAAAGTCCTTTATATTTCGAACTCAAAACTGATTTAATACTGATTTGGAATCCGTGGAAGCCAAGTGCTACGCGAGGAAATTGATTTCAAACTGTTTTTGAGTGCAGGCATGTCCTACGACCTTCGGGTCACTTCTAGCCTATCGAGCTTAGCTCTAGGCCTTATTTCCCGTCTATTGAGCTTTGTGCTCTGGACTATCGTATTGTACCTATCGAGCCTAGTGCTCTAGGTAGACTGATACTTGTCTGGAAAACCAGCAGGCAAGTTCCAGCTCTCGACTGATCAGCGAGACTGGATATCGTCCTATGGCCATAGATTTAGTGTTGCTTGCAACACCATTCCATCACTAGCTAGGATGGATATCGATTGATTGACTGATTGAGGATCACTGCCTAATCTCTACTTACCATTGTTTCATTTCTAATACTGCTTTTAGTGAACTGAGGCAATATGCCTAATCGTTATCGATTTTTCTTGATTTATGACTAATGCGTTCTTGAAAATCTATATGGATCGAAATGATTGCAATACTTATTGATCGTTACCGAATGCTTATTGATTGTTTTATCAAAGTAATTACCGATTGACTTATCGAATTTTACTGATAGTTTATTTGAAATGCACAACATACTGAATCCAACCGAAGGCATAGCGAACTCATTTAAATGAATTGCGTAGTAAGTTCTGTTTTAATTAAGTGCATATTGAAAACGTTCTATAACAAAAATGCATAAAGAAGTGTTTGGTTTATGATCATGCATTAATATCGAGTTCGCTTATTCCTTCGGTATTGTTTTCCACAAGTGCATATAGAACGACATGAGTCTAGCATGCATTTACTTAAGCTACTTATTGAGCCGTGGTTTTGCTCACCCCTTATTAATAACATCGCAGATCATACCAGTTAGGCTCCCACTTGGAGTTTGGGTGCGGAGCCTCGGGGACATACTTGAGTAGCTATATCGGTCCGAATCCTCCGAGTGCTGTTTTTGTTGCACTTGAGGTATAATATCGTTTATTTTGTTATCCATGTATGACATGTTAAGTTTGCACAGTACATGCTTATGGGATTGCTTTTGGGATGTAACTTAGGATCGTCCTAGATTATTATAGGCTTTATGATTATCGAGCACGATCCGAGAAATGAATTATAGTGATTTTGAAACTGTAAACTGTATCTTATATCTATTTGTTGACTTGGGAAGTATGTATTGGATCTAGTTGAATGAACTGAAAATTCTGGATTGAGATATGTGGCTGGAAATAGTTGAGATTTTTGCAGGTTATTGAGCTGGGGAAAGTCGATTTTATATAAGGGGGAGTTTTCGACGTTTTTCTTTTATTAGTCTAATATTCAAGGAGAGTATTACGTAAGTCCAAATGGTAAATTAAACAACAAATGTATATTAAATGAAGGATACGAGAGTAGTTGAGAGAGGACACTGACACCGAATACAAACCCTAAAGTGAAAAGAAAAAGTTAGTTCGAAAAATTGACACAATATGAAGGGTAAATAGTGAATGGAGTGATAAGCGTACGTCACGGCTATCGGGTCGTTACACTTTTTTCCTTTCACCTCCCCTCACGCACGGCCTCACCTCAGCGGCTTAGCCAGTTGCCAGCCTCACGACGCCGGCCTCAACCTCGCCTCCATCTCCGTCGGTTTCGTTTCGACTTTCACCGTGATTCCCTCGGTCCCTCCCTCCCCTTCTATCACGGATCATGCCGCCAGCCACCATATCTGTCTGCGGCCGGCGACGGTAGGCACCTCCTTTCCTTTCGGCCTGTAGCCTTTCATCTTATCTCTCCGAAGCCTAGTATGGCCTCACGGCCCTCACCCTTTCAGCCTCCTTTCCTTTCGGCGCCAGATCTGAATCTTCTGATCAGATCTGATCTCAGCCTCTCAACTCAAACAACCACACGGCCCTTGCCCCATCACCCACTGTCCCACGCCACGCCTTCTCATCCTCTGATCTGATCAAAGGTAAAAATAAAAAATGGTTAATTGCTTACCTTTCAAAGATCTTGCTATGTTGTTGTGTTTGTTGTCTGCCTGTGGGTTGTGTTTTGCCGTTGTGTGATTCTGTGTGAATGACTCTGTCTCTGTTTACTATGTGAGTGTCTGTCTGTGTTTGCTTGTGAGTGTCTGTCGCTGTTTGTGAGTTGTGAATGTGGGTTGTCGTGCGTGACAAAGTTTGGGTTGTGAATTGAAGTTGTGAGTTGTGACTCGTGAGTCTTGTGAAGTGAAGTTGTGAATCTGTGATCACTGATTGGGTTGTGAATTGTTTTGTGACACAGAGCTTAATATTTTTTAGGTTGATGATTAATGATTGAAAGTTTTGGTGTTGTACTTGGGGAATCCGATTCTTCCTGTCTGCTTCAGAAGCTCTTTTTCTTGTTTTTTTTCTCTTGTCTGAAAGGTGTCTGAAAGGTAACGGTAATAGCGGCGATAACGGACCGCTATCACCGCTATCCTCCGTTATGCCGTTTCATAACGGACGCTATTAGCCGCTATGGGTGTGAGCCGTACTCACACCCGCTATATCCGCAATAGCGGTGGCGGCCACCACCGCTACCGCGAGATAGCGGCCGCTATTTGAAACCCTGGTCCTCAATGTAATAACTATGATGAAAATGGTTGTGAAGTCTCAGTGCATGTTTGAAATGTTCAAACCAACAAGATATAATGTCAAATTTGACTTAAGGTATAAATAATTACATACCTAAAATAACATATTTGGTCCAAGCTCAACATGAATGCCAAATTTAAATCTCCTATCAAGGCTAATAGGCTAGAATGGATTTAGGAGTTTGAAGGGAAAAGGGGAGCTAACAATGTACTTGGAAGACTGAACGGAAAAGAAGGGAAGATTAGAGTAGATAGCAATTAGGCGTTCAATGAAGTAACCCTTCGTTTGCTTTGTTTAGAAAAGAAGGAATAAAATGAACAAAAACAGAAAAGAAAAGAAGGAATAAAATACCGCGGAGTTTGTGTCATCGCCGTTGTACCTGATTTGAAATCATTACTAAAATCTGTTCAGAGGAAACCAGACGAAATTTGCATGTCAAAAATTTGAATTGTGTCAGACATGGTTGATTAAGAAGAGTAGAGGTTATGAGGGAGAAAAGGAAGTGTAGCTCAGCATCAAGGATGTGAGGCTCAGATTTTATTTTTACAACGTTCTCCAACATTTTGTAGCATGGCATCTGCTTAGATAAAGTAGTACTCTAGCGGGGAGAAGAATCAAGGAGAGCAAGATCAGTGTAATATCTGCTTTTCCTCCAGTGCAGCTGACAATCCCCTATAAGAAAGAAAAAAAAAGGCCTAAGAACAACTGAGAAGATCAAGATCTGTGGTCTTGGCTGTCAGTAAATAAGCAATAGACATTGATGTATGTGCATAAATTTAGGTTGAAGTTTATGTACCTTTTATGGTCCAGTTATAAACACATAGCTGGGCTTCAAGAATAATGAAAATTCAAATTCAAATCAATAGTCCACGTAAATAAAAGGCATACTATAATATATAATTTATATAGACATGTCCTTGTGCATTTATATACATTGCTTCCTACACTCATGTTTATTTATCCATAGATCAAATCAATTTTGAAGGCCAACAAGGAGATCACAAGCTAAAATAAATAAATTAAATTCTCTACTCTTTAGCAGTCCCAATTTGAATTGATTTAAAAGTAAGAATTTGAATAACATTTAAGAAGCCAAAACCAAAGCACAATTAGCAATCAAGTGCTTATTAAAATCCAAAGCCAGAACATCTTCCCCAGGCAAATGAATTCACAAAAATGAAGGGAGGCCAAAGAGATGTTAAAATGCAGTGTGCAAAGAGAATTGTTTGATACACCCCTTTTTTCTTTCTTCTTGCAGCAGTCTAGAGCTCGGTAATTTGATTGTCTCCAGCTCTCTCCCTCCTATTAGCCTTGATTTTTTTTTTGGCCAAATCCTATCAGCCTTGATTGACCAGTGATTGTTTGTCTGCAGCTTACCGCCCACATCAGTGGCAAGGATGGGAAAAGAAATGGCCAACTGTGTCCTAGCTTAAAAGCAAAAGGGGCAAAAGTATCAAGATAATCCACACCTTCTTGTTGTGTGTAGCCTTTGGCTACAAGGCGAGCCTTATACCTTTCCAAGCTGCCATAAGCTCGCAACTTGATTTTATACACCCAACGACAACCAATAGGCTTCTTACCAGGAGGTAGGGCAGTGACAGTCCAAGTACCATTAGATTCTAAAGCATTCAGTTCCTCAGACATAGCTTCTCGCCATTCCTGAATTTTGGCAGCTTGAGCATATGTACTTGGCTCAATGTATGAAGAAACAGCATGTACAAAAGTCTTGTATGAAGAAGAAAGATTATTATATCCAATAACAGATGATAAAGGATAAGGAGTAGAATTATCAGAGTTATGAACGGAGTAACAATGAAAATCTTTAAGATAGGAAGGAGAATTCCTAACTCTAGTGGAAGTAGAAGGAATTTGATTTGGGAAGGAAAATGACTCTGATGAAGGAACTGACATGTTACGTTGAGATAGAAAAGAGTCTTGTATTTGTGGTAGTACGTAATCTGAGAAAAAAATAAAAGTTTCATGTGATTGTGTAGATGAAGATTGAAAAGGAAATATGCTCTCATGAAAAACAACATCATGAGAGATGTATACTGTATTTGTAGATAGATCCAATAATTTGTAGCCTTTGTATCCTAGAGGATAGCCAAGGAATGCAGCTGAAGCTGCTCTTGGAGAGAATTTTGAACGATTTCTATTCAAAGTGGAGCTATAACACAAGCAACCAAAGACTCTAAGATGTGTATAAGAGGGTTTCTTATGCCATAACAGTTCAAAAGGACATTTGTTATTCAAGATTGGTGATGGAATTCGATTGATGAGATACACAGAAGTCAAAATGCAATCACTCCAAAAAGGCAGAGGTATATTTGATTGAAAAAGCAAAGATCTTGCAACATTAAAAATGTGTTGATGCTTGCGCTCTACAACAGAATTCTGTTGTGGAGTGTCTACACAAGAATGAAATGGAATGATACCTTTTGTTTTAAAAAAATCAGTGAACATTAGTTCTGGAGCATTATCTGACCTTACTAACTTAATGGAAATATCAAACTGATTTTGAATCAAAGTATAAAATTCAGGAAAAATATGGATCACATCAGCTTTATTTTTTAATAGGTAAACCCAGGTAAATCAAGTAGTCATCTACAATGGTCAAGAAGTACTTGAATCCTTCAACAGACAATGGAGTAAAAGGCCCCCATATATCAATATATATTAATTGAAAAGGTGAATCTGAAAAAGAATTGTGTGATACGAAAGGTAATCTCTTTTGTTTAGCTAGAGGACATACAGAACATGGAAGTAAAATTTTTGAATTAGATGAGATGTTCAAATCATTCTGTAAAAGTTGTATTCTGACAAGAGAAGGATGTCCCAATCTAAAGTGCCATAAGTCTCTTTCTGTCATGGTAACGATAGCTAGTTAAGCTAACCAGTCTTAGTTAATCTAATAGTATATAAACGGACTTCAAAAATTTATCCTTTTTTTTTTTGGCTAAGATTTTGCTTCATTAAAGTAACCAGGTCAAATAAAAAAGAGAACCAAATAAAATTCTGGAATGTAAAATCACATTTTGGAAACAAAAAAGTAAGAGGTTCTGTCAAATACAAAAACAAGCAATAACTTATCAATAACAGCGACTGACTTCATGCTTCATTTAAGTCCAGTTCTACTATTTCCCCTTCTTTATTTGATGGATCTGTATTATGCATCAAGTTTTCCTCATTATTTATTTTGCTAATTCTTAAGTACAGAAACATGATAAGGATGGGCTAAACCTGATAGAGGACAGGATTCTTTTGAAGCCCCTTGCAAAGCCTTCTTCACCACCCATCCACCCAAAAGTTTAAGAGTTAAAGAAAGAAAGCAGCAGCTTGGAGTATCGAACTATTCCAACTCTAACCAAAGAAATTCTCCATTCAGTTATGATTGTTCACTAATGCCTTCTAGAATCCGGTAAATGTCACTGCCAGCATGATGTGTTGCCTGGGCATGGATTGTTTTCAGGTTTCTAAGATTTGAACATTTTTCTAGGACTGAAAGCAACACCTTCTTATGGTTCATTTATTAAAGCAACAATTCGTTTATTTTGGGTCCAATTTTCTTCTCAAATGAAGTCATATTTAGGGGAAGGGGAGAGAGAGCACAGATGGAACGGCAGTTAAAGTTGGCGCTCTTAAGCTTTTCGGCAACTCAAAATAAAAGCCCAAGTCCCTGACCGTGTTGCTTGTTGTCTTGTGAGTATGTATATATAATATTCTCTTAATTAGGTGGAGGAAGAGAAGTAATTTAAGTCAAGTCAAGATAATTTAGTACTAAAATCAAACTTGACTTGTTTCAAAAATTCAATATTTAAAATTTAATTCAAATTTGATCAAGAATGATTTTTGAAGTTCAAGCCTGACACAATAAAATATTTTGAACATTTAAGTTTGATTCGATAGATTTGAATTCAATTCAATAAATCCAATTTATCAATTTTTAATCATATATTATGAAAGTACAATAATATTTTTTTTATTGGAACAATAGTATAATAATAATAATAATAATATATTAAATATATATTAAAAAACTTAATTAAGCTCACAAGTCGTTTGAATCGAATATTAAAATATTTAAATTTAGCTTGATTCGTTATTCGAATAATTTAAACTCGAATTTAATTTGAAAATAAATAAGTTAAATTCAAATTATCATTAAATGGAGCATGAATAATACAAAAGTAAATTGAAGGGTAAATAAATAGACAACCTTGTTTTTGACCTTTAATAATTAACAAAGTAGGTGAACATTGAACAAGTTAGACGCTGGGAGCCTTTAGACTTTGTGGTGGAGAAACGTCCCTTCTTTTCGAGAAAGAGAACGATAGACTATCACCAAAGAGAACGATAGGTTAACAAGCTTTAAATATTTGTCCTTCTGGTTTGAGTTATGAAATATTAATTAGAAGAGTAAAAACGAGTAAATTCAGGACATGTAATTATTCAAACAGTAAAAGCAGTTCTGGTCATCACATAATATTGCAGTAAGCATGAACATTGTCATCACTGAAGAGATGGACAGTTTGATCCGGAACAGTTGAGTAAGCTTGGTCTGGGAAGTACCCATGAACGCTTTCGTTGTAGCCATGCCTGTAGTAGTTGTAAGACGATGCATATGTGGATTCATCCAAATACCGGGAAGCATACGGATAGTATTCACTGTCGTATGGAAATGGCCAAAACTCTGCTTTCCTTCCGGTTCTCCTTACCACTTTTAGCACCTCCCTCTCGTCCATGTATCCTGTCACCGTTACCTTCTGCTTATCCATGTCGATCTCCAAGCTGTCTACCCCTGCATTCATTTCCATTTTCTTCAAACATGAGCTCCTGCATGCATGCTGCGTATCATCTGTTACAACATTTATGACAAATACATGAAAGCAAATTCATTCTTGCCATCTATTTTTGAGACTGCTCTTCGTATCCTCTTTTCGCATCCTTCACAATCCATATGCACCAAAAGCTCAACAATCTACATATGAAAAGAAACAGAAAGGAAACACAATGAAAATCTCGAAATCAATTTGAACAAAATATTATCTGGTAGAGCAGCATGCACTTACAGACAATGCATTGGAAAGTTTTGTCTTTCCATTGAGCCAACCGAACATTTTACTATACCGCTCTTGCAAAACGTTAAGCTTCTGTATTTCTTCTCCCTCGAGCTTCGAGGCTTTATCTTTGAAATGTCTTTCTCTTAAAGCTGCCGTAGATGTTTCTTGGGCTGGCAGATAATTTTAATAGTGAACATGGCTTGCCTATGAAGCTTATAAATATATACTACAGCTGCCTAACGTCCATTTTCTTTGCAAGATATAATCAGCTTTGAGCTGTCAAATTTTTGGTTGATTTTTAGCCCTCCATTTATTCTTCTTTTTTACAATATTTATCTGGCTTAAATGTATATCCAGATTCACATCTACAGAATACTAGCAGAATTTAACGGATAAATGAAAACGAATATCAGCATGGCCATTGGCCTATCAGTTGAAGTAAATAGCAATTGGAATCGATACTTGATTTGGTTCTTTGTTCGTTTTGGCTGAAAGTTTTTTGTTTCCAAACAAACACATGCTAAACTAAAAGAAAAAAAAAAGAGCATGCATTCTAAGTTAAAAGATGGCAGAATAATAAGGTTATTCTCTGCCAAAGTCTATTAAAGTTCGGTCACAGTCAAACAAAGGGATGCCATGGTCCCTAGTTATTTCTTCATGCATGAAACAGTACCAAAAAAATCTAATGTCCATCCAAAAAGAGAAATTGTTTAAAATTTCGAAAAAAAACCCATAAAAATTATTTCGTATATACAATTCAAACGTCCGACCAAGAACAGAAGAATTTGAACGGTCAATTTTTGTGGAATGAAGCAAACAAAGGAGTGTAAGAATCAGCTACAATATCTTATTCTGCAATCCAACTAATGACTTGCATTATTTCCAACCGGTTTCTTTGTTTTTTCAGCTTCGAGTTCGCTTTGGTCTCAACATACCTGTCTTTTAGGGGTAGAGAGTTTCGTATTCTTGTCATGATAATTTATGCAAGAATTCTTCAAAAGGAAAAAAAATTATAATAAAGCAAGTTGAGGGGCTAAATTTCTTCAAAGAATATTAGAAGAAGAAAGCAATGGTTAGATATTGGTTTGGTGAAAACAGAATGTCGGGTAGCTGTCTCCACTGTCCTTATCAGAGTATATGCTGTGCTAGCATGGCTATTGACGTGCGGCAGCTTTGTCACCACTGCCCCAACCCACCCAACTAGCTACTGTTCCATCAGTCCACCCCCACAGCACCAGATTACACTGTAGTTGCGCAACCATCCCCACTCCTCCAGTTGCTTCAGCCTTCTGTTTCTGCCAAAAGCCGCAGGATTTGTTTGTCTTCATAGCTTTAGCTGAAGATGGAAGATGCCATTTACATAGTTTAGCTCCTAATAACATCCTTTACAATAGATAGGATACGATACTTTGTATGATGGATGGCTGTTGTACGATGTTCATGCAAATTCGATATACTCTCAATTTATAAATTGTCATTTAACAAACCAGATTCATGAAAGACTGCAAGAGCAGAACTACAAACAACTTGCATCATGGATAAATTATATTTTGCACAAATTAATTCAAATCTACCCCCAGCATATGACTCAAATCTTCTATTTATGTTCAACATAAATGAGGTACATTATGTAAGTAGGTCATATTCTAAAAGAACGACACACAGGAGAACCTATGACAATTATTTTCTCGAGAATATTTACAAACAGAACTTATTCACATAAAAGTTTAGAAAAGTGAAAGAAAAAGAATTTGAAAATCTCCAATGACACAACATTGGTTGCAAGATATTGATGATTCTGCACCTTGAACTATCAGCCACACACTATTCTGATACATGGTTGAGTACTAACAGTTGGCCAGAAAAGAACTGCTCTCTGCCTCTTATCTCTTCAAAGCCCACTTCAGCTGTTACATTCTAATTCAGTGAGTCTAGGTAAGGCAAGGAAATGTCAACATATAAACCATAAGGGTTATGGGATAGAAGAATTTATGCCTATTATCATATTTGTGCTGCCGAAATAGTAAAAAAATTAACATGCTATATCTTAAAGCCTTAAAAGAAGTAAGGAACAAAATAATAGTACAATTCCATAAAAATCAGAACATATTTCTTGAGTATATTATTGTACCAAGCAGCATGAAATGGCATTGCTATTCAAAAGGATTCTCTGCTAGATTAATACACAGAGAATAGGCAAGCAACAATGGAGCACATCTTCTCCACCGGCAAACATATATTACTGCATATATATATATAATGCTGCTTGTTTAGGCAGTTTAATACAAAACAGATCAAAGTTGAAGGAGTGCATACTATCTCTGTATGCAAATTCAGATTATATTGATCGAAATGCTACATTGACTAATATCCAGAAGTCTTGTAAAACTACATGAACCTTGCTCCATCACCTATATATTTCTGACAAACACACGTGGATGGGTGATAAATACTAATGTCTGGCTTGGTGTTCCATCAATAAAATATTTGATAGGCTATGAAGCAAATAGTTTTGCGAAGCATATCAGACATATTCTGATAGTTTAAATGTTAGACATCTAAATATTCTGTACCTCCAAACTACACTATGTTTCCTCACTCTCTCTCTTCCATTCATCTCTAATATTCACCCCAGTGACTAACAATAGATGTCAATTGCCATTTACTAATAACAATATAGCCTTTGCATACCATTGCATGCGTCAACTACTTGAGATTAGAATTTACTGGCAATCATGGCTGTCTACAATTAGCATTCATAAATGTGGTATGGCCTTTCTCCCCATCGGTTGAGCAACACATAAACAATGCTTAGACTTGAACCAAAGTTCTCTGGCCAAAGGTCATCAGAAATATCATATGGCTTGAAAATCATAAGAAATGAAGGGTAAATAAACCACTGAATTATTAATCCCATAGCATGTTAAGATACCCTATCCCTGCATGGGAACCCAATGGCAATCATTAGAAAAATCAGTTGTTTTCAACCTCATAAAACATCTAGAATTCTGAGACATCTTAAGGGGCTCTAACTGGAATGCATCTTTGTGCATAACAAACTAAACTAGGCTCCATCATAAACTATCAGAAGAAGATACAGGAAGAGGAATTAATGAAGTTCATGTTGAACCTGGACTTGATATATATATTAAAGTTGGAATATAGTGGAAATGCTATTAAATTACATGAATAAACTCACTCTCTCTCTTCCATTCACCTCCAATATTCACCCCAGTGACTAACAATAGATGTCAATTGCCATTTACTAATAACGATATAGCCTTTGCATACCATTGCATGCGTCAACTACTTGAGATTAGAAATAACTGGCAATCATGGCTGTCTACAATTAGCATTCATAAATGTGTATGGCCTTTCTCCCCATTGGTTGAGCAACACATAAACCAATGCTTAGACCTGAACCAAAGTTCTCTGGCCAAAGGTCATCAGAAATACCATATGGCTTGAAAATCATAAGAAATGAAGGGAAAAAAAAACCACTGAATTATTAATCCCATAGCATATTAAGATACCCTATCCCTGAATGGGAACCCAATGGCAATCATTAAAAAAATCAGTTGTTTTCAACCTCATAAAACATCTAGGATTCTGAGACATCTTAAGGGGCTCTAACTGCAAAGCATTTTTGTACATAACAAACTAAACTAGGCTCCATCATAAACTATCAGAAGAAGATACAGGAAGAGGAATTAATGAAGTAGATGTTGAACCTGGACTTGATATATCTATTAAAGTTGGAATATAGTGAAAATGATATTAAATTACATGAATAAACTCACTCTCTCTCTTCCATTCACCCCTAATATTCACCCCAATGACTAACAATAGATGTCAATTGCCATTTACTAATAACAATATAGCCTTTGCATACCATTGCATGGATCAATTACTTGAGATTAGAATTTACTGGCGATCATGGCTGTCTACAATTAGCATTCATAAATGTGGTATGGCCTTTCTCCCCATTGGTTCAGCAACACATAAACCAATGCTTAGACTTGAACCAAAGTTCTCAGGCCAAAGGTCATCATAAATACCATATGGCTTGAAAATCATAAGAAATGAAGGGAAAAAGAACCACTGAATTATTAATCCCATAGCATGTTAAGATACCCTATCCCTGAATGGGAACCCAATGGCAATCATTAGAAAAATCAGTTGCTTTCAACCTCATAAAACATCTAGAATTCTGAGACATCTTAAGGGACTCTAACAGGAATGCATCTTTGTACATAACAAACTAAACTAGGCTCCATCATAAACTATTAGAAGAAGATACAGGAAGAGAAAAATAATGAAGTTGATGTTGAACCGGGTATTGATATATCTATTAAAGTTGGAATATACTGAAAATGCTATTAAATTACATGAATAAACTCTCTCTCTCTCTCTTCCCCCTCCCCCCCCCGGGTTTCCTTTTCCCTTTGATACAACAAGACTTACTACAACAGTAGTCCCAAGTGAGCAGAAAGTCTCCTATATCAATCTAAAAAACTACAAGGGAGCACTACAAACCTGTTTAAGGAACTGATGATGGGTCAGATGGCGTTGGCGGCAAGGGACAGGGCTCTCCCTGGAGTTCCCTAACAACAGCAGCCAATGCCTCAGGGTTCAGACCAAGGTCACAAAGTGCAATTAGAACTGGGAGGGTATGCCGATCAAGACCAGTATCAAGAATGTTTGAGATGTGAAATGCCAGGTCCAGGGATTCTCTTGCCGTCTTTGCAGCCTCTTCCATATTGAAAGCTGAAAAAAAAAAACAAAATAAAAGCCTCAGCAAGAAAAACCCATAACAGCTAAGAATCCACTTGGTTGTTGATTTTACAACTTCACATTATTTCCAGAAGCATAAAATGAAAAGCGCGATACCATACAAAAAGCGGACCATGTTTTCACAAAAGAAAAAAAAGATAAACTGTGTTAGATAACAAAGCAAATAACAAAAAGCAAAAATAGAGCTTGGAATGCGAATTCTGAAGCGTGAATAGAACAGCCAAGTGAGGAATTATAACTTTGGTTTTGCTATTCATTTGCAAATTCTACTTTATTGAGTTCAGAACATGGTTACACCGCAAGCACATAAATAAACTCCAAATCACAAATGCTTGTTTTCCTGAAATCTACACAACTAATTGAAATGGATCAATGTTAGAGACGAAACCCTGATTCGAATTCATTATAGAAAATTATATTTATAAGAAGTCACCTTTGATATGTAAGGGCGAAGCAGAACAGGTGATTGCTAGGTTAAGATTACGGATCGTCTCTTTCCCTCTCATGCCATTATATATTTATCGATTTTATTTTGTCAACTCCTTTGAACATGGAGAAATTCTAATTCTACCATGTTTTTTACTCTATCCCAGCAAAAAAAAAAAAACTATCTCATTCATTTACCATTTTAACCTTATATCATTTAATCTTCAAATCAAATCCTTTCCCCTGCTTAAGGCTGTGCTTAGTATAGCTGAAAAGTGGAAGAAAAGAAAAGAAAATTAAGGAGGGAAAACTGAAAGGAAAATAAAATTTCACACTACTTGGTAGAATAGAAAGGGAGAAGGAAAGAAAAGGCAAAGGAAACATGTTTTCTATCCTTCAAAGAAACACAATTTGTCCAAATTGGACGGAAAATGGTAGAAGAAATATAGGCATGTGAATAAATTAACTAAAAATACAAAATTACCCATAATAAAATTCAAAATTATCTATTTTGCTTTTTTTTTCTTCTAGAACCCCTCAATCTCACTCTCACTCTCACCACCTCTCCTGATCTCTCTTTCTCTGTCTTCTCCATCGCCGATATTGTCTCTCAAACCACCATTTAAGCCGTCATTCAGATCGTCATTTGGGCTGGGTGATTACAGCTTAAGCTTGGACTCTAGAGCTCTTTCAATTTTCAGGTCCTTTCATTTCATTATAATTACATCAGGTATGTTTGATCCATCTTTATTTTACCATATTCAATTTCTTTTGGTTTCTCAATGATTTTTGATCCCTTCCTTTATTTTTCCAGTTCTTTCACTTCATTCTAATGATAGATTTGATTTTTTTTTGTTACCTAAATATCTTGCCATAGCCCATAAATTAGTTAGTGGTGATGCTCTTTTTTTCTGTTTTTATACTCCTAATTAGTTGGCTCTCCATCAATTAAACTTGTGAATAATTTTTCTATAGTAGAAATGAAATAATTGAGTTGCCGTTTGTGCGGGTTTATGACTAATTTCCTTGATGTATTTTGTTTGATGCACCATTGTTCTGTTAGCTCTTGAGATAATTTCTTTTTTAATGCTTTATGGTCAATAAAATCTAAAAATTTCTTTGAAAACGTATGAGATAATTTTTTTTTAGTGCTTTATAATTGACCTTACATATAATATATATTGTTTTAGATTGTGTAAGAGCCTCGCCCGTCTCATCAGGCCGTCGGCGAGCATCCCCTAGGCTTCCTCATTGCCCCAAGTTTACTCTTACAACATCGTCAAGGCCTCGCCCGTTCTAGTGGGCCGTCGGCGAGCATCCCCTAAGAGTTCCTCACTCTCCAGGTTTGCCTTGATAGCGAGAGTAGGCAATCGCCCACAATCACTAACAATGTATTGTCCGCTCTGGCGGTCGCCCACCTCAAGGCTTTGTCCCAAGGCTCCTGAAGAACTCAAGATTAATGCCTTGAGCGCGTTCGCTGAGGCTCGAACCCTGGTACTCTTCAAATAGGCCTCGCCCATTCCAGTGGGCCGTCGGCGAGCATCCCCTAAGAGTCCCTCACTCCCCAGGTTTGCCTTGACAGCGAGAGTAGGCGATCGCCCATAATCACTAACAACGAATTGTTTGCTCTGGCGGTCGCCCACCTCAAGGCTTTGTCCCAATGCTCCTGAAGAATTCAGGATTAATGCCTTGAGCGCGTTCGCTGAGGCTCGAACCCTGAGAGTCCCTCACTCCCTAGGTTTGCCTTGATAGCGAGAGTAGGCGATCGCCCACAATCACTAACAACGTATTGTCCGCTCTGGCGGTCGCCCACCTTAAGGCTTTGTCCCAAGGCTCCTGAAGAACTCAGGATTAATGCCTTAAGCGTGTTCGCTAAGGCTCGAACCCTGGTACTCTTCAAGTAGGCCTTACCCGTTCCAGTGGGCCGTCGACGAGCATCCCCTAAGAGTCCCTCACTCCCCAGGTTTGCCTTGACAGCAAGAGTAGGCGATCGCCCACAATCACTAACAACGTATTGTCCGCTCTGGCTGTCGCCCACCTCAAGGCTTTGTCCCAAGGCTCCTGAAGAACTCAGGATTAATGCCTTGAGCGCGTTCGCTGAGGCTCGAACCCTGGTACTCTTCAAGTAAGTGGGCGACTGCCAGAGCAGACAATACATTGTTAGTGATTGTGGGCGATCGCCTACTCTCCCTGTCAAGGCAAACCTAGGGAGTGAGGGACTCTTAGGGGATGCTCGCCGACGGCCCATTGGAACGGGCGAGGCCTTGACGATGTTGTAAGAGTAAACCTGGGGCAATGAGGAAGCCTAAATGATGCTCGGCGACGGCCTGGTAAGACAAGCAAGGCTCTTACAGCAAACCAAAAGATCGTAAGTGAATAAGTGTTTTAAAAAGAAAAATTTGGTTCGAAATTTTATAATTCTGAACGTTACAATTGTATTGTACCTATCAAGCCTAGTGCTTTAGGTAAATTGTTACTTGTTTGGAAAACTAGCAGGCAAATTCTAGCTATTTACTGATCAACGATACTAGAGTATTGTTTTGTGGCCATAAATTTAGTGTTGCTTGTAACACCATTCCAACACTAGCTAGGATGGACATCATTTTCGTTATCATATTAGTGATTTAGGATTATTGCCTAAACTCTACATACTATTGTTTTATTGTCATTATTGTTTTCAGTGAATCGAGGCTATATGCTTAATGGTTATTGATTTCTTGTTTTATGAACTTATTGATTTATCGAAGTTCATATTGATCGATTTATTGCAGTGTATATGGATCATTTTATCAAAGTGTATATCGATCGTTTTATCAAGTGGATATTGATTGATTTAACGAAGTGTATATTGATTGTTTTATCGAAGTGCATAGCGTATTGAATTTAACCGAATGCATAGGGAATCGATATGGTCGAAATGCATAGGTAATTGATATAGTCGAAATGCATGGTAAATTTGATTTAAACAAAGTGCATAATGAAATATTTTAAACTGAAGTGCATGAAGAAAGTATTTGATTTAAGATCGTACTTGAACACCAAGCTTACATATTACTTCAGCATTGTTTTTCTACACGAACATATATATATCGACATGAGTTTAACATGCATTTATGTAAACTACTTACTGAGCTGTGGTTTTGCTCACCCCTTTCTAACAACCTTGCTAATCATATGAGTTAAACTCCACACTAGGAATTCCTGTGCGATGCCTCGGGGACAGTATCTGTTAGCTTTAAATTTTCATATGTATTCTGAAATGACAAAAACTTAAGTAAACCTTAATGTTTCTTTCATATTGTAAATTTGCTTTATGACACATGATTTTCTCAAACCATTTAAAGTGATAATATCAAACATTAAGACCATGATTTAATGATACATTCTTATTGGTCTTAATACTTTATAAAATGTTTTTGAATATTTTAGAAAATTACTTAATGAAATTTTGAACCATGTTTTCATTAGAGAAAATCAAGGAAAACTCCCACAAAAATGCCAAAATGTTTTGGGTTGAATTAGGATCAAAAGCCACATCATTTCTAACCCAAAAAGTGCAAAGTGCAGGAAATCGCTCTCTGGAAGCATGAGATCGATCCCCTAATGGAAGGGATCGATCCCTTCACGGCAAAATGGCTTCCCAACGCTGAAAAGATCCCTCAAGCCAAGAATCAAGATTCTGGACTAAAGGGATCGATCCCTCAAGACGAAAAAGTGCTGTAACGGCTAGTTTTGTGAGACACGACGACTATATTCATTTTTGGCTCCAACCAACGTCCACAAACCATCAAGGGACTATAAATAGAGGCTTAGAAGCTAAAGGAAGCAAGAGGAACTACTCAGCAATTCTATTCTTCATTTTCCTCAAATCCTCAAGCCTCAACAATATTTCAAGAGCTACAAAGTCTTCATCTTCCATTATACTCACATTCCTTGTATAGAATAGCACAAATCATTGTATAGGATTTCTTTTGTGCTTAAACATTGTAATCACTTGCCTATCTAGAGGTCTTCTTTAATTACATCTCTTGTAAACACAAACATACCTTGTAAAAGGGGAGGTTTCTCTTTAGCCTAGAAAAAGAGGGAGAAGAGGTTTCTCTTAAGCCTAGAAAAAGAGGGAGGTTTCTCTTGAGCCTGCAAAAAGAGGGAGTGTAACACAAATTCAAGAATAGTGAATTTTGGGAAAATCCTTGGGAGTGTCTCAAGGTAGAGGACGTAGGCAAGTTGCCGAACCTCTATAAATCACTTACGTACATTTCTCTTTCCCTTCTCTCTTTATTTACTTGCATTTATATTGTGCTGATTGTATTGAATTTGGATTGCATGTTTACATAGCCTAGAGAACTTAGAAAACATCGACATAGGCTAGAGAATTTAAAAGAATCATAAACCAGCATAATGGTAGCACCAAACTGATTCACCATTCCTCTCGGTTAAGCCTATAAAGCCAACAGTATCTACTAGCGATACTTGCCTAAGTCCTTCGAGTGTTGTTTTTGTTTCCTTGAGGTATACAAGATTTGTATATCATTTTAATTATCATTTATGACATTTCTTAGTAACGGTACATGCTTATTGGAAATATTTTAGGATGTAACTTAGAATCACTTTAGATTATTATAGACTAGTATGATTATCGAGTGCGATTCAGGATATACTTATGATAATTGTAAACTTTAGGGAATGTGAATGTGTTAATCCATGATATTGGAATTGTATGTAATGTACGATGATATAAATTATGGATTCTGGAATTAGATTGTGTTGTTGAGAATAGTGTGTATTTTGCAGGATTTTACTGAGAAATTTGACTGTATATAAAGGTGAGGTTTTCAATCTTTTTCTTTTGCTAGTTTGATCATCATCATCATCAGAGCCTTTATCCCAAGAGATTGGGGTAGGCTATATGAACCAATATCTGAATTCACGTTAGATCATCCATATGTATTCTCCTCCTTCATAGATTCCTATTCAAGGTCATTTGCTCATCTAATTCTAAAACCTCCATATCTCTCCAAACTACTTCATTCCAAGTCTTTTTTGCCAGTTTGATACTCAAATAAATTATTGAGAATATTGATTTGTCTTAGATGTTAGTTACTTAAATGGTAAAGTGAAGTTAAATTGAACTGAGAAAGATGAAAATGGTTTAGCGTTGACATTGACACTGAATACAAACCTTAATGTGAAAAAAAATGGTTCGTAAAGTTGGTAAACTGAAATGAAGTGACAAATGTAAGATAAGTGAAAGTGTTAAATGCATGTCACAGCCTCCGGGTCGTAATAGCGTTTGAGTAAAATGTAGTTGACTGGTTTGAAGACAGTATGTTTCTAGGTAAAAAGCAGTCGACTGACCTTTATGGCAATCGACTGGTTCAAGTCGGTTATAGTGATAGGCAGTCAGCTACTATCTAGAGTAGTTTATTGGTCTAAGTTGACAACTACAAAATACATAATTTCTGTGTCTAGGCAGTCAACTGCTCCTCATGGCAATCGGCTACTCCTAGACAAAATACAAACTAGTAGTTAAAACCGAACTTCAAACCCCCTGCACTTATAACACAGTTCATATCTTAAGTCCAACCATCAATCCTCAATGCAGGCATTGTATCCCTATGCCATTTTACATATATCTCTTACCTCAATATGCCACAATAGTGTAGCAACTTATAGCCCCAACAATCCTCCTTCACTCTTCTGGATTTAATGCTGCAAAACAATATCAAACCTTTGTCATATCATGTTCTTTTTCGAATTTAACTTCACTAATGATCTCCCTAGCACTTAAACATTATTCTTTAACCCTCAAAGTATTAAATCTAACATGCTAGCCTTTCTCCCTCACTTGGTTGAATGCACCCTTAGTACCAAACTCATATTTTTTCCAAAACTAACACCATAGCTATCTTCAACACTTCTTTTACTTTCACTCTTAACATTTCATAGATGCAAAATCATATGATAGTATACAAACCCTCTCTTGGCCAAAACCCTAAGGGCTTCCTACACTCAAATTTATCATTCTAAGGCTACATACATGTTGTTCAAACTTAGAACAATCAAAAACACTAGCTAACATCAAAGGAAACTACATCTTCTCTCACTTTCTATACTAACCGAATCTGCAACAGTCAAAACACCAAGTAACTAGCTAATTCAGCCTTCCAAATTCAAGGTTTAGCTAGAGCTAGTTGAGAGAAACATTTTCTCTTTAAGGTGCAAGTGGATTTGGTGAGGTTTAATGGGTGATTCTCAAGGTCTCTCTTTCTAGAAGACTTTGAAAAACTTGAGAGAAGGAGCAACAATGTGGCTGGCCAGCCATGAAATATCTTATTTTATTATTATATTAATAATAAAATATTATTTCTTGCTATTTGACAATCTTGTCCTTTTAAAATTCTAATAATTCCACCCATGTCCTAAGCAATATAATATTGATTTACTCATTTTATTTAATTTCTATTTACTTTTACTTTCATAAATATGGTCTATTAATAATAGAAGTCAAATCTTTTGACTTTGGACATCGGTTGGTTGGCCAAAGGAGGTGAAATTACTAAAATACCCCTAACGGTACGATCCCATTGTTTTTCAATTTCCATGTGTGATTCAGTCTTCAAGCTGATAGGGTAAAAGACTCCACACGTAGATTTATCTATAACTGTCAATTGGTCAAAAGTCAAATTGGTTTGACTGTTATTCACTAAAGTTTTCCCGACATATAGACAAAATTGTCATTTCTAAATTTGTTGCACACAAACCTAGGTATGCTCAAACAAAAGAATTTCAGAAAGTGGTCTTCCTACCAATTATGTATTTTGAGTCGAAAATTAACATTTTGTCACTTTCGTATCCTTCCGAGTTAAGAATAATCCTATGAGGCCCACTTGATAGTTTCTCCCATACCTATAAGGTAGAAGGTAACTAATTGTCATAATTTGTCTAACAATTCTAACTTGAAATACTGAATAAGCGTGGAAGGAATAGATGAGATTGTGGATCTCACAATATACTTCCGACTAATACCTTGTACAACTTCAACCTTTAAAGTGTGAGTTCGTGTTTATACTTTCGGCATCAAGACATAGTATCATGCATTCATGTCACCTTATTTACTTTTCATGCATACACGTGCATGCAGATTGACATGAGTCTAGCTAGCATTTACTTAAACTACTTGCTAAGCTATGGATTGCTCACCCCTTAGTTCCACTCCTTGCAAACTATTTGAACTAGGCTCTAGCTACTAGAGTATGCATGTGGGCTTTTGGATCATATTAAGCCACGGTATTTGTCTACGTCCTTCGAGCTTCGTTTTTTATTTATTTTGAGGTATATGAGAAATGCATATCTTTTGTTTACATGTATAGCCATTGTGCAATACAAAGTACACATTTACTTATAATGTAATAGGATGTAACTTAGGATCGTTTTAGATTATTTTGTAAGTGATATGATGACCGAGTGTGATATTGGAACCTGAATAGTTTAGAGATGTGAATGGATATTGTTGAATGTGAGATGATATTAAAATGGTTGTTGTGATCGGGATATAAAAAATGCTTATCTATTGTAGGTGATTATCTGGGGAAATCTTTCATTATAAAAAATGAGATATTTTCAATCTGTTTTTAGATAGGGTTGTGTGATGGAGTAACAATGATCATTATATGTCTGGGAAAGTTTTATAACTCACCCTTGGAATAAAGAATAAGTTGAATTAAAACTAAAAAGGATAAGTGAGAATTTTTAGTGACTATAGTGACACTGAATACAAACCTTAAAGTGAAAAGAAAAATTTAGTTCAAAAATTTGCTAAGTGTAATAAGTGTAAGTGTTAAGCACACGTCATGGCCTTGGGTCGTGACAAAAGAACAACAACAAAGAAGAGATTTTCACAAAATATAAGTTAAGAATGAGGCAAACAAGTTGGTAGCAGTAGCTAAAGTGAAAGTTGTGAAATAGATTTATAACAAGTTGGAGACAAAAGAAGAAGAGAAAAAGATATATAGATTGGTGTAAGCAAGAGAGAGGAGTCATGAAATGTATCAAGAATAAGTACCAAAGAACTATCGTAAAGGGGCATTGTCATTAAAGAAAGGTGGCATGAATATTTCGACAAACTATCCAACGACAAACAAAGCCAAATTTTGCATAATATCTCGATATCCTTTGAGGACCTGAATCGGTGTGTTATGCATAAAACGAAGAGATGGAGTTAAATGAGGTATAAAGAGGATGAAAACAAGGAAAGTTATTGGGCTTGATGACATTTTCATTGAAGTTTGGAAATGCCTTTAAGAGGTAAGAGTTAGGTGATTGACAAATCTTTTTAATAAGATTTGGCCTACTAACAAAATGCCTGTGAAATGAAAAGTGTCTTGGCATCTCTTTATAAGAACAAGAGAGATATTTAGAGTTTTTTCAATTATCGGGGCATAAACTTGATGAGTTACATGATGAAATTATGGGAGAGAGTGAAAAATGAAGATTAAAGAATATCTTAGTGATATCGAATAATCAATTTGGTTTTACTCTTGGCCGATCAACCATGGAGGCATACACTTATTTAGACAACTTGCAAAGTGTTCTTAAATACGGGGCAAAGATCTTCATATGGTTTTATAGACCTAAAGAAAACATTTGATAAAGTGGCTAGAGAGGAAGTCTCTATGAAATATATTGAATTAATTAAGGAGATAAATGGAGATGCAAGGACATATGTGAGGACATGTAAAGGGCAAACAAGTGAATTTTCTATAGTAGTGAGATTACATCAAGGGTGGATGTTAAGTTTATTCTTGCTCGTTGTAGTAAAGGAGAGCTGACAAAATCTAGCCAACATAAAGTGCATTGGTGTATGATGTTTGTTGATGATATTGTCTTGTGTTTGAGACTAGAGCGCAAGTCAAAGCAAAGTTAGAACTGTGGAAATGGATGCTGGACTCAAGAAGCTTTAAACTAAGAAAAGTGAATATTGAATGCATGGAATATAGATTCAGTTCAAACAAAGAGGAAGATAAAAACAAAGTGACGCTAGACGATGTGGTGATCCTTGTGCAGGATCATTTTTTATATTAGGGATTGATCATAAATGTGGTTAGAGAGATTGATGACGATGTGGCTCATAGGATCTAGGCCAGCTAGCAAGTGGAGAACACTACAAGTGTGTTTTGCAATAAAGGAATTCCTATATTGTGAAGACCGAGAATTTTCTAAATAAATATAAGGTATTCGAAAAATTTAATTTGGACAAATTGAAATCCAAATTAAATAAGAATGAAATTGGAGAAAATAAATGTGGGTATAAAGAAATAAAAATTTAATAAGAAATAAAAATATGTAATTTTATATTTATATAAGGTTATTATATAAATATATTTTTGAATAAATATATACTCATATATGGAATATATGTATATATCATATGTTGAAATACCATTTTTATATCATTGAATAGATATATGTAAATTTTTGTACATTTATGTATATATAATAATAATAATAATAATAATAATAATAATAATAATAATAATAATAATAATATATGAAATATATATATAGTATTTTAAAGTAAAGTATACATATATAAATGGTTTATATATGAAATATATATATATATATATATAAAAATATAATATATATGAATTATATGTATAGTATTTTAAATTTAAAATGTATAGATTTACACATGTATATATAATTGATACAGATTTTATATATGCATACTTATATATATTTAATTATATGATATATTTATATATATAAATATAAAAGATAAATATTATAAATATTATAATTATAAATATATTTTATAATTCTAATAAAAAAAAGAAGAGAAGTGGGAATCGGGGAACCCGATTCCCACATTTCCTCTTCTGTTAACTAAACAGAAGAGGAAAACCAAAAAGGAAAGTCGGACGACGCCGGCCACCGAAAGGAAGAGGAGCGTGGGGGCGTCGCCGGCGAGCCAAAGGGGAAGAGAGAAGTGACCGGTGGCGGCCCAAATGGAGGAGAAGAAACGAAAAATAGGAAGAGAAATGGAAACTCGAAAAGAAAAGGAAAGAGGGAATGCCGGTCGATCCAGATGCCGGCACCGCCACCAACGCCACCGGTGAGGACCAACGAAGGAGAAGGAGGCCACCGACGGTGAAGGAAACGGCGGAGGAAGGGAGAAACAGAGGAGAAAGGAGCCGAAACCCACGTCGCCAGATCCGGTGCCGTCGCCAGAGATGGGGCGAAACCGAGACCAGATCCGGCGTCCCTACAACCGTGGCTAGCTGTGGAGGGTGCGAACCGGCAGTGATGCCGGCGGGAGGTAACCGAACCGGCCAACAGAAGCCGGCCCGACCAAACCGGCCTGAACCGGTCCGAATCGGTTTAAGCCAGGAAAAAAAAACAGAACAGAAAAGAAAAAGGAAAGAAAAAGAAAAGAAAGAAGAAAAGAAAAGAAAAAGAGAAAGAAAAGAAGGAAGAAGAAGAAGAAGGAAAGGAAAAAGAAAGAGAAGAAAAAAATGTGGTAAGGAAAATATAGAAAATAAATTGATGGTATTTATTGAATAATTTATGGTTATATTGATGTAGTGCATTGATATTGAAATTGTAGTAAAACGGAAATGCGACAAATGGTGGAGTTCGGCAAGGCTCGAAAATCGGAAAGTACGCTAAGCTTAGCGAATAGGTAAGATACTCTTATAAAGCCTTAGTAGCATTATATTGTATGTGGGATTTATGATGTTATATGATGCATTGATAGATTAAATTTTAATGGAATAGTGATTTTTTTTATATGATGCATCGATTTAAATTGATTTGCTGAAAATGCTAAGAGTACCCACAATTGATGGTGGGGGTCTTAGTAAGAGGTAAAAATTGGTGGGAATCAACGGCTGTCAGTATAAATTGTGTTTCCTTGCAGGAGGTTTAGAGGAAATTAAATCGTTATGCTGCCGAAATTTCCACGAAAATGTTTAAGGAAAAATATTAAGTTCTCATCTAAATGGAATCCTGAAAGAATTATCGAAGATAAGGTTGAAAGGATCTTACTGTGTCATAGGAAAAATTGATTTTTAAATGGTTGAGAAGGTTAATGGATGTGCACGATAATGTGAGGAATTTGGTTGTGAATCTTATAGAGTCGATAATTCGAGTTATTTAATATTTCAAGTTGACTATCAAGCAGAAATTGATGTGGAATCTCGATAGTTGGAGTATTGATAGATGTAACGATGATTATATGATATTGCTTTGAAGAGAAGATCATAGTTGAAAAGTGATGATTATAAAATTGATATATTCAAACAAATGGACCGTTTTAGTGGTATGATTGAGATAATGATCATAAGAAAGTAGATCGCGAAATCTTATGGACATTTTGATGTGTTATGACCTCGAAGCTAGAGGATTGTAAGTGTGGATAATGACCTATCTAGCAATATGACAATATAATCTTAATATACCATAAGGCTGAAATTGAGAAAAAAATAATAGCAATAAAATGAGATTTAGAGAATTTGGTACTTGATAAATACTATATTATGGAATATCTTTGTCAATAGAATGGATTCGAATTAATGTTTGATTGTGGCATGTTAACTTTGTATGTGTAAAGCTCATGTTGGGAATTGATTAATTAATGTGCAAAATAATGAAAGGGAGAATGAAAGCTTGAGGTAGCTTGTGATCTTTGATGGAAAAATATACTAGAATGATCCTAATAGTCTATGGATGTTATTGAAATGTATTTGAATATACGTGCAAACAAATGTACTGTGGACTTTAGTTATGCCATTGGGGACTTGAAAGACGTGTGTAATTGTAGAATGAATGACGGATGACTTTCGTGTCATGATCATGTTTGAATAAGAAATTGAGGCTACTGAAAACATACCTTAGCCTGATGTCATAATATGCACAACAATAGATTGAATGAGTATTGAGCTATATTTGGATATATTTAGAAAATCATTCATGCATGGCATATGATCTTATGTTGTTTTAAAAGAAAAAGTGCTATTTTAAAAAGAGATGCATCGAAATCTTTTAAGTGAAAGTAAATATTTGAAATGATTAGACAGCCATAGACCTTGATGTTTAATATCATTTTGACATTATTCATGACATGTACAGATTGAACATGAGATTTAATTATGCATTGATTTGTGAAAAGACTCGGTTTTAAATGTTTTTTTATGAGGGCTGTCTAAATGAATTCAAAATGATATATCAAAAGATTTCGATTTTTGAGACGACAGGTACCCTATTGAATGCCTGAGTAGCATATGCCTTTGTGGCACAGAGTATGTATTTATTGTGTGGTTCTGCCTGTGTGGCATGGAATCCCATTTATACATATATGATATGTACATGTAAATGTTGCCTAATGAGATCATTCCAGGCTGTCCGACAATAGTCGTGGACACACTCCTCAGTTTCCAGCTGATCAGTGGGACTGGGACGATCTATGATCATAGATAGAGAACCTTTCGAGGGAAACTATCCCATTGATAGCTACAATGGGTTAGAGATGATATGATAATAGAATAGGGATTCATGCCTAGTCTCTTACTAAATGTTAAAGAATGTCTAGAGTATGATTTATTATATATGAAACTCTAGACATAATATGTTTTACAGTATACATGAAATGATTGAAATTGAACGATTGAAACATGGTTTATATTACGCATTATATGATTTGAGACTTTATATGTTTTAAACCATGTTTATTTGACATGACAGATGAAATGATGTACATGTGGTTTTATACCACACATGATATGAATAGAGATTGCATATGTTTTGAAATGTGTTTTAAAGCATATGTCAAATGATTCTAAATTATATGACTTTCGTACATGATTATGTACTACATGAAACATGATTGAAATGAATGTTTTATACAAAAAACAAATTTTATACGGTACATATTGAATCATGTGATGACAGTACACGGTGGTAGCGATATTTCATCTAGACGATGACATGATATGATACATGAACATAAGATTGATATGAAGAGAATTGTGAACTTACACTATTGTGATCATGATTTCTCTATATGGAAAATGATATGAGATGATAGATTATAGGAGTACGATTATGAAACATAAAGTGAATTGATATGATGCTTCAATTGGACATGATGTACTCCGAGATAGAGGAAAATATAGACTAGTAGTATATGACATTCAATTTGGATACGACAGATTGTCATGCGATGCACTATAGCGTAAGGACGAGAAGACTGAAAAAGTGATTAGGATGATTTATTTAAAAGTATAAGTGTGAAGACCGAGAATTTTCTAAATAAATATAAGGTATCCGAAAAATTTAATTTGGATAAATGAAAATCCAAATTAAATAAGAAAATGGAGAAAATAATTTTGGATATTTAGAAACCCAAAACTTAATAAGAAATAAAAATATTTTTTTGATATATTTATATAATGATATTATATAAATATACTTTTGATAAATATAAATATTATTTCTGTATTAAAAGTGTAAAAATATGTATATGTATTTTGATACAAAAAAATATGTATTTAAATACATATTATAATGGCATATTTATATATACTTATAATTATATGTATAATTATAATGTGTATATTTACTATTATTAATTAAGTATATTAATAAATAAAAAATAAATAAATAATTATAACAGAAATGGGAATCGGGAGAACCCGATTCCCACTTCTTCTCTTCTGTTTTGTTAAACAGAAGAGAAGCAACACAGGGCGGTGGCCGGCCGGCCAAAGGAGAAAGCGGAGGAGAGAGGGCGTCGCCGGCGAGTGAGGAAGCAAACGACGGCGGCTCGAGTCGGAAGGAGAAGAGAAAATCGAAAGAAAAAAAAGAAAAGAAAAAGAGGAGAAAAAGGAAAACGGCGGTGCCGGCCAATCCGAGCACCGCCACTCCAACGCCAACACTGGCGGAGGTAAAGGGAAGGAAAAGAGGTGACCGGCGGTGAAGGAGGAAGAGAAAGGAGGGAGAAAAGAGAAGGGAAAGAGGTCGAAACCCACGGTCCAGATTCGCCACCGTCGACGCCGCCGCTGAGGAAACCGAGACCAGATCCGGTATCCCTGCAACCTCGGCAAGCTGTGGAGTGGCCGAACCGCCGGAATGGGTGGCCGTCGGTGACCGAACCGGCGAACAGAAGTGAACTGGCCAGAACCGGCCTGAACCGGTCCGAACCGGTTCAGGCCAGAAAAAAAAAACAGAACAGAAAAGAAAAAGGAAAGAAAAAGAAAAGAAAGAAGAAAAGAAAAGAAAAGGAGAAAGAAAAGAAGGAAGAAGAAGAAGAAGGAAAGGAAAAAGAAAGAGAAGAAAAAAAATGTGGTAAGGAAAATATAGAAAATAAATTGATGGTATTTATTGAATAAATTATGGTTATATTGATGTAGTGCATTGATATTGAAATTGTAGTAAAGCGGAAATGCGACGAATGGTGGAGTTCGGCAATGCTCGAAAATCAGAAAGTGCGCCAAGCTTGGCGAATGGGTAAGATACTCTTATAAAGCCTTAGTAGCATTATATTGTATGTGGGATTTATGATGTTATATGATGCATTGATGGAATGATTTTTAATGGAATTGTGATTTTTTTTATATGATGCATCGATTTAAATTGATTTGTTAAAAATGCTAAGAGGACCCACAACTGATGGTGGGGGTCTTAGTAAGAGGTAAAAATTGGTGAGAATCAACGGCTGTCAGTATAAATTGTGTTTCCTTGCAGGAAGTTTAGAGGAAATTAAGCCGTTATGCTGCCGAAATTTCCACGAAAATGTTTAAGGAAAAATATTAAACTCTCATCTAAATGGAATCCTGAAAGAATTATCGAAGATAAGCTTGAAAGGATCTTATTGTGTCATAGGAAAAATTGATTTTTAAATGGTTGAGAAGGTTAATGGATGAACACGATAATGTGAGGAATTTGGTTGTGAATCTTATAGAGTCGATAATTCGAGTTATTTAATATTTCAAGTTGACTATCGAGCAGAAATTGAGGTGGAATCTCGATAGTTGGAGTATTGATAGATGTAACGATGATTATATGATATTGCTTTGAAGAGAAGATCATAGTTGAAAAGTGATGATTATAGAATTGATAGATTCAAACAAATGGACCGTCTTAGTGGTATGATTGAGATAATGATCATAAGAAAGTAGATCGCGAAATCTTATGGACATTTTGATGTGTTATGACCTCAAAGTTAGAGGATTGTAAGTGTGGATAATGACCTATCTGGCAATATGACAATATAATCTTAATATACCATAAGGCTGAAATTGAGAAAAAAATAATAATAGCAATAGAATGAGATTTAGAGAATTTGGTACTTGATATATACTACATTATGGAATATCTTTGTCAATAGAATGGATTCGAATCAATGTTTGATTGTGGCATGTTAACTTTGTATGTGTAAAGCTAATGTTGGGAATTGATTTAATTAATGTGCAAAATAACGAAAGGGAGAATGAAAGCTTGAGGTAGCTTGTGATCTTTGATGGAAAAATATACTAGAATGATCCTAGTAGTCTATGGATGTTATTGAAATGTATTTGAATAAACGTGCAAACATATGTACAGTGGATTTAATGATGCCATTGGGGACTTGAAAGACGTGTGTAATTGTAGAATGAATGACGGATGACTTTCGTGTCATGATCATGTTTGAATAAGAAATTTAGGCTACTAAAGACACACCTTAGTCTGATGTCATAATATGCACAACAATAGATTGAATGAGTATTGAGATATATTTGGATATATTTAGAAAGTCATTCATGCATGACATATGATCTCATGTTGTTTTAAAAGAAAAAGTGATATTTTAAAAAGAGATGCATCGAAATCTTTTAAGTGAAAGTAAATATTTGAAATGATTAGACAGCCACAGACCTTGATGTTTAATATCATTTTGATATTATTCATGACATGTACATATTGAACATGAGATTTAATTATGCATTGATTTGAGAAAAGACTCGGTTTTAAATGTTTTTTTTTATGAGGGCTGTCTAAATGAATTCAAAATGATATATCAAAAGATTTCGATTTTTGAGACGACAGGTACCCTATTGAATGCCTGAGTGGCATATGCCTTTGTGGCACAGAGTATGTATTTATTGTGTGGTTCTGCCTGTGTGGCATGGAACCCCATTTATACATATATGATATGTACATGTAAATGTTGCCTGATGAGATCATTCCAGGCTGTCCGACAATAGTCGTGGACACATTCCTCAGTTTCCAGCTGATCAGTGGGACTGGGACGATCTATGATCATAGATAGAGAACCCTTCGAGGGAAACTATCCCATTGATAGCTACAATGGGTTAGAGATGATATGATAATAGAATAGGGATTCATGCCTAGTCTCTTACTAAATGTTAAAGAATGTCTAGAGTACAATTTATTATATATTAAACTCTAGACATGATATGTTTTACAGTATACATGAAATGATTGAAATTGAATGATTGAAACATGGTTTATATTATGCATTATATGATTTGAGACTTTATATGTTTTAAACCATGTTTATTTGACATGACAGATGAAATGATGTACATGTGTTTTATACCACACATGATATGAATAGAGATTTCATATGTTTTAAAATGTGTTTTAAAACATATGTCAAATGATTCTAAATTACATGACTTTCGTACATGATTATGTACTACATGAAACATGATTTGAAATGAATACTTTATACAGAACACAAATTTTATACGGTACATATTGAATCATGTGATGATAGCACACAGTGGTAACGATATTTCATCTAGACATGATATGATACATGAACATAAGATTGATATGAAGAGAATTGTGAACTTACACTATTGTGATCATGATTTCTCTATATGGAAAATGATATGAGGTGATAGATTACAAGAGTACGATTATGAAACATAAGGTGAATTGATATGATGCTTCAATTGGACATGATGTACTCCGAGATAGAGGGAAATATAGACTAGTAGTATATGACATTCAATTTGGATACGACAGATGCGATGCACTATAGTGTAAGATCGAGAAGATTGAAAAAGTGATTATGATTATTTATTTAAAAGTATAAGTGACAGACAGATGACAAGAAATGAGATAATGATATGTTATCGATGAGAAAGGATTAACTGTAATTGCATCCTTGCAAGTTTTAAGCATTTGCGGTTAAGACAGTATAATCCTACTCTTGCATTTATATTAGTATCTTACTGAGCCGTGGTTTTGCTCACCCCACTAAATTTCATCTCTTTCAGATTATTGAAGTTAACATCTGCCATGTGAGCTGCTCAGTGGGCATCGGAGACGGTGTATGGACTTGGTACTAGTTTCCGGAGGTATATGGAACTTATAAAATACTTGTTTACATGTATGACTTTAATTGATGCACAGTACATATTTTGTTTAACAAGTCGGGATGTAACTAAGAACCGTTTCCGTGTTATTTAATATTTAAATGGAATGACTATAAGCCACCTAGATAGTATAGTAACTACACTGACACCGAATACAAACCTTAAAATGAAAAAGAAAAATTTAGTCCATAAATTTGTAGACTAAGAAAAGTATGAGTATAAAGGAAAGTCGCGGCTTTCGGGTCGTGACAATAAGTGATAGACAGATGACAAGAAATGAGATAATGATATGTTATCGATGAGAAAGGATTAACTGTAATTGCAAACTCGCAAGTTTTAAGCATTGCAGTTTAAGACAGTGTAATCCTACTCTTGTATTTATATTAGTATCTTACTGAGCCGTGGTTTTGCTCACCCCATTAAATTTCATCTCTTTTCAGATTATTGAAGTTAACATTTGCCATGCGAGCTGTTAAGTGGGCATCGGAGACAGTGTATGGACTTGGTATTAGTCTTCTGAGGTATATGTTCCTTATAAATACTTGTTTACATGTAAGACTTAAATTGATGCACAGTACACATTCTGTTTAACAAGTCGGGATGTAACTAAGAACCGTTTCCGTGTTAGTTTAATATTTAAATGAAATGACTATAGGTCACCTAGATAGTATAGTAACTACACTGACACCGAATACAAACCTTAAAATGAAAAAGAAAAATTTAGTCCATAAATTTGTAGACTAAGAAAAGTATAAGAATCAAGTGAAAGTTGCGATCTTCGGGTCGTGACATATATGGTTGAAAAGTAAGTTTTACAAGAGAATTGTTAAACCAACCTTGCTTTATGATAATGAATGTTTGGCAACTAAGAGATTGCTTATACAAAAGATGAGTAGTAGAAATACGAATGTTGCAGGGGATCTGTAGATATACGAAAAAAGATAGAATGAGAAATGAAGATATTCCGAGGAAGGTTGGAGAGGTACCTATCAAAAACAATATGAGTTAGTCATTTAAGTTGGTTTATACACATACGACATAGACCTTTAGACATTCCAACTAGGATTGTTGGTAGATTTAAGTGTTGATGAACTAAGTTGAATGCCAAATTCCTTGGTAGTGCTTGAAAGCTTTGGATGGGCTAAGTGTCGCATCCCGTGTGAAGACCAAGAATTTTCTAAATAAATATAAGGTATCCGAAAAATTTAATTTGGACAAAGTGAAATCCAAATTAAATAAGAAATAAAAAGGAAAATTAAATTTGGAAATAAGAAATGAAGGAGGAAATTTAATTTGGATAAATGGAAATCCAAATTAAATAAGAAAATGGAGAAATTTAATTGAATACCAAGAAATCCAAAAATTTGAGAAAATTAGAAATGTGTATATATGTTATTATTAATTAATAATTATATTTATAAATATATAAATATAATTATTAAAAAAAAATAAATAAATAGAAAACGGGCGGGAATCGGGTATCCCAATTCCCACCCATTTCCCCCTCTGTTTACAACAGAGGAGGGATTTCCAAGAGCCGGCCAATGCTCGCCGGCCAAAGGAGAAAGGGGAAGGGAGGAGCGACGTCACCGGCGGAGAAGAAGCAAGCCGATGACGGTAGACCGAGGCGGAACGAGAAAGAAGCGGTGCGAAAACAGAAGAGGAAACCGAAGGAAAAGAGAGGAAAAGAGAAGAGGAGATCGGCGGTGCCGGCCGATCCGGGCACCGCCACTCCCCCCACGAGACCGGCGGGGACCAGGGAAGGTGAGAGGAGCCACCGACGAAAGCCACCGACGAAGAGGAAACCGGCGGAGGAAGGAGAAAAGAGGAAGAGAAGAGCCGCCAGTGTCGCTTCCAGATCCGGCGCCGTCGCCGGTGATGGGGCGAAACCGAGGCCAGATCCGGCATCCTCGCAACCTCGGCAAGCTGTGGAGTGGCCGAACCGCCGGAATGGGTGGTCGCCGGTGACCGAACCGGTCAGCCAAAGTTGAACCGGCCAAGCCAAGCTTTGACCCGACCCGACCCGGTTTGACCCGACCCGACCCGGTTCAGAAAAAAAAAAAAGAAAGAAAAAAAAAAGGAAAAGGAAGAAAAAGAAGAAAAGAAAAGAAAAAGGAAAAAGGAAAAGGAAGAAGAAGAAGGAAGAAAAGGTAAGAAAAATTGAGGAAAAATAAATTATTGATGTTATTGAATAATTTATGGTTATATTGATGTAGTGCATTAATATTGAAAATTGTAGCAAAACGGAAATGAGACGAATGGTGGAGTTCGGCAAGGCTCGGAAATCGGAAAGTGCGCTAAGCTTTGGCGAACAAGTAAGATACTTTTATAAAGCATTAGTAGCTTTATATTGTATGTGGGAATTATGATTTTTTTATGATGCATTTATTTAATTGACTTTAAATGGAATTATGATTTTTATATGATGCATCAATTTAAATAGATTTGCTAAAAAATGCTAAGAGGACCCACAACTGATGGTGGGGGTCTTAGTAAGAGGTAAAATTGGTGAGAATCAACGGCTGCAAGTATAAATTGTGTTTCCCTTGCAGGAGGTTAGGGAAAATTAAGCCGTTATGCTGCCGAAATTTTTAGGAAAATAATTGAGGAAAAAGATTAAGTTTCTCACATAAATGGAATCTTGGAGATAATTATTGAAAATAAATATTGAAAGGATTTTATAGTATTACCGAAAGAGTTGGATATTGAAATCGATGAGAAGATAGATCGTTGAAAACGATAATGTGGTGAATTACATGGTTTAAAACCTTATAGAATCTATAAATCAAGTAATTTTAATATCACAAATGGTATCAAGTTGAGATTGAGGTGGAATTATTAATTAGACGGATCACGGATAAAAGTGATGATAATTATATGATGTAGCTTGGAAGAGAAGATCACAGTTGAAATTTCGATGGTCGAATGATTGGATTGTGAAGTTATTAACGGAGTAATGATTTCCAGAATTACCGAGTCCCGTTTCATGATTTTGAAATAATTTCGAAAGTGATAATATGGACAAATTCGAGAGATTTAAATGGAGATTTAATTACGACACAATCCGATCAATTATGGATTCAAAGAAATGAGTGATAAATATGTGAAAAGATGATTGTGCTTATAACCTTAGAATAGATCTTGAATAATAAGATCGACAATTGCATAAGTTCGGATAAAATCATAAAGGCCACATGAAAATGGATTTGAAGATTTAGATACGATTTTGTGATAGTAAATGAAATTGAACCTCAAATCAAAAATGATAAACATGTATCAATAGATCAAATCATAAATGGATTTGATAAGTGACTATCGATTTTGTGATTCTGTTATCCTCGATGTCGATTCTGGAACAGATATTGAAGGATGATATTATTATTTGCATAAATTCGGTAACTTGATGACTATTTTAGAAATTGATGTTTAAATGCTTATCAAAACTTAGAGGATTCATACTAATGATGCGATCCTAATATTGATGATGAAGTGTATAAATGATTATAATAGTCAATGACGATCAAGAAAGGGTATTGAATACCGAATGGTCTGAATACCAAGTGATTCGATTTCCAAATGAATTGAGTACTGAGCAAATTGAATACTGAATTAGATGAATAGTGAATGAATTGTATAGTGATTTATTGGTTGACAGAAAGAAAGTCTTGAAATCGAATAATTGATGGTGATAAAGTTAAATGAATCGCTTTAGCGTATTTGATGGAAACATTACCGAAGTTGCATACTGAAATGTTTTACAGCATCGCATTTAAGCATGCCTTCTTGTAACTTGAAACATTTTAATAATGTTTATATGAATACTGAAAAGTATTGATTTGTTTTGAAATGAAAGTATATGGTAAATATATATATATATATATATATTTTGATATATGAAGTCTCATACAGAATTTTACCATATGCCTTACATGATATTGAAAAGAAAGCTACAGATTTAAATGTTTTATGAGACTGTAGGCACCCTAAAAGAATTAAATTCAATAAAGCATAGTGGAAACCGCCTAATTGGAGCTTTGCTCATTAGGCAGATAGATATGCTTGTCCGACAATAGTCGTGGACAGGTCTCAGTCACGCCTGATCAGTGGGGCTGAGAGAGATGAGGTCTATGGCCATAGATAGCGCCCTAGTTGGTTTCCAGGGGACGATATGATTTTCACTGCTAGCTACAGTGATTTAAGTCTTTATTGATAGAGAAATGATAGGGATCTAGCCTAGTCTCTAACCAATATGATATGAAGTCTAGAGTATGATTTTTATTGATATGAACTCTAGACTTGACATGATTTATACTGTACATGAAACAGATTTGAAATGAAATATGTTTTGAAACAGTACATGTTTTAAACATGTTTTAAAAGTCCATAAGATATGAATTCGACACTATATGATTTATATGTGATTTTGTGTCGAACATGGCATGATATGCGGTCTAGAGTATAGTTTGATTTGATATGAACTCTAGACCTGATATGATTTACAGTAAATGATTTAAAAGTATATGATAAATGATTTCGACACTTACATGATTTATATACGATTTTGTGTCGAATTTGAAACGACATGCAGTTTAGAGTATGGATTGATTTGATATGAACTCTAAACCTGATATGATTTATAGTATATGAAAAATGTTTTAAAACCGCATATGTTTTAGACATGCTCCGAAAACGAATACATGAATTGAAATTGAATATGTTTATATTATGCCTTAAAGGCAAACTTTTGAAAATGCATATGTTGAGCATGTCCTAAAGTATATATGATATGATTTGAAATGATCGCGGTTTATACAGAAAAATTACATAAATTGCATATTAAACCCTAATATGACAATATGCTTAGTATATGAGAATTCCATGAGGAATGTCATGACTCGGTGGTAACGATATTTCATCTATATGAGGTCATGATATGTTATGAAACACGAATATAGAGATACACGAAGAGAATTATGACTGGGTACCACCGTGATTATGATCTACAATACGAGAATTGATAAGAGATGATATGAGAATTGATAAGAGATGATAGAATACAGAAATATGATTATGAAATGAAAAGTGATAATGAGATGTATCGATGAGAAAGGATTAACTGTAATTGCATCCTTGTAAGTATTAAGCATTGCAGTTTAAGACAGTTTAATCCTACTCTTGTATTTATATTAGTATCTTACTGAGCCGTGGTTTTGCTCACCCCACTAAATTTCATCTCTTTCAGATTATTGAAGTTAACGTCTACCATGTGAGCTGCTCAGTGGGCATCGGAGACGGTGTATGAACTTGGTACTAGTTTTCTGAGTTATATGTTCTTTATAAAATACTTGTTTACATGTAAGACTTAAATTGATGCACAGTACATATTTTGTTTAACAAGTCGGGATGTAACTAAGAACCGTTTCCGTGTTTGTTTAATATTTAAATGGAATGACTATAAGTTACCTAGGTAGTATAGTAACTACACTGACACCGAATACAAACCTTAAAATGAAAAAGAAAAATTTAGTCCATAAATTTGTAGACTAAGAAAAGTATAAGAATCGAGTGAAAGTCGCGGTCTTCGGGTCGTGACATCCCGTAACTACATTTTCACCTTTTTCCACTCATTTTATATGGTTGGGCTGTCTGTGATGCCTTATTTTCCTTTTTTCCATATACAGTAACTATTTAACAAACTGTAATTTATTTATCATTTACATTTCCTGTTTAATTTACAACACTGTAGTATTGTAAAATATGTCTGAACATATAAAATAAATGATTATACCTCCAGGATATAAGCTCCCTACCACGAGGCACTGTATGCGGAGCCAATAATCCATGGATGCAAATCACGCTATCACTGGAAGTACTCTGTAGTTGTTAGAATAAAAGGGTGAGTAACCCACGGCTCAGTAAGAGAATTGTATGCAAAACTAGATATCTCGAAATCTATATGCATTAAAATCCTTATTTTTCCTATAGGTGCTGTAAGAACCTCTATAGGAAGGATACTATAATCAGCTAGGGATCCAGATGGAGTAAGGAAGGTATTTTGAAATACCTGTCTTGTCACGGAACCTAGAAGCGACTGTAGCGAGTAAATATTTTTATCAGAATCAATCATTTTCCCTTTCATTTCATATCTTTTTTAAAATAATGCTTTTATAAAATAAAGCATTTATATAAAATAAACTAATACTCATATATTCTTTAAAAAGAGTATTAGTCTAAATAAATCATAATTCTCGTTTAACCCATTTCACATGTCACTGTTCAATCATAACAGTAAAGTGCTCCATGTAACACGATAACTGTTAGAAATCATTTTTCTTTTTCATATAAAAACATATTCATATACTTTTTCATTTAAACACATTTTCCATATTACATATCATTTCATATCTCATAAAAGTGGAGACTGAGGCATCACCCAGAATATATCATGTTAGAGAAAAAGTACCCCGTAGGGCAATAATAATCATGTCAGATCTATGGCCATAGTTTATGGTAGTCCTCAGTCAAACACTGATCAGGTGTCAACTGGGATTGAATACATATCACATGTCACATATCACATATCACATATTGGCATGATATGAGGCCTATTAGTCTCAAAACAGTATATGTGAAATCTCATTACCTTTATGAAATTAAGTAAAATTAATAATATCTTTCAGAAAATCCATAAAGGTATAATTCACAGTATCTCATACGATGAAAATAATGTTATAAAATAATTACACTATAGTAATAAATCTCATAAATATTTGATTTCACCGTAAACACATATACTCGTATTTCCACTTTTTCTTTTCAAACATTTCACTTTTAAGATTACTGGAAATCATTTTCCGGTAATTTTCATAATTTATGAAAAATGAAAATATTTAATTTTCAAAAAAAATAATAAAATTCCATAAACATATTGTTCACTGTGGAACACATGTAGAGACATTTTAGTCTCAAAACAATATTTTCATAATCATATCACCTTTATGGAAATAAAGAAATTCAATAATTCTTCAATCATTCCATAAAAGATTTTATTGAATCATATAGTGAATATTTCTGAAAATAATTTATAAAATATTCACTTGTCACCATTTCATCATGGAAACCATTTCATTTACTGTAGAACATATAAGAGGAATTTTCAATAATCTCGTTTTATCAAAAGCAGTAACATGAATATTTAAATAATATTTTTTGGTATATTCATGTTTTATGAAAAATAATAAATTCTTCTTTTTCAAGGCTAGGAAATCATCAAATCATGTAATTAAATATTTTCTAATATCTTTAGAAAATATATTTTTTTGAAATTTTCAGCAGCATATCGGCTGCTATTATCCTAGCCTTCCTGTAAATTAAACACTGTTTCAATTTTCACATGTCACGACCCGAAGACCGCGACTTTGACTTGATTCTTATACTTTTCTTAGTCTACAAATTTATGGACTAAATTTTTCTTTTTCATTTTAAGGTTTGTATTCGATGTCAGTGTAGTTACTATACTATCTAAGTGACCTATAGTCATTCCATTTAAATATTAAACAAACATGGAAACGGTTCTTAGTTACATCCCGACTTGTTAAACATGGAAACCGTTGGGTCGGCCGGCGTTGCCTCCTTTCCTTTTTCCTTCTTCTTTCAGTTTTCTTTCCTCTCGCTTCGGTCTCCGCCCAATTTTTCTTTCCTTTCCGCCTCACGCCGTCACCGCTTGCTTCTTCTCCGCCGGTGACGTCGCTCCTCCCTTCCCCTTTCTCCTTTGGCCGGCGGGCATTGGCCGGCTCCTCTTGGAAATCCCTCCTCTGTTTTGTAACAGAGGGGGAGAAAGTTTGGGAGGGAATCCGGTATCCCGATTCCCGCCCCCCTTTTTTTTTCAATTTTTTTATATATAAAATTAGATTTTTATATATATATATATATCATTTACTATTAAAATTAAATATATATACATATATACATACTTTATCTTAGAATGTATGTGTATATATATACACTTTGATCTAAATAATATATATTTCATATATATATTTATTTAAAAACGTGTAAAAATATATTATATAATCTATTTATATGATTATATTTTATTCACATTTTTATTTCTTTAACATTTAAAATATATTTATATAATATAATTTTATAATTATATAAATATATACCTTTTTATTTCTTTAATTTTTTGGATTTCCTAATATTAAAATTAATTTGTCCATTTTCATCTCTTATTTAACTTGGATTTCAATTTATCCAAATTAAACTTTCCGGATATTTAATATTTATTTAGAAAATTTACGGTCTTCACATCACAACAACCTCAATTTCACAGATTTTCATGTAATTCATTTCAAGAATATTTATAATAAATTATTTGCATAATAAACATGCATTCGAAATATCGCTACAGGTTACACACGCATCCCTTTCCTATGCAGCGTATATGGACTTCTTGGATACACCACTTGCTATCCGAAATTCCCGGGCTGAAAACAATTTCATTAAAATTATTAGCTCATTTAATACTTATTTTTGAGCTATTATTTATTTCTAAGTGTAGCCTTATTAGACACTACAATTATTTTTGTAGTATAAATTCTATCGGTATTATATCGTAACTTCTTTGTTTTGCGTCGGATTTTAAATTCGAGCATACCGGCAGACTCCTCATCATTCCTACAGTCATAATCTACCATTAAACTATCAAGATCAGCCATGAAACCCATCTCCTTCTTCAAGGCCGAAAATGGTTATTTATGTTTCCATGGGATTTTCAACTTTTTAATGGTCAATCATTGTTCTACCATGCTTATTGACTAATTTGGCATGCATTTAATGCATGAAAACTCAAGAATCCATCATGTTCTTTCCATGGCCGAAACCCTCTCCCATGGGTATCATCTTATTTAGCTCAATTTCATTAAATCAAATGGTATATTCATGCTTAGCATACATGAAACTATAGGAATCTACCATTGAAAGTCAAAGAAAGCACAAACATAATGACTTACCAAGCTTGGCCGAAACTTCAACTCTTCTTTTCCCCTTGTATTCTTCTTCTTTTAATGAAATATTGACTTCTATGGCCAGAGGAAATGGAGTAGATAAATTTTCTAGAAGAAATTTTGGCCAAAATGTCAAATTTGGTGGCTTTTATATGACTTTCTTTTCTTTTTCTTTTCTTTTGGGTGAAAATGGCGTGGGATTGCTGATGAAGATGGAAAAACAGTGGCCGGCTGTCAGCTGAAATAAATGGGGAAAATTCTAGAAAATTGGCTAATTATCGAAATACCCTTAATTAGTCACAATATTAACAGTTTTGCCACCAAGCTTCCGTAACCGTAAAAATTGTGTTCTAGTGCTCCAAAAATTCAGATTTTTTCACCAAAAATTCATGTTAATCATATTTTGATGAATGGAAGTGGTTTCATCGACGCGCGGTGTACCGATTGTGAGAAATTACGATTTTACCCTTACCAGGTAAATCGCATGGATTTTCGATTTAACCACTGATTTCAATAAATCTGCTGTCACTATATTAGATTCCTTTTTCATGTAGAATATTTTGATATTCTTACTTCATCTCAACTTATTTTATTTTGAGTATAATTTTTCAATAAATTTTCGGGACGTAACCGTCATTTCTTGAATTGTTTGTTAACAACTCCGATCGTTAAAAATAATATCATTTCAGGTTTCTAAATTTTTCTCCTCATCCTTATTACACTGTGAAAACACTATTTCCATTTTCATATTTTCATCTGAGCTCAAATTTCTAAGTGGGGCCCACTTCTTGATTTACTTATACTTTAGGAATTAATTAGAAAATAATTCATTTATTTATTAATAAATGAATAATTGTACATATACAGTACAAAATAACTGGTTCTGACGCTAAGCATCTTTAATGAATGGTTGTTGAATGAAAGGTAGTTATTGGCTCCACTTTTCCTCAACTCCCTAAATTGATTTATAATTGCAAAATAATGTTCTGATAAGTCTAAGTCTGATTTTGAAGATTTGATTTTTGATTTCATTAACTATTTTTTTTATTTTAAAATGTTCAGATAACTGTTTTTTTGCTACCACAAATAACTTTTTCAAACATCTGAATCTGTTTTCAATTTCTTTAGATTTGCTCGTTTTCATCACCAATTTCATATGTTTCCAATTTCTTTAGCTATGCATAATTTTATCACCAAATCCAAATCTAGTAGTTGAATAAATCTTTTCTTTTTTTTTAACAAAAGGAAAAATGAAAATACACATGTATAAATGAAAGAAAATAAAACTAAAATATAGGCCTTTTATTTTCAACATTGGCTAAAAGCTCAAAAATAATTTCCATAATTTAACCTTAGCATTAACAAATTTAAATTCATCTATGAAAAGTTAAAAGTTCATTTGATATTTAAAAAACTAAAAAAAAAAAGCTAAAAAACCCTCAACAAATACGATGTCTACAATTATTAGTACATCAAATATAAACCATTTTAAAAATTGCGTTCAACAATTGAAACACGATCTTATCTTTGGCCACAAAAAAAAAACCATATTGGCCAAAGAATATCAACAATTAATGATTGATAAGAATAAAAAGCATAGTTGAAAAAGTCTATTATATTCACTGGCGTAGCCATGAATTGATTTCAGTGGGGTCAAAAGTATATAATATCTTATATACTTCAATACTTAAGTAATTGAAGATAAAATTTTCTATACATAATCTGTAAATAATTAAAATGTTATAAAATTCAAATAAAAAGAGAAATAATGTAAAAATATTATTTTTACAATTGTCAATGACAAATTTTCATATTATGAAATCATTGTATAATTACTTAATTATCAACACTTTTAAATATATTTTTTTAATATATGTGATCAAATAATCATTCTTCAAACTATCTCTCATTCAATTTTGCCACCGATTTTTGACTATTTTTATTGTTGAAAATTTTTTTCAACACTTGTAATCACAATTGATAAAATTAAAGTGAACTTAATTAATAAAAAAATTAGTGGATAAACAATATCTTTTTTTGTATGTGTCCTTTGTACCTTATTCTGATTGTTAGAAAAATAACTCTTGTCTTTACTACAACGTCTTGGATCTGTAGGAAGAGTTTTTAAATTGATTTTAATACAACTTTGTTTTAAGCGTTGTTCATTAGTTTCTTGAGTATAATGTGATTGCTCCAATATTGATTTTCTTTTTGAAATACCACTCAATTAACTAAAGAGAAAAAAAAATCTTAATAAAAGCTAAAAGTAATATGATTGTAACGAAAAACTATATGAACTTTGAATAATTAACAATATCAAAATAAAGAGAATAAAATTATATATATTTAACTATATATTTTTTAAACAACTAGTTTTGTCACGACCCGAAGGCCGTGATGTACACTTAACACTCAGACTTTATTTCCCATCTATCAATTTACGAACTAACTTTTTCTTTTCACTTTATAGTTTGTATTCGGTGTCAGTGTCCTCTCTCAACTACTTTCGTATTCTTCATTTGATTTACATAATGCTCTCATTTAATTCTAGACTAATAAAAGAAAAACGTCGAAAACTCCCCCTTATATAAAATCGACTTTCCCCAGCTCAATAACCTGCAAATAAGCTTAACTATATCCAGCCATATTTTACCAATCCAGAGTTTCCAGTTCAATTCATTATACGCTACACCTACTCCTATAGTCATCATATATATATGTATAGCAGTTTACAACTCAAATTCGACAAATTTTACTTCTCGGATCATCGACGACATAAGCATGGCATTTTCATAACATAAAGTCTTTACAATTTATTTTCTCGGATCGCACTCGATAACCATAGATGACTGCAATAATTCAGAACGATCCTAAGTTACATCCCAAAAATGTCTATACACATGTACTGTGCAATTTATAATGTCATACATGGATACCTAAAATAATCCTTTTTCATACCTCAAGAGCAACAAAAGCAGCACTCGGAGGACTCAAACTAGTGTCGCTACTTTATGACGTCCTCGAGGCCTTGCTCCCAAAAACTCCAAACGGGAGTCTAACTTGTATGATCTGCGATGTTATTAATAAGGGGTGAGCAAAACCACGGCTCAGTAAGTAGCTTAAGTAAACAGATACTAGGCTCATGTCGGTCTATATATACATAATTGCATGGTAGCAGATAACAATATATATGTATATATATATATATGCATGACATTATATTTTATGCACTAGTGTACTCACATGAAGCCTCAAATACTGAAAACATTATAATCACAAACAAATTTTGGTTACACTTACTTCGAGCAGAGAACGATACTAAAACTGATGATCAATCACTGTATGCACGAGACCTAAAAGTACTGAAACTCATGCAAATATCAAAGTAGAATTCTGATGTATTTTCTTCAAATCGATGACTTTACAGAAAACTGATAGTTTATCCAAATTAGGCATAAAGCCTTAAATATTAAATTGAAACTGAAATCCAAAACCGATACTGCTAAATAAACTGAAACGAAAATCCAAAACGGATACTGATAACGTTAGGCATAAGCCTCAAACAATTGAAAACTGATACTGATAAAGTGTAGGCAAAGATCCCTGATAACTGATACTGATACTGATACTGATATCCATCCTAGCTAGTGATGGAGTAGGTGTCGCAAGCAACACAATACCTATGGCCATAGATTATGCTCCAGTCTCACTGATCAGTCGAGAGCTGGAACTTGCCTGTTAAATTCTCAGACAAGCCTGATAATGCCTAGAGCTCGAGGCTCGTAAGGCGCAGATACTAATACTGATAGTCTAGAGCACAAAGCTCAATAGACGGGTAATAGAACCTAGAGCAAGGCTCAATAGGCTCGAGTGACCCAAAGGTCAATGGATTTGCCCGCACTCGAAAACATATCGGAAAACAATTCTTTCGTGTAGCTCTTAACTTTCATAGATTTCAAAATACTGATGAAAATATTTTCAAGCTTAAATATACAAAGTTTTCGAATTCATCTCGGGGTTGACTTAAACTAGAAAATTCTTAATTTAAACTGTAAGCAAGTCATTATACATAAAAGAACTCATGGATAAAACAGTTTGTATTAGAACACATTATATGTAAATGCATGTATGCGTTCGTGAAAGTCTCTTTATGCATAATGAGTTGCTACTACATGTAGTCTATTATGTTCTATGCACACATGTACCTCTAGCACAACAATAATTTCGTATTAAGATCTCAGAACTAACGTTTTTCACGTTATTTAACATGTGGCTTGGCTAGCTACAACATACAATACAGAAAAACGATATTTCAATTTCAGTCTGAGCATTCTTTTCAACTTTATATGTTAAACCTTTCTTTACGTCTTACCTTAGTAGCTCGATCGATGATATCTCGTCCTTTAATTCATAAGCTAACTTAATAAATAAGGAAATTTAAATGTTCCTACAAAATGGTACTAGTAAAGCTTACTTAACCCACTTACCTCGAGGCTTAAAATTTTCTTCCTCGAGCTTCAGAATCCTTACTCAAGTCTCCACACCGCTCCAATTCACTAGCCTTGCAGGACAGCCTTCAAGCTCCCATTTGGAAATCAACCCCACATCTGGCACTTGAGGACTCTCCAAGCAACCACCGAAAACTTCTCACCAACATAAATTTCCAGCCCTCTTTTTCAGTCACCGAAACCCCCTGTTTTGGCACCAAAATGTTTAGTCCAAACCTCTTACAAACAGCTGAACCATGCAGGAAATTTCCTGATCGAACTCTATTACTCAAACACCACTCAAGTCAGTATTTGGTTGCCCTTGTTATTGCCTTTGGAGGTGTTCTGTTTTGAGTAGCAGAATGTGTCTTTGGTCAGTTCGGTTGGCTCATGTTCTTGCCTCCTTCACAGCCAAGTCAAGCCTAAGTTACAGCTGGTTCGTGAACCACCAAAAGACCTCTTCCACAGCCTCTTAACTGATCCAAATGCAGCCACTGATCAACCTTCATTCACGCATCTAGCTGGTTTTTTTTTTTCGAACCCCTTTTTTTTTCACTCAGGTTACTGCTGTTTCGGTCTTCTTCTTCTTCTGTTTCTCCTCGCCACTTCCTGCCCTAACTGAACTACAAACACTCTCTTTCCCTTCGTTTTTTCCTGGTTCTCTTCAACCCTCTTTCTCGTGCTTCTTGTTCTCTCTTTACTGTAGGTTTTCTTCTCTCCCTCGTCTCCCTTTTTCTTCTTTTCGTTTTGCTGCAAAAAGCTTTTCCTCCCCTCTCTCAGTCCACGCTGATCATGGCTGGAGACAAGGGTTTCCTTTCTCTTCTTTCTTTCTCTCTTTTTCCTCTTCCCTTTTCGGACCGAGATCTCTCTTTTCTTTCTCTCCTTTCTTCCTTTTCTTCTTTTCCTTCTTTCCTTCTCTTTTCGATCGAGTCCCTTTCTGTTTTCGTTTGGCAGAAGCTTAGCTTCTGCCCATTTCTTTTCAAGACAGACCTGCTCCTCACGTGGGAGCAGGTGATGTCTTTGATTGGCTTCCTTAGGAAGCCAATCATATATTATTATTATATATATATTTTTAATATATATTACATATATATGTTATATATTTATTTCCTATTCAATATTTATATATACATGTACTTTTATATGTATATATATATAAATACTAATATATGTTTATCATTTCTTTTATATATATATATATATATTTTATACATTTTGCTATATTTTATTTCATTTCATTTTATTAATATTATTTCTTGTATTATTTAATCACATTTCCTATTCCAGTTTATAGGCATATACATTTATTTTTCTTATATTATATATATTCATCTTTATTTTCATACATATACATATATCAATAATGTCCTTAATTTAAATTTATTTTCTTTATTAAATTAACGCATGTCTTGAACTTAATTACATAAATTCTAATTTATGCTAGCACTCATCATTTATTGGTAATTGCTCCTAAGTAGAATATCCGTTTCCATTACTAAAGAAAATTACAAGTACAAACTAAATCTCAATTTCTTAACTTAGTTAATGTCTTCTATTTATCTACAAAAATAAGTACGAAATTGCAGCCTTCACATTCTCCCCACCATAGGAAATTTGGTCCTCCAAATTTTTCCACGTCCATCTGAAAAAGTGAGGATACTTCTCCTTCATTAGACTCTCTAGTACTTCAAACGGACCAATATACCGAGAGTTCAATTGTCCTTTCTTACCAAATCACATTATGCCTTTAGACGAAGAGATCTTCAAAAACACTTCAAAAACTAGATCTTAAAATTCTAAAAGTTTCCTCCGATGATCCGCATAGCTCTTTCTACGAGAACGAATACTTTAAACTCTTGTGATCCGTGTAAATCTGAAATCATTCACCATACAAGTAGTGGCGCCATATCTTTAGCGCAAACACTACTGCCGCCAACTCTAGGTCTTGTGTGGGATAGTTCCTCTCATGGTCCTTCAATTGTCTCGAATCATAGGCCACTATTTTACTATTCTACATCAACACACACCCTAGACCTTGTAGAGAGGCATCAACAAAATCAAAATCATTCTATTTATCATTTCCAAGGCGTAATACAAGCTTTTCAGGTAGGGAGAGAGTTACAATCTTCTTATAGCAATCTACACTAGCACGATGGTTGTTTAACCAATCCATGCCTAGTATTACATCAAAGTCATACATATTCAATAAGATCAAATCTACTGTTAAGTACCTATCTCCCACCTTGACCTTACACTGACGATAGACATATTCAGTTGTCTGAGATTCCCTAAAAGGAGTAGTAATATGTAACAGATAACCTAAAGGTTCTGACTCTATATGCAATCTACTAGCAAATGCAGGTGAGATGAATGAGTGAGTTGAACCTGGATCTATAAGTACAAATGCTTCCAAGTCACAGATAATGAGCTTACCCCTGATAACTGAGCCGGAAGCATCAGCTGCCTCCTGATCGAGTGCAAATACTCTACCCTGCACCATTGGCCCCTTGTCCTTATCTTGGGCCTTCTTCTGTTGCGGCACGTTTTGTTTCTCAACTTGCCTCTCTGTGGCCTTAAGCAAGGGACAATCTCTGATCATGTGACCTGTCTTGCCACACCTGAAACAAGCCCCAGTAAGTCTATGACAAGGTCGATCACCATGCTTGTTGCCGCAGATAGTACATGGCTGAGATGTAGTAGTAGTAGTAGTAGGGATGATGGCCAAGGCTCTATTAGGAGGAGTAGCAGTAGCTGTAGGCCTAGTAGCCTGTGGTTGAGGCGCAACAAAACTCTGCCTCTTATTTTGTCCCTGGAATCTACTCGACTCAAACCTCCTCTTCTCATTTCTCCTATCTATAAATGGTTTAGCTCCAGGAGGCTTCCTTGTCCCATACTCAGCCTGAGAAATTTCCAATTCTTGCTCAACAGTCTGAGATTTCCTCACCACTGCCTCATACTCCGTAAGCTCAAATGGAGTGACCCTGCTTCGGATGATAGGTCTCAATCCCGAAGCAAACTTCTCTGCCTTCTTCTCATCATTAGCGGCATAATCTGTGTCATACTTCACTAAGGCAGTAAATCGGGTCTCATACTCGTCCACCCTCATCGATCCTTGAGTGAGTTCCATAAATTCCTTCTTTTTCTGTCGTCTGGCAGCCTTAGAGATATAATGATTCATGAAAGCCTCTAAAAATCTTTCCCATGTAATGATCGGATCCTTAGCCAATAAGAACGTTTCATGAGTCTTCCACCATTTCTGTGCATCACCCCTCATCATATACACAGCTAAGGAAACTCTTTCAGTGGTATTACAACCCATATACTTAAAAAGGAACTCCATCTCCTCTATCCATTCCTCAGCCTTCGCCGGATCCTTCTCCCCCTTAAACTGTGATGGGTTCAACTTCTGGAATTGTCGGAGGAGTGTCATGTTTCTATCCACTGGATTCCCAGCCTCAGGTACGGCTGGTGGAGGCACAGCTGGCAAAGGTGCGACCTGTGGCACTACCGGAGGTGGCGGAGGTGGTGCCTGTTGCGGTGGTGGTGGAGGCTGTGGCATATCAGGTGCAGTAGGTGGTGGCACAGTAGGTGTAGGAGGTGGTGGTGTAGCCTGCTGTGTACCAGCTTGGTTGGCCATCAATTGTTGTAATAGGGCCATCATGGTTTCGTGACTTTGTTCTATTCTAGCCATCCTTGCCTCGATACTATCTGGTAGTGGAGGTGTGGGGTGTGAGGATGATGGAGGTACAGTGGATGGGGTCGAACGTGTAATCGGAAACCTTCGAGCCAACCCCCTAGGTCTGCCTCCAATTCTCCTCATTGTATTTCGATTAATAGAAATACCTATACCAAGAGCAGATCAATCTTAGTATAAGTTAGTAACAGTGGTTACATGCAGACATTACACAGTACATGGGATGTAACACTAATAAGGACCTCTATGACACTGACACGTACTAGACAAACCTTGCTATGATACCATTTAATCTGTCACGACCCGAAGGCCGTGATGTACACTTAACACTCAGACTTTATTTCCCATCTATCAATTTACGAACTAACTTTTTCTTTTCACTTTATGGTTTGTATTCGGTGTCAGTGTCCTCTCTCAACTACTTTCGTATTCTTCATTTGATTTACATAATGCTCTCATTTAATTCTAGACTAATAAAAGAAAAACGTCGAAAACTCCCCCTTATATAAAATCGACTTTCCCCAGCTCAATAACCTGCAAATAAGCTTAACTATATCCAGCCATATTTTACCAATCCAGAGTTTCCAGTTCAATTCATTATACGCTACACCTACTCCTATAGTCATCACATATATATGTATAGCAGTTTACAACTCAAATTCGACAAATTTTACTTCTCGGATCATCGACGACATAAGCATGGCATTTTCATAACATAAAGTCTTTACAATTTATTTTCTCGGATCGCACTCGATAACCATAGATGACTGCAATAATTCAGAACGATCCTAAGTTACATCCCAAAAATGTCTATACACATGTACTGTGCAATTTATAATGTCATACATGGATACCCAAAATAATCCTTTTTCATACCTCAAGAGCAACAAAAGTAGCACTCGGAGGACTCAAACTAGTGTCGCTACTTTATGACATCCTCGAGGCCTTGCTCCCAAAAACTCCAAGCGGGAGTCTAACTTGTATGATCTGCGATGTTATTAATAAGGGGTGAGCAAAACCACGGCTCAGTAAGTAGCTTAAGTAAACAGATACTAGGCTCATGTCGGTCTATATATACATAATTGCATGGTAGCAGATAACAATATATATATGTATATATATATATATATGCATGACATTATATTTTATGCACTAGTGTACTCACATGAAGCCTCAAATACTGAAAACATTATAATCACAAACAAATTTTGGTTACACTTACTTCGAGCGGAGAACGATACTAAAACTGATGATCAATCACTGTATGCACGAGACCTAAAAGTACTGAAACTCATGCAAATATCAAAGTAGAATTCTGATGTATTTTCTTCAAATCGATGACTTTACAGAAAACTGATAGTTTATCCAAATTAGGCATAAAGCCTTAAATATTAAATTGAAACTGAAATCCAAAACCGATACTGCTAAATAAACTGAAACGAAAATCCAAAACAGATACTGATAACGTTAGGCATAAGCCTCAAACAATTGAAAACTGATACTGATAAAGTGTAGGCAAAGATCCCTGATAACTGATACTGATACTGATACTGATATCCATCCTAGCTAGCGATGGAGTAGGTGTCGCAAGCAACACAATACCTATGGCCATAGATTATGCTCCAGTCTCGCTGATCAGTCGAGAGCTGGAACTTGCCTGTTAAATTCTCAGACAAGCCTGATAATGCCTAGAGCTCGAGGCTCGTAAGGCGCAGATACTGATACTGATAGTCTAGAGCACAAAGCTCAATAGACGGGTAATAGAACCTAGAGCAAGGCTCAATAGGCTCGAGTGACCCAAAGGTCAATGGATTTGCCCGCACTCGAAAACATATCGAAAAACAATTCTTTCGTGTAGCTCTTAACTTTCATAGATTTCAAAATACTGATGAAAATATTTTCAAGCTTAAATATACAAAGTTTTCGAATTCATCTCGGGGTTGACTTAAACCAGAAAATTCTTAATTTAAACTGTAAGCAAGTCATTATACATAAAAGAACTCATGGATAAAACAGTTTGTATTAGAACACATTATATGTAAATGCATGTATGCGTTCGTGAAAGTCTCTTTATGCATAATGAGTTGCTACTACATGTAGTCTATTATGTTCTATGCACACATGTACCTCTAGCACAACAATAATTTCGTATTAAGATCTCAGAACTAACGTTTTTCACGTTATTTAACATGTGGCTTGGCTAGCTACAACATACAATACAGAAAAACGATATTTCAATTTCAGTCTGAGCATTCTTTTCAACTTTATATGTTAAACCTTTCTTTACGTCTTACCTTAGTAGCTCGATCGATGATATCTCGTCCTTTAATTCATAAGCTAACTTAATAAATAAGGAAATTTAAATGTTCCTACAAAATGGTACTAGTAAAGCTTACTTAACCCACTTACCTCGAGGCTTAAAATTTTCTTCCTCGAGCTTCAGAATCCTTACTCAAGTCTCCACACCGCTCCAATTCACTAGCCTTGCAGGACAGCCTTCAAGCTCCCATTTGGAAATCAACCCCACATCTGGCACTTGAGGACTCTCCAAGCAACCACTGAAAACTTCTCACCAACATAAATTTCCAGCCCTCTTTTTCAGTCACCGAAACCCCCTGTTTTGGCACCAAAATGTTTAGTCCAAACCTCTTACAAACAGCTGAACCATGCAGGAAATTTCCTGATCGAACTCTATTACTCAAACACCACTCAAGTCAGTATTTGGTTGCCCTTGTTATTGCCTTTGGAGGTGTTCTGTTTTGAGTAGCAGAATGTGTCTTTGGTCAGTTCGGTTGGCTCATGTTCTTGCCTCCTTCACAGCCAAGTCAAGCCTAAGTTACAGCTGGTTCGTGAACCACCAAAAGACCTCTTCCACAGCCTCTTAACTGATCCAAATGCAGCCACTGATCAACCTTCATTCACGCATCTAGCTGGTTTTTTTTTTCGAACCCCTTTTTTTTTCACTCAGGTTACTGCTGTTTCGGTCTTCTTCTTCTTCTGTTTCTCCTCGCCACTTCCTGCCTTAACTGAACTACAAACACTCTCTTTCCCTTCGTTTTTTTCCTGGTTCTCTTCAACCCTCTTTCTCGTGCTTCTTGTTCTCTCTTTACTGTAGGTTTTCTTCTCTCCCTCGTCTCCCTTTTTCTTCTTTTCGTTTTGCTGCAGAAAGCTTTTCCTCCCCTCTCTCAGTCCACGCTGATCATAGCTGGAGACAAGGGTTTCCTTTCTCTTCTTTCTTTCTCTCTTTTTCCTCTTCCCTTTTCGGACCGAGATCTCTCTTTTCTTTCTCTCCTTTCTTCCTTTTCTTCTTTTCCTTCTTTCCTTCTCTTTTCGATCGAGTCCCTTTCTGTTTTCGTTTGGCAGAAGCTTAGCTTCTGCCCATTTCTTTTCAAGACAGACCTGCTCCTCACGTGGGAGCAGGTGATGTCTTTGATTGGCTTCCTTAGGAAGCCAATCATATATTATTATTATATATATATTTTTAATATATATTACATATATATGTTATATATTTATTTCCTATTCAATATTTATATATACATGTACTTTTATATGTATATATATATAAATACTAATATATGTTTATCATTTCTTATATATATATATATATATATATATATTTTATACATTTTGCTATATTTTATTTCATTTTATTAATATTATTTCTTGTATTATTTAATCACATTTCCCATTCCAGTTTATAGGCATATACATTTATTTTTCTTATATTATATATATTCATCTTTATTTTCATACATATACATATATCAATAATGTCCTTAATTTAAATTTATTTTCTTTATTAAATTAACGCATGTCTTGAACTTAATTACATAAATTCTAATTTATGCTAGCACTCATCATTTATTGGTAATTGCTCCTAAGTAGAATATCCGTTTCCATTACTAAAGAAAATTACAAGTACAAACTAAATCTCAATTTCTTAACTTAGTTAATGTCTTCTATTTATCTACAAAAATAAGTACGAAATTGCAGCCTTCACAAGTTTTTCATTAAAAAATTATTAATTACCAAATCTGTTAGCTTTAAATTGACATATGTATTTTAAAATGATAAAAACTTAAGTAAGCTTAATGTTTATTTCATATTGTAAATTTGCTTTATCACACATGATTTTCTCAAACCATTTTAAGTCGAAGATCATGAGTTAATAATATATTCTTATTAGTCTTAATACTTTATAAAATGGTTTTGAATATTTTCATTAAGTAATGTTTTCAAAAATATATTTGAACACAACCTTAGAAAATTACTTAATGAGTTTTTGGACCATGTTTTCAATTTAGAAAGTCAAGAAAAACTCCCACAAAATTCTAGAATGTTTTGGGATAAATTAAAATCAAAGTCTACATCATTTCTAACTCAAAATGGCCCAGAAAAGTGTAGGAAAAACATGAGGGATCGATCCTCTAGGATGGGGGATCCATCCTGGAATGGTAGAATGCTCTTAGGAAGCAAAAAGGAAGTATGGGATCAATTCCCTAAGGGAAGGGATCGATCCCTTTACACATGAAAAGCCTCCAACGGCTAGTTTCTGTGAGATACAATAACTATATTCAGTTTTGGCTCCTACCAACGTTTAGAACCATTCAAGGGACTATAAATAGAGGCTTGGAAGCTCAAGAAACAAGAGAGAGCAACCAAGACATATCATTCCTCAATTTCTTCATCTTCTCCAAGCATCTCAAAGATTACAAGAGCTAAAATTCAATATCTTCTATCATTCTCATCTTTCTTGTATAGAATAGCACAAATATTGTATAGGATTTTCCTTGTGCTTAAACATTATAATCACTTGCCTACCTAGAGACCTTTCTTTGATTACATTCCTTGTAAACCAATTCACACCTTATAAAGGGGAGGTTTCTCTTAGGGAGGTTTCTTTTTAGCCTCAGAAAAAGAGGGAGGTTTCTTTTGAGCCTTGAAAAAGAGGGATTGTAAAGACAAATTCAAGTTAGTGAATTTGGGGAAAATCCTTGGGAGCGTCTCAAGGTAGAAGACGTAGGCAAGGTTGCCGAACCTCTATAAATCACTTGCATACATTTCTCCTTCCCTTCTCTCTTTATTTACTTGCAATTATATTTGTGTTTATTGTATTGAATTTGGATTGCATGCTTGCATAGTCTAGAGAACTTAGAAAACATTAATATAGGCTAGTGAATTTAGAGGAATTGAAAAACGACCTTAAGGTTAGTTAAAAACCAATTCACTCCCCTCTCGATATAGCCTATAGAGCCAACAAAATCAATAATAAAAAATTAATTTTGCACAACTCTTTCCCTCAATTTATGTAGTATTCTAACCAATTTTCAATTATTTTTACAACACCCAAAATTTAACATTTAATATCAAATATAAATTTAAGAAAAAAACAAAATAAAAAAAATCATGATAAAAGATTTTAATATTCTAACTTGTTATTCAAGTAATAAGTACATGAAAATAATATTTTTATTTAAAATTAAGGTTTGAAGAAAATTATACATACCTTAACTATTAACTCTTTTTTCTACATTGATCTTGGATAAATACTCAAGAAAGTAAATCTTGGGACTAATTTTGCTGGTAATTTGATCTTTAATATTATTCTCTCTTTAATCTCTTTTAACTTTTATATGTTTTGTTCATTTCTTTTTTCTCTTCTATGTTAAAAGTGATTATAAGAGACAATATAGAGTTGCTTTAGTTCTCTACATTTTATACATTTTAAATTATTTTTTTTACTTTTTTAAAACCGTAAATTCACCCCAAAATCTAATTTTGAGTAGGATCGATTTTAATATTATTATTAATTTATATATATATGGTATTTATATTAAAAAATTCAGTGGGAATAATTAACCCACTTTTATAGTGTGGCTTTTCTTTTTCTTGACCGACTTATCTTTGGCAAATGACTGAAACTTTTGCGAGTCTCTTACTCCACATCAATTTATATGAAAAAGAGAATCAAGCAAATACATTTTCAATATATGGCGTGTCAATCCCTCTACCAGTCCATACTAATAGATCATACAAGTGGGAGAAGAAAATTAAAACAAATACATTTTCCAGATGTCAAAGTGACATCTGGAAAATATATTTGTTTTAATTTTATCCCTCTACCAGTCCACACCAATAGATCATACAAGTGGGAGAAGAAAATTAAAACAAATATATTTTCCAGATGTCAGTAGTTATGGATGAATTGACAAAATCCATACAAGATAAGGTGCTTTGGTGTATGCTGCTTTGCAGATGATATTGTGCCATGTGTGAAAACTAGAGCAGAGATTGATGCAAAGTTGGAATTATGGAGACAAACGTCAGAATCAAGAGGATTTAAACTAAGCAAAGTGAAGATTGAATACATGGAGTGTAAATTCAATTCAAACAAAGTGGAAGAGCATAATGTAGTGACGTTAGATAGGGTGGTGATACCTAAGCGGGATCATTTTTGATATCTAGGGTCGATAGTACAAATGGATGGAGAGGTTGATGGTGATGTGACTCATAGGATCCAGACTATATGGAGTAAGTGGAAAAGTGTTACAGGTGTTTTGTGATAAAAGAATTCTTATATGGTTGAAAGGTAAGTTTTATAGTACAGTTATTAGACCAACATTGTTATATGGTAGTGAATGTTGGGTGACCAGGAGGATGCATACACAGAAGATGAGTGTTGTAGAAATGCAAATGCTGTGGTGATATGTGGATATACAAGAAAGGATAGAATGAGAAATAAAGATATTCATAAGATGGTTGGAGTGATACCTATCGAAGACAGATGTGTGAAAGTCATTTATGTTAGTTTCGACACGTACGACGTAGACCTGTAGATGCTCCAGCTAGAAGAATAGAGGCTATGAATGTTGAGAGAAGGGTTAAGATTAGAAGAACACCGAAAAAGACTTGGAAGAAAGTAATTTGGAAAGATATGGAGGTATTAGAGATGGATGAACACATGGCCTTGGATAAGAATGTGTGGAGGAGAATACATATGGACGAGTTAATGTGAATTTAGATATTGGTTCATATAACCTGCCCCAATCTCTTGAGATAAAGGCTCTGATGATAATGATAATTTTCCATATGTCAAACTTCCAGATGTCAAAGTTTGACATCTAGAATATATATTTGTTTTTAATTTTATCCCTTAACCAGTCCACACCAATAGATAATACAAGCTAGTGGGAGAAGAAAATTAAAACAAATACATCTTCCAGATGTCAAAGTGGCATCTGGAAAATATATTTGTTTTTATTTTTTTCTCTACCAGTCCACACCAATAGACCATACAAGTGGGAGAAGAAAATTAAAACAAATTGATATCTGGAAAATACATTTAATTTTCTTCTCTACCAGTCCACACCAATGGACCATACAAGTGAGAGAAGAAAATATATTTGTTTTAATTTTCTTCTCTACCCGTCCACACCAATAGACCATACAAGTGGGGAGAAGAAAATTAAAACAAATTGACATTTGGAAAATATATTTGTTTTAGTTTTCTTCTCCACCAGTCCACACCAATGGACAATACAAGCGGGAGAAGAAAATTAACACCAATAGACCATACAAGCGGGAGAAGAAAATTAATGTTTTAATTTTCTTCTCTCGCTTGTATGGTCTATTGGTGTGGATTGGTAGAGAAGAAAATTAACACACACTCTCTAGGACTTGGTTATATATAAATATATATATATATATATATATATATAAAATAGGATTTCACTTTTATTATCAAATTTCTTTCCTTCGATAACATTTCTCATCAACCAGTTAATCTAGATTATCTTGTAGAATTCTTCTTCAATGGCTGTTTCAATGGTTCATGAAACCTCCACATCAAATATTTCTCGATGCACTTATCATGTATTTTTGAGTTTTAGAGGTGCAGATACGCGCAAAAATTTCACCGATCATCTCTACGCAGCATTGGTGCAAGCAGGAATTCACACGTTCAGAGATGATCAAAATATGGATAGAGGAAAGAATATAAAAGATGAAATTGAAAAAGCTATATTGCGCGAGTCAAAAATTTCTATCGTTGTCTTCTCAAAAGATTATGCTTCGTCAACCTGGTGTCTTAACGAACTCGTGATGATACTCGAACATAAAAAATCTTCTCAACACATTGTTTTGCCAGTTTTCTACCATGTTGATCCTACCCAAGTCAAGAAGCAAACAGGGAATTATGCAGATGCATTTGCCAGGCATGAGGAGACCTTCAAGTCCGAACTGGACTTGGTGCAAAGATGGAGGGTTGCTTTAAAAGAAGTTGCGAATTTGGGAGGCATGGTTCTACAAGATAGGTACATATATATAATTAATCAAGTTTCGTACTATGCTGTATGCTCCTTTTTTAAAAATTGCATACTTTACATGCTCAATTGCCCATGGTGCTATAGTTTTCTCATCTATCTATATTACTTGAATACATTAAAATCCTCGTATTTTACAAAGGTAAAATATTACTAACATATCCTTTTTGATATGTCATAATTTTATTTTATTTTTAAATTTTTCATGATTTTACCAATTAATTAGTTAGGCTGAAGCTTTAATACTAATTCAAATATTTACATCATAAAAAAGTAATTAATCATTTTTATCTTGCATTTTAAAATTCTTTATGGTTAATATTCTAAATGGGTAGATGGTATGATGTTCATGTGAGTGCATGTGTCTCTAGCTGTATGTTTGTCTTCTTTGTATCTTCTCTCACTAACACATTGGTTTGGTTGATAAAGGAGTACGGAAAGAAAAAAATTTAGTTTTGACTCATACTATTATCCTCCAATTGAGGTTGAAGTTCAAAGTACAAATTTTTTTCTTCCCTAAGAGTACAATTGTTGTTGCACGAAACAACAATGATTCGTTTGCTGATGTCAGATTCTTCGATCTTCACGTTAGTCTGTCTCCAAGAAAGCTGCAAAATAGGAAAAGTCAGAAGGGGCAGGGGTTTTCCCCTGCGTGCGCACTCCGATGCTTAAGTCAGACAGGGTTTTCACAGGGTTTTAGTAGGCAAATAGAGCTTAGGGTTTAAGAATGATACCTGTGACCTATTTATAGGAGTTATATTACGCGTAATTACCTTTAAGCCCCACAGCTTAAATAATAACCCAGTGGATCATTTATGGGCCTTCTGAGTCCTCTTTCCTCTTGGGCTTAGATTATCATTTGGCTCAATGGTCTTCAACTTGATTTATAGAAAAGCCCAGTAGTCTTTAACCTGACCCACATCAATTGCTCCTTACTCTTTTACAGGGTTTACCCTGTGAAAGAGTATATAAAGAATGAGCTTTTCAAATTCTTTTGCTATCCTCTTTCTAGGATTATCACAAGAGTCTTTTCATCTTCACTTGAGGGCTCAACTAGTGAACTTCATTATTATTTGTAACAGAAACAACGTCGTGTCATCATTTCTTTTGTCAAGTGTCTTTTTAGAACATTACCGGGATACGTTTTTCTCCTCTGAGCTAAATGCTTCTCCAATGGAATATACCACCCTTCTTTTCAAATTCAAGGTCTTAGCTGACCGAAACTAAGAGCTATAAGGAGAAATTACAAGATTGCAGAGCCACCAAAGCCTTCTATTAGCCAAGAGGAAGAAAACCAAATCTGTGTTAAGGCCATGGGGGCGCATCATCAAGAAATGCCATAAGAGAGTGCATATGTTCTTAATTGGTTTCATCAGATGCGATTTGTGCTTGGTATGCTCCTAATTGGTTGAAGCTTGATCCAGATGCTGAGGATTTGGAACCTTTTCTGAGAATAGGCATTTATAAAGATCTATCTGATCTTACCAACCCTTAAGAGCCTTTTCGTTGACCCGAGATGGTCGGGGTTCTCACAGGCTTGGACGAAGAAGATTTGGATAATTGTAGCACCTTAAGACGTACATGCTTGGGTGCCTATTAGTATTGATGCTCCTTTTGAGGCAGGAGTTAATCTAGAGTGCTCCCCAGTTTGTTGTGAAAGAGCTTTAGTCTTTTACAAACTGATCAACACATTTTTAAACTCATCTATAGAGGCAACTACACTTTTACCTTGTATTAGTCTCACGTAATAATCAGACTTTCCTCGTGCACTTTTTTGCTTCAAGTTCTTTTACATATGTGGCTTATGCCGCTCAATTACTATTTCAAGCACAAGCACTTCATGCATGACTTACATTGCGCACTTTTCACCTCAAGTACATGCGTAGCCTACATTGCTCATTTTTCGCTTCAGGCTTTTAGTTTGCCTGTCTGGCACCTTTTTGTGCTTAGGGACTTTCGAATTTGCCCTTCTCGCACCCTTTGTGCTTAGGGACTTTATAGACTCGATAAGAATATAACATCATAAGAACATAACATTCGATAAAATTATAACATACCTCACAGCAGCCTGCATACTGTGTGCTCCCCAAGTTTTTCTTTGCGACTTTTTATGTCCAAAGAAGAACTTTTACTGGAGTATTGGTCTTGTCTTGCGTACTATTCACTTAAGGACTTATTAGAATATAATACGTTAAATGTAATCTGAAAAATTGTAACGTACCTCGTTTAAAGACTTATTTTTGCCCGTCTCGCACCCTCTTGTGCTTAGGGACTTGTTGTTTTGCCCGTCTCGTATCTTCTCGGTTATGGTCTTATTTTTGTCCGTCTCGCGCATTTTTCGTTTAGGGAGTTATTTGTACCCGTCTTGTATCTTCTCGCTTAGGGTCTTATTTTTGCCCGTCTCGCACATTTTTAGCTTAGGGACTTATTTGTGCCCGTCTTACGTCTTCTTCTCGCTTAGGGTCTTATTTGTGCCCGTCTCGCGCATTTTTCGCTCAGGGACTTATTTGTGCCCGTCTCGCGTCTTCTTCTCGCTTAAGGTCTCATTTGTGCCCGTCTCGCGCATTTTTCGCTTAGGGACTTTTGATTTGCCCGTCTCGCGCATTTTTCGCTTAGGGACTTTTTGTTTGCCCGTCTCGCGCACTTTTTGCTTAGGGACATGCATTTTTCGCTTAGGCACTTATTTGTGCGCATCTCGCGTCTTCTTCACGCTTAAGGTCTTATTTGTGCCTGTCTCGCGCATTTTTTGCTTAAGGACTTTTGATTTACCCGTCTCGCGCATTTTTCACTTAGGGACTTTTTGTTTGCCCGTTTCGCGCACTTTTCGCTTAGGGACTTTTGATTTGCCCGTTTCACGCATTTTTCGCTTAGGGACTTTTTGTTTGCCCGTCTCGCGCACTTTTTGCTTATGGACTTTTGATTTGCCTGTCTTGCACATTTTTCGCTTAAGGACTTTTTGTTTGCCCGTCTCGCGCACTTTTCGCTTAGGGACTTTTGATTTGCCCGTCTCGCGCATTTTTTGCTTAGGGACTTTTTGTTTGCTCGTCTCGCACACTTTTCGCTTAGGGACTTTTGATTTGCCTGTCTCGCGTATTTTTCGTTTAAGGACTTTTTGTTTGCCCGTCTCTCGCACTTTTCGCTTAGGGACTTTTGATTTGCCCGTCTTGGGGTCTTATTTTGCCCTCTTAGCATCTTCGTCATGCTTTGGGTGTTATTTTACCCGCTTGGGGTCTTACTTTGCCCTTTTAGCGTCTTCTTGGCCAGCTTCTATTTTTTCTTCTTCTATTACTGCAACATGTCTATCAAACATGAAGGATTTATCATAGTATAGATAAAAATAACTGGCCTTTCGTTCATAATGTAGTATTTTCAATTAAATGGTTAAATGGTGTAAGTAACAATATAATTGCAGTAAATGTTAAAACAATAATAGCAAATGTTTACCACCATTGCCATTCCAAGTCATTATCTTTGAAAAATCTGTAAAGTATGAGTGCTAGGATGTTCTGTTGTCAACCATGGATTGTGTACTAAGTCATGCCTTGGTACCACAAGTTGTTTTCGATCGAACCAAGCTCTCCCTGGCTTGCTGCCTTAGACGACAGTGGCTAGTGCCTGCCTCGGACACCTGCCTAATTCAATCACAATTGTTAGAGTGGACAAGAAAATCGAAAACATTGTATGAGAGTATCTCAAATCTGGTTACCACTCGTATGTCCGTGCTTGGTCGATGAAGATTATAACAATGTGTATGGTCCGGACGTTTATTTAGAGGATAGAGCCATAGATGACTTGGATAACCTCGAAGGTATACGGCTTCCTCAACAGCCGCGAAATCAGCCTAGGACTACTGAGGTTCGTGACTTGCCCAGTCCTATCGAAGTGCGTAATGAGCCTGAACATGTCGAGGCAGGCGATCAGCCCGAGCCTATCGAGGCACTGCAAGGCTTAAATGGTGACGAGCTCCAATTTTTCGATTCTACTGCCATTAATCCCATGCCAGACTTTGCGGCCGTGGCTGGCCCTCGAGTGATGCTCCCGCTTCTGAAATTGCTCCTCCGGCTCCCCAAGATCCTAGTGCTGATGCATCTTCTAAGTCGGCTGGTTTGGTTCTCACCATAGACTAGGATTTTTCATTTTTATTTTGTCTTTTCATTTCGATGTACAAATTTGTTCCTAATGAAAAGTACAATTTCTTCTTTTTTTGTCTTTTCATTTTTTACAGTACAATACCATATATTTTTACAGTATTTAGCATGCATACTTTTACACCATATAGCTCCCCAAGTTCTTTTTTGGAACATTTTTGTCATTCCTGTTTTAAAGATGAACTTTTTCTCGAGCATTATGCCTGACTCGGGTGTTCTTTACTCGCCTGCATTGTGCTAACAGGGGAATCTTGCCTATGGGTGCTGTGTTCACCTAATTTTCTTCCCTGTCATTTTATTAAAGTGGAGAGCTTGTTGCGTTTGGAATGTGCTCGCCATCCTGATTTCTTCTTTGCTAGGCGTTCAGCTAGATCACCAATCGAGCTTTGCTGTGTTTATAGAGAGTTTTTGCGGCTGGACTCGCCAAAGTCTCGCTTGCCAATCGGAGTTCTCATTGTTTGGGAAAGCGTATCCTCGCTCGGTCCTTCATTACATGGGCGTGCACCTGATGATGTACAGCGTCGCCTAATCCTTTCTCGCTTTGGTCACTTAAAATGGCTTGCCCATCTAGATCGTTCCTCGTGCCTTGACATGTGCTTTACCGAGTGAGCCTTGTTACGGAAGCTGGGCTGTGGCGTTAGTCATGCAATCGCGACATGCCACTCAATCGCTAAAAGCGTCTACTGCAGTGGTCTTGTGCTCGCCACATGACACTGCATTTGTTAGCATTGCTTCACATCCTGGGCTCACAGAAGCCATTTGCTCGTCTAGAATGCTTGCTGTGTGACTTTTTCTTGCTCGCATGGTTATCGCCTAGGATGAACCACTTTATCACGACGTAACCTGTCGAATGTGCTCACCATTACCTTTGACCTATTGGGCTAGCATGCAACCTGGGATCAGTCCTTGTGTATTTGCACTACCACCTTGCATGCGGCAGATTAACCTGTCGTGGCAGGAGTCCTTCTATTGCGGTGGTGCCTGTCGCGTGGATTGCTCTGTCACTTGGCCTGTCGCACGCCTACTCTGTCACCCAGAACTGTTTGTCAATTGGGTTTTTTGCTCATTGGTATCCCCTTGTTGCATATGCGAACAACTCCTTTCGCGTTGCCTTTCGTATAGGCTCTCGCTTGGGAGAGCAGGTCTGTCACATGGCAGGGCCAGCCATTCGTCATAAGGCTGTCGTGCGTAGGAGCAACTCTCTCGCCCAAAAGGCCTTCATGTGTGGAAGCCTGCCTCTCGCTAAAGGCTTCTCACGTACGGAGGCCTTTCTCTTGCCAAAGGCCTGCCGCGTGAAATATTGTGCTCGCCCATCACTATACTAGGCGAGCTTGGGTGCGATAGACAAGCTTATCGCGTGCGGGAACCCCTCTCCTGCCAAAGGTTTGTCGCGTGTGGAAGACCCTATCTCGCCCAAGGCCTGTCGCGAGGGAAAGCTTCTTTCTCTCCACCCTGCGCGACAGAACATGGCACTCTCTCGCACTTACGCATAACAGAACATGACACTCTCTTGCCACTTACACACAGTACTCTCTAGCCATTACGCATGACAGAACATGGCCTTCTCTCGCCCTTGTATGCATAATATATAATATATATATATATATATCTGTCTCTTGAAAGTTTTAACATGAAGGATACTGACCACGAAATTTATTATGAAAACCCGTACAAGAGTTCTTCGTATACTGTCAGTAACAATAACAAATCTAGGGGTCGTGGTTATGGAAAAGAGAATATGCATGGATTAAGTGAGCTGAACAAAGGACCTAGAGTAAAAGGGTATAAGAATCAGGATGCGACACTAGCCGCTAAAGATCAGAACCTTCCATCGACTGAGAGCAATAAGGAGAACAGTGTTTTTCTTGTTCTAGATATGGAGCAGTATAATAAAGAAGATTTTCCTGAGAGTTATTCAGATGCAAAATTTTTTGTCATTAAATCCTATAGTGAGGATAACGTCCACAAAAGTATCAAATACAATGTGTGGGTCAGTACATCTACTGGCAACAAGAAACTTGATGCAACATTTGGTGAGGCCAAGGAAAAGCCTGATGACTGTCCTGTATTTCTATTGTTCTTGGTTAATACCAGTGGACAATTTGTTGGAATAACGGAGATGGTTGGCCCAGTTGATTTTAACAAAACCGTAGAATATTGGCAACAAGACAAGTGGATTGGTTGCTTCCCTGTGAAGTGGCACCTCATCAAGGATGTGCTGAACACTTCATTAAGGCACATAACACTCGAGAACAACGAGAACAAGCCAGTCATTAATAACAGAGACACCCAGGAGGTTAACTTTGAGCAAGGGGTTCAAATTCTCAAAATCTTTAAGGATTATTCTAGTCAGATATGCATTCTTGATGATTTTGAATTTTACGAGGCTCGTCAAAAGATAATCCAGGAGAAAAAGGCTAAGCATAAGCTGTTACAAAAACAAGTTTTGAGTGGGCAGCCTAAGGATGATATTGTAACTGTAGCTCTGTGAATATTACAGCAGACACTTTCTTGAAACTAGTGCAGACACGCTTGGGTTCCTTCAAATAGCAACACAACACTGCAACCTTCCTTTATCATCGGTTTTAGACAATCACCGATGCCGCAGACACTGCCATGCTTTATTTTGAAGACTGCACATGAGATCATCTGTAGTTTATACGTGCAACGCAACTCATGGTGGATATTTGTTGGTATTTTATTAGCTTTGGTTTTGTCATGGACTTATGTGAGCACAATTAGTCTGTCTGCCAGCATTTTATTTCATTTAGTCCATAAAATAAAGCACCAAGAGGCCATGAAATATATAAGGTAAGAGTTGTATGTAGACTCCCTGAGTTTGAGCTCATAATAACCTAGTCAGCAGAGGTAGGCTAGGTAGATGTTGATCCAATATAATCAGTTCTGGTCTTCAGAAGATGAATAAAAACAGAGAAAACTATTGCTTTTATTGTGTTTTACTCAATATTTTTCTTTCAATCTCCTTCACGTGTCTTTCTTTCCTTCTTGCACATAGCAGTAACTCCACTACCTATATTATTGGCTGCCATCATCCAGGTTTTGCTGCACCACCCGATCACCTTTGTTGCCGCCTACCTTTGCTGCATCATGCCACATGCCAGCTTTTACCACCGCACGCTACTTGTTACGACCAAAGAAGCAAGATCGAAGCATTGCTCCCTACTACTACACTTGCCACATAGCCACGTTTCCACGTCAAACCATAAGCTGGACGAACTAGGTAATGGTAAGTTGTCTAGCCTGACTTCGTTCACTAAGCTCAACTCTTAAAAGCTCCTGGTGGTGCGCTTGGTTATGTGTGCTGTCCACTCTTAGGTGGAAGAAAGAACACAGGAAGCCGGCCCTGCTCTCCAAACCTTTCACTCCCGGAATGTGCTTTAATCCAAGGAAGCACTTCCCGAACATCTATATCTAAGGGATTTCGAAACCTGAGATCCTTCTTTTTTTTTTATTCGGGAACTGAAGGTGGCTAAGTCAAGGCGCCTTATCTTTCTAATCAGGTAGATTCGAGCAAAGGCCATAGATATTATAATCATTGCCAGCAACATCGCCGTCCGGTTTGGAGTAGCTAGCAGTGGTGCACAGCGATGGTCTTCAAAACAGAGTTGGACGATGTGAGTGGCAGAGCAACACCATGTCGACCAAAGCTTTCTTCCTGTCACTTCGCTCAGCCCAAGATAAACTTCTGTTGTTGCCAGTCTCTCCTTTACGCCAAGCTAACTACCCTAGCTGCTGCCTTGCCCGCGTAGTTCCTGCTGCATCACAGCCGCATAGATTTCTTGCCCCGTTGCATGCATGATTTGCAAATTCCTTGGCTGTTACGCGCGGGAGGCTGTTGAGCCCAATACCTGTCGCTCGCGGGAGGCTGTTGCGCCCGATACCTGTCACTCGTGAGAGGCTCTCTTTCGCACCCGATACCTGTCGTAGCGAGAGCCTTTCTCTCGCCAAGCTTGTCGGGCACGAAAGCCAGTAGTAAAGGTATTCTTGAAGCGTCTGTTCTTTGTTTTCCTTTTGTAGTTGACAGTAGCTTCAGAGGTGCGACGATGGTGATGATGATAATGCTTTGAGGAACCGTTGTAGCTAACAATGAAGATGATGTTCGGTGGAAGCCAACCTTACGCGCGACAGAACATGGCACTCTCTCGCCATTGTATGTGTAATAAAATATTTTTTTATTTTTATTTTTATTTTTATTTATTTATTTTTTTCGATCAAACAATGAGGAACCGTTGTACTTGTCCTTGATGTGAAGTTAATATTCTTAGGATCTATCCCAGGCTAGGACTGCAACTTAACTATGTTAGTAAATATAAATTATTCTTGTAACCAAAAATATATATATAAATTATTCCAATGCTTTTATTGTGTTGAGAGTATACGAATTTATATTCTGTTGCTTGTGTACTTTGTGTTAGCTTCTAATTTCTCTGTTGCGAGCGAGAGGCAGTGCAAAAAATTGTCTCTTGCCCAATGATATCGCCCGCTCCTTTGTACTCTGTCGCCAGAGATCTTCAAGCGACAAGCAAGGTTGTCGCCAGTAGTATGTACTCTATCGCCAATAATCTTTCGTACGGAAGGCTGTCGCTAGTTGCATGCATTATATCGCCAAAGGCCTATCGCACGTGATAGCCAGCCTCTCGCCTAATGCCTGTCTCATGCGCGAGAGCCAGTCTCTCGCCCAAGACCTTATCGCATAACTTGTGCACCCTGCCGCAGCCTAAAAACCCTATCTTTCGCAGTTCGTTTTTTTACCATCTTTTATGGCTTTTTTTGTTTGTTCCCACAGACGGCGCCAATTGTTGTTGCACGAAACAACAATGATTCGTTTGCTGACGTTGGATTCTTCGATCTTCACGTTAGTCTATCTCCAAGAAATCTGCGAAATAGGAAAAGTCAGAGGGCGCAGGGGTTTTCCCCTGCGTGCGCACTCCGATGCTTAAGTCAGACAGGGTTTTGACAAGGTTTTAGTAGGCAAATAGAGCTTAGGGTTTAAGAATGATACATGTGACCTATTTATAGGAGTTATATTGCACGTAATTACCTTTAAGCCCCACAGCTTAAATAATAACCCAGTGGATCATTTATGGGCCTTCTGAGTCCTCTTTCCTCTTGGGCTTAGATTATCATTTGGCTCAATGGTCTTCAACTTGATTTATAGAAAAGCCCAGTAGTCTTTAACCTGACCCACATCAACAACTAATGTAGTATTAGAAAAAGAATATACTGAGTTTAATTCTTGATTTACAGGTAAAGGTGTTTCGTTTATGTGCCGAGCCCACATAGCCTCTCTTTTTATAAGTTAAAATCTAAGCCCTTCCTGTTAAATAACTATGATTTTATATTACTATCGTATTAATTAAAATTAAACAAATATACCGTTTTAGGTTCCAAATATAAATGTGTAATAAAATAAGGTTATGTTACGCTGCAGAGTATGTTTGTGGTTTGTATTTGCAGGTTGAATTGAGATTCATTGATGTTTTGTTTGGTGGCTGGGTGATGGTTCATTGTTGATCTCTGTTTCGTGATTGAATGGTGTTGGATTTATGTTTTTTGATTGTTGATTTGGTTGTTTCCAAGCACAGAGTGCTGGTTTTTCGAGCATGTTGGAGTTGCCCTCCAATTGCTTGTGATTTCGCCTCAACGAACTTGTGGTCTTGTAGTGTGGGATGATGGCTGGTTTGATTATGGTTGTTGTTGTACTGCACTGTGTATTCTGGCTTTGTCAGTTGGTTCATTGTGGTCAACTGATTAAGCTAGTTTAGTTCTTGAATCATATATAAAATTTTCGTTACCTTTCAAATATACATACACACACACACGTATACATAAATTCAATAAACAGGATTCAATATCTAAAGTAATCAATTTGACATTCATTGTCTAGGTTCACAAAATGAGAGAAAAATTCAACGTAAGACTTTGTTTGGTTCAATAAAAATGGTTTTTCAAAAATGATTTTTGCATTTTCTGTTATTTGGTTGACAGAAAATTGATTGGTCATGGAAAGTTAGGCCATTTTTCTAGAAAATGTCTTCCGCTTTTGAAAAGAGGAAGACATTTTTAGAAAAATAGTTATTTTTGTGTAAAGTTATTTACCAAGTTTATAAGTATAATTTTACTCAAGTTAGATTTTATTTATGATTTTTTAAACTTTGATTTAATTTAACCCTACATAAAATGTTATTATATTAATAATTTTTTATTTAATTAGATTAAAAATTTTAAATATTAAAATATTAACATTAAAAATAGTTCAATATTTTAAGTTTAAGTATTTTATTTTATATATTAAAAATCTTGAATAATTTTGATATTTCAATAATAAATGATATTATATATTATTTTAGTAATAAATATTTTTATTAATATTTAATAATAAATAAAAATAATATAAATAATATTTTGTTATGATTTTAATATTAAATACTTTCAGTATTAAATATTTTTGATAATTCAAAAACAAATATTAATATATTATTAATAATATATATTATAAATTTAAAATAGTAATATTACTTCACAATTCTAAAAATATTAATATAAGTAATATTAGATATTTTTTATGTAACGGACCAGCCCAACCGGCCATGGCCACCCCTTTTGGGCCCACGCACAACGGTTGCTGTGACAACGCTACTCATCCTTACTGTCCGCTCTGGGTTCTAGAGGTGGCCCCCGTCACGTAGACATGGCACTTAGCCCCTCACGGATTTCTTTCGCGTCCGCCGTGACTCGAACCCCTTACTACTTGTAAGTGTCAAGTCACGACTAACCCAAAATTCTCCTTTTTCCTCTTTTTCTTCCTTTTTCTCTTTCTTTCTTTCTTCCTTTTTCTTTTTCTTTTCTTTTCTTTCTTTTCTTTTTTTCTTTTTTCTTTTTTTCTCTGGCCGGACCGGTTCAGACCGGTTTGTGCCTCATCCCGCCGGTTTGACCGGTTCCGTCGCCGGCGGTCCTCATTTCCGCCGGTTCACGCCTCCCACAGTTGGCCGACGTTGCGAGGATGCCGGATCTGGCCTCCGTTTCACCCCATCACTGGCGACGGCGCCGGATTTGGGTTCGTGGGTTTCGGCCTCTTTCTCCTCCGTTTCTTCCTTCCTTCGTCGTTTCCTTCACCGCCGGTGGTCTCCTTCACCTTCGTTGGTCCTTGTCGGTGGCGGTGGCGGTGCCCAGATCGACCGGCACCGCCGATCTCCCTTCTCCTTTTTCCTTTCGTTTTTTCCCGCTTGCTTTGCGTCATTTCCTTCGCTTTCTGCCTAGGGCCGCTGCCGTTCGCTTCCCCTCTCGCCGGCGACGTCATCCCTTCCTTTTCCCCTCGCCGGCGGTGGCAGTTCTGCCACCGACGATCTGGCTGGGAGGATCGGGTTCTTCCCGATTTTCCTTTTCCTTTCTTGTCTTTGTTTCCTTTTTGGTTTATTCACTTTCCCTTTTTAGTAATATGATACACTATATATTATATTTTAAACATATAATATATATTATATATTATATATATATTATTTCATATATAATATATTACAATATATATTATATATAAATTATATATATTGTATATTACAAAACATATATCTAATATATATATGTACATTTACATACTTTAAAATAAATAACATTTATATATATAGAATTATATAAATGTTATAATACAATATATATACCTATAAACTTTAATATAAAATAATATTTACATTTTCTATATATGTATGTATATATATTTATATATACATAAAATATTATGTTTATATACATATGTATTATTTAAATTCATGAAATAGTATATATTTTCATATATATACCAACGTATATTAAAATATACTATATAGTATTTTAAATACATATGTATTTGTATAAAATACATTTTATATAAAATTTGTAATTATATAAACATATTTTATTTTCATTTCTCATTTTCCTTATTAAATTTGAATTTTAATTTATCCAATTTAATTCTTTTTCCTCTCTCTATTATTTTTATTTTCACTTCCAATTTAATTTCCTTTACATCAATTTCCGATTCTTTCACTTTCTTAATTCTCTGGATTTTCACCAATATCCCGTTTTCGCAAAATTTTATTTATTTCCTCTTATTTAATTCCTTCAATATTTATTTTCAATATTTCTAATTTTTAGTAAACGAAAAATTTACGATTATCAGATAATATGGTTTGAGCATCGCACTAAAGGGCCAAAGATCACTTTTTCTTTGCCAGCATCATCTCATCCAAGTGAATCAATTAGTTACTTCAACTTATGCATTGTTCTTTCTCTTGTTAGCAATCATGTTTTTGAAGTTCTACCGAGTTTGATACTTTTTAATGAGACCAAGGAGATCAGGCGAGCTTATTTCTCAAGTTTCATTGGAATTCCCATTACCAACAATAACACAATTTTGTGGTTAATCCATTGGCCAACAATTGGTTTCCAATGGGAAGGTGGCAATACTTTGAGCTTCCAGGCGGTGACTTTTGATCACAACATAATAGAATTTGGCGTTATATGTGGATCAGAAAACAGCATTAGATATGAATCTGACTTTGGATATTACTATCCAGGTACGAGTACAATAATTCCAAGGCATACTAATTTATTCACTTGTTTTTTTACATGCGATTTTCTCTTGAATGATTTAATATATGAATGTTATAATTATAATAATAAAATAATAACTTTATTTATGATTAATCTCTAATTATGTGACATTTAATGCATAATAAAAACATGAATTACGTGTAAGTGACAAAAATATTAAAATTAAATAAATTTAACTACCAATTGTGACCTTGTGAACCATAATATTAATCCATTAAGGGCTAGTTTGGATAGGTAGTAAAATTAGCTTTGGCAAGATTGAAAACAACATTAGTAGTAGAGGTGGCAAATGGACGGGTTTGTGATAACCGCAAATTTTCTATTTTTGGAAATTAATATTAAAGAAAATAGATAAGAAGAAATAAATAAATTAAAGTAAATAAATAAAATTTATTTACGAGATGGGAATATTGTTGAAATTCCCGAAATTAAAGAAATGAGGAAATTGAGGAATTTAAATTTGGATAAATTGGAAATAAGGATAAGGTTGAAATTATGGAAAATAATGAAGAGAGGAAATTTAATTTGGAAAAATGGAAATCCAAATTAAATAAGAAATGAAAAAGGAAAAAAAAATTGGATATTAAGAAATCCAAATAAAATGAAATAAAATGCGTATATTATATATTTATATAATTAGATTATATAAATATATTTTGATATGTTTTTATATAAATACAGATGTATATTATTATTATACGCTTTTGTATATAAATATATATATGTATGAAATATATATATATTAAACTAAATTTAAAGTGTATAGATATATATATATATATATTATTAATACAAAATATGTATCTATATCTATATATATATATATATATATATTAATATGGTATATTTATATATATAGTTATATATATAAATATAAAAGAAATATATTAAAAAAAAAATGGAAGAAACAGAATCGGGAACTCCCGATTCTGCCTCCCGTGTGGAAGCCGGCCACCGTCGGCCGGCCAAGAAAGGAAGAAGAAAAGGAGGCGAAGCCGCCGGCGATGCGAGGAAGGCAACCGGCGACGGAAAAGGGAAGAGAAAGCGCCGGAAACAGAAGCGAAAATGAACGAAACAGAGAAGAAAAATCGGAGGAAAAGAGAAGAGGGAATCCGCGGTGCCGGCCGTTCCAGGCACCGCCACCCCAACCCGAACCTCGGTGGAGGTGAAGGGAAGATGAAGGAGGCCACCGGCGAGGCCAACGACGGCGGAGAAGGGAAGAAACAGAGGAGAAAAGGGCCGAAACCCACGGACCCAGATCCGGCGCCGTCGCCGGTGATGGGGAAAAACCGAGACCAGATCCGGCCTCCCTGCAACCATGGCTAGCTGTGGAAGGTGCGAACCGGCGGTGATGCCGGCGGGAAGAGGCCGAACCGGCCAGCAGAAGTGAACCGGCCTGAACCGGTCCGAACCGGTTCAGGCCAGAAAAAAAAAAAAACAGAAAAAAAAAATATGAAAGGAAAAAGAGAAAGGAAAAGAAGAAAGGAAAAGAAAAGAAAAGAAAGAGAAAGAAGAAGAAAAAGAAAGAGAAGAAAAGGAAGGAAAGAAAAGAAAAAGAATTGGTAAGGAACTGAAAGACTTTATTTTTGTTCCTTTTGAATTTATGGAATTTATTAGAAATTGATGGATTATTTTCTAAATGAAAATATGTGTTAATTATTGAAATTGTAGCAAAAACGAAAATGAGACGAATGGCGGAGTTCGACAAGGCTCGAAAAATCAGAAAGTGCGCTAAGCTTGGCGAATAGGTAAGATACTTTTATAAAGCATTAGTAGCTTTATATTGTATGTGGGAATTATGATATTTTTATATGATGCATTGATGAAATGATTTTTATGGAATTGTGATATTTTTATATATGATGCATTGATTTAATTGATATTAAAAATGCTAAGAGGACCCACAACTGATGGTGGGGGTCTTAGTAGAGACGTAGGAATTGTGAGAATCAACGGCTGTGATATAAATTGTCTTTCCCTTGCAGGAGGTTAGGGAAAATTAAGCTGTTATGCTGCCGAAATTTTTAGGAAAATATTTGAGGAAAAAGATTAAGTTTCTCACATAAATGGAATCTTGGAAATAATTATTGAAAATAAATATTGAAAGGATTTTATGGTATTATCGAAAGAGTTTGATATTGAAATCGATGAGAAGATAGATCGTTGAAAACGATAATGTGATGAATTATATGGTTTAAACCTTATAGAATTGATAAATCAAGTAAATTTGAATATCACAAATGGTATCAAGTTGAGATTGAGGTGAAATCATTTATTTGACGGATCACAGATAAAGGTGATGATAATTATATGATACAACTTAAAAGAGAAAAATCGAAGTTGTGATTTAGATGGTCGAATGATAGAATTGCGGAATTATCAATCGAGTGACGATTATAGGATTGATAAATTCAAATAAATGGACCGTCTTAGTGGTATGAACTGAGATTTTTGGCAATAATATGGATAGTCGCAAGGCGACTTAAATGATTGAAATACTGTTGATAGTGGAAATTGGCAAATTCTTTTAAGTGGTGAATTGCCAATCAAAAATTGAATTGAGGACGTTTATGGATAATTTTAACATGATATTACATTCTACAGGCCAGATGAAAAGTGAAGTGAGGATTGCGATATGATTTTTATGATAGTGAATGAAAAATAAACCGCAAGTCGAAAATTCTGAATATGTACCAATAGGTCAAACCATAAATGGATTTGATATGCGATTATTGATCTTGTGGTTCTACGATCCTCGATGTCGACTCTGGAATAGATATCGAATGAGGATATTAGTATTTCATAATTTCAGTATCCTGATGGCTATATGGAAACATGATATTTAGATGCTCATAGATACTAAGAGGATTCACACTGATGATGTGGTTCTAGTATCGATAATAAAAGTACAATTGATTATTATAGTCGATAATTATCGAAAAAGGATATTGAATACCGAATGGTTTGAATACCAAGTGATCTGGTTATTAAATGATTAGAGTATTGAGAAATCTGAATACTGAATGAAATGAATCTTGAATGATTTGAATAGTGATTTACTGGTTTGATAGAAAGAAAGTCCTGAAATCGAATAACTGATGGTGATAAAGTTAAATGAATCGCTTCAGCGTATTTGATGGAAATAATACTAAAGTTGCATACTGAAATGTTTTATAGCATCGCATTTAAGCATGCTTTTCTTGCAACTTGAAACATTTTAATAATGTTTATATGAATACTGAAAAGTATTGATTTGTTTTGAAATGAAAGTATATGGTAGATATATATATATTTTGATATATGAAATATCCTACAGAATTTTACCATATGCTTTACATGATATTGAAAATAAAGCTATAGATTTAAATGTTTTATGAGACTGTAGGCACCCTAAAAGAATTAAATTCAATAAAGCATAGTGGAAACCGCCTAATTGGAGCTTTGCTCATTAGGCAGATATGCTTGTCCGACAATAGTCGTGGACAGGTCTCAGTCACGCCTGATCAGTGGGGCTGAGAGAGATGAGGTCTATGGCCATAGATAGCGCCCTAGTTGGTTTCCAGGGGACGATGACATGATTTTCACTGCTAGCTACAGTGATTTAAGTCTTTATTGATAGAGAGATGATAGGGATCTAGCCTAGTCTCTAACCGATATGATATGAAGTCTAGAGTATGATTTTATTGATATGAACTCTAGACTTGACATGATTTATATTGTACATGAAACAAATTTGAAATGAAATATGTTTTGAAACAGTACATGTTTTAAAAGTCCATGAGATATGATTTCGACACTTATATGATTTATATGTGATTTTGTGTCGAACATGGCATGATATGTGGTCTAGAGTAGAGTTTGATTTGATATGAACTCTAGACCTGATATGATTTACAGAATATGTTTTAAAAGTATATGATAAATGATTTCGACACTTACATGATTTATATAAGATTTTGTGTCGAATTTGAAATGATATGCGGTTTAGAGTATAGACTGATTTGATATGAACTCTAAACCTGATATGATTTATAGTATATGAAAAATGTTTTAAAACCGCACATGTTTTAGACATGCTCCGAAAATGAATACATGAACTGAAATTGAACATGTTTCTATCATGCCTTAAAGACAAATTCGAAATGAATTGGAAATCCATATGTTGAGCATGTCATAAAGTATATATGATATGATTTGAAATGATAGCGGTTTATACAGAAAAATTACATGAATTGCATGTTAACCTTGATATGATAATATGCTTAGCACATGAGAATTCTATGAGGAATGTCGTGACTCGACGTTAATGATGTTTCATCTATACGATGACATGAGATGATATGATATATGAACATGAGATTGATATGAAGAGAATTCTGATCTCACTCTATCGTGATCATAAATTCCCATACGATAAGTGATATGAATTGATATAAGACGGGAATATGATTGTTAAATGTAAAGTGACTCGATAGGATATCTCAATTAAACATGAAGAATATATGAGGAACATCATGACTCGGTGGTAACGATATTTCATCTATATGATGTCATGATATGATATGAAACAGGAATATAGAAATACATGAAGAGAATTATGACTTCGTACCACCGTTATCATGATCCACAATATGAGAATTGATAAGAGATGATATGAGAATTGATAAGAGATAGAATACAGAAATATGATTATGAAATGAAAAGTGAAAATGAGAAGTGATAATGAGATGTATCGATGAGAAAGGATTAACTGTAATTGCATCCTTGCAAGTTTTAAGCATTGCAGTTTAAGGCAGTATAATCCCACTCTTGTATTTATATTAGTATCTTACTGAGCCGTGGTTTTGCTCACCCCACTAAATTTCATCTCTTTCAGATTATTGAAGTTAACATCTGCCATGTGAGCTGCTCAGTGGGCATCGGAGACGGTATATGGACTTGGTACTAAACTTTTGAGGTATATGTTTCTTATAAAATACTTGTTTACATGTAAGACTTAAATTGATGCACAGTACATATTCGGTTTAATAAGTCGGGATGTAACTAAGAACCGTTTCCGTGTTTGTTAAATATTTAAATGAAATAACTATAGGTCACCTAAATAGTATAGTGACTACACTGACACCGAATACAAACCTTAAAATAAAAAAGAAAAATTTAGTCCATAAATTTGTAGACTAAGAAAAGTATAAGTATTAAAGGAAAGTCGCGGTCTTCGGGTCGTGACAGATTTAATGGTATCAGAGCCTGGTTTGTCTAGTACGTGTCGGTGTAGTTGAGACAGTGATAGTGTTACATCCCATGTACTGTGTAGTGTCTACATGTAAACTTGTTGATTTTCAATCGGTACCAAGATTAGTCAGCTATTGGTATGGGTGATACCAGTCGATGGCTTATTGAAATAGGCTGGGCTTTGACATAAAAATGCCAATCGATGGTCTATTGAAACGGGCTGGAAACCGTTAATGAACGGCATCGATACGGTATAAAAGAATTGTGTATCACCTTAAAGGAATAGGATATGAATGATCAAGAATGATTGATTGAGGCAATTGATATTGGAAGATAATGTAATGATGGTATAGAATATGATCGATATGTGAACTGAAAAGGGGTTGAAAGAGGTAAAGGAATCGCCATTGAAAATGATCGAACAAAAGTATATGGCTTAATTGAAAGTACAATCCCACCTTAATTATGAGGACTATTGGAAATTGAAACTATGATTTCGAGTTATAAGGGAGCACGAATATGAAACAGTTTTCGAATTTAAGACTGCAAGTGATTTCACTTTGGTTATCACATCGAGATGTAATAAGAATACTACATGAAAAGAGATATAGAGATAAAATGATTAATAAATGTTGCATTTATGGTAAGAGATGATTAACAGTAAAGTCTGCAATGAGGTGCAGCCTTGAATTATCAATGTGACAATGAGTGTTGTGGGATAATACGAAACTCAAAAGAAATATGATATTATAGAAGTGATTATAGACTGATTGATCAAATTGAATCACTTTTTCATTTTCAGGCTTCTAGATTCCTCTAATGCCTTAGTCGAAATATAAATATGAAACGGAGAGAATGTATGTGAAGTTCCAGTGAGCATTATATGTGATGGAATCTTGAATTGCCATATGTTTATGGAAAATAGTAAAAAGCTTTGGGATTCCAAATTTATTGACGGCATCGCTCCATACTGTTATGAAAATTCAAGCGTAATGTGGAAACGCTCGAAGATATGTTGAAAGAGCGAATGCACGATATTTAAAAGCTACTGGGACAATTACATACTACTGATTAAATCGGTAAACGATAGTTACTAAACTATATCGACTTGGCATCAAATGAGAGAAACGAATGATGAATGGTGTGAAACAGCTATTATGTGAAAAGAGATAGAAAGTGATAACTCCCAAGGTGATAAGAAATTTAAGGGAGTATAAGTATATGATGAGAAATAATATATTATGATCTTAGAGGTATACTGGCAATATAATTTGGATGATGATCTAAAGAACAAGAATGATAAGCACATAGGATGCTACCACCTTATGAATTAAGTTAAATTCGGAGGACCGAATTTCTTAAGGTGGGGAGAATGTGATAACCGCAAATTTTCTATTTTTGGAAATTAATATTAAAGAAAATAGATAAGAGGAAATAAATAAATTAAAGTAAATAAATAAAATTTATTTACGAGATGGGAATATTGTTGAAATTCCCGAAATTAAAGAAATGAGGAAATTGAGGAATTTAAATTTGGATAAATTGGAAATAAGGATAAGGTTAAAATTATGGAAAATAATGAAGAGAGGAAATTTAATTTGGAAAAATGGAAATCCAAATTAAATAAGAAATGAAAAAGGAAAAAAAAAATTGGATATTAAGAAATCCAAATAAAATGAAATAAAATGCGTATATTATATATTTATATAATTAGATTATATAAATATATTTTGATATGTTTTTATATAAATACAGATGTATATTATTATTATACGCTTTTGTATATAAATATATATATGTATGAAATATATATAGATTAAACTAAATTTAAAGTGTATAGATATATATATATATATTATTAATACAAAATATGTATCTATATCTATATATATATATATTAATATGGTATATTTATATATATAGTTATATATATAAATATAAAAGAAATATATTAAAAAAAAAATGGAAGAAACAGAATCGGGAACTCCCGATTCTGCCTCCCGTGTGGAAGCCGGCCACCGTCGGCCGGCCAAGAAAGGAAGAAGAAAAGGAGGCGAAGCCGCCGGCGATGCGAGGAAGGCAACCGGCGACGGAAAAGGGAAGAGAAAGCGCCGGAAACAGAAGCGAAAATGAACGAAACAGAGAAGAAAAATCGGAGGAAAAGAGAAGAGGGAATCCGCGGTGCCGGCCGTTCCAGGCACCGCCACCCCAACCCGAACCTCGGTGGAGGTGAAGGGAAGATGAAGGAGGCCACCGGCGAGGCCAACGACGGCGGAGAAGGGAAGAAACAGAGGAGAAAAGGGCCGAAACCCACGGACCCAGATCCGGCGCCGTCGCCGGTGATGGGGAAAAACCGAGACCAGATCCGGCCTCCCTGCAACCATGGCTAGCTGTGGAAGGTGCGAACCGGCGGTGATGCCGGCGGGAAGAGGCCGAACCGGCCAGCAGAAGTGAACCGGCCTGAACCGGTCCGAACCGGTTCAGGCCAGAAAAAAAAAAAACAGAAAAAAAAAATATGAAAGGAAAAAGAGAAAGGAAAAGAAGAAAGGAAAAGAAAAGAAAAGAAAGAGAAAGAAGAAGAAAAAGAAAGAGAAGAAAAGGAAGGAAAGAAAAGAAAAAAAATTGGTAAGGAACTGAAAGACTTTATTTTTGTTCCTTTTGAATTTATGGAATTTATTAGAAATTGATGGATTATTTTCTAAATGAAAATATGTGTTAATTATTGAAATTGTAGCAAAAACGAAAATGAGACGAATGGCGGAGTTCGACAAGGCTCGAAAAATCAGAAAGTGCGCTAAGCTTGGCGAATAGGTAAGATACTTTTATAAAGCATTAGTAGCTTTATATTGTATGTGGGAATTATGATATTTTTATATGATGCATTGATGAAATGATTTTTATGGAATTGTGATATTTTTATATATGATGCATTGATTTAATTGATATTAAAAATGCTAAGAGGACCCACAACTGATGGTGGGGGTCTTAGTAGAGACGTAGGAATTGTGAGAATCAACGGCTGTGATATAAATTGTCTTTCCCTTGCAGGAGGTTAGGGAAAATTAAGCTGTTATGCTGCCGAAATTTTTAGGAAAATATTTGAGGAAAAAGATTAAGTTTCTCACATAAATGGAATCTTGGAAATAATTATTGAAAATAAATATTGAAAGGATTTTATGGTATTATCGAAAGAGTTTGATATTGAAATCGATGAGAAGATAGATCGTTGAAAACGATAATGTGATGAATTATATGGTTTAAACCTTATAGAATTGATAAATCAAGTAAATTTGAATATCACAAATGGTATCAAGTTGAGATTGAGGTGAAATCATTTATTTGACGGATCACAGATAAAGGTGATGATAATTATATGATACAACTTAAAAGAGAAAAATCGAAGTTGTGATTTAGATGGTCGAATGATAGAATTGCGGAATTATCAATCGAGTGACGATTATAGGATTGATAAATTCAAATAAATGGACCGTCTTAGTGGTATGAACTGAGATTTTTGGCAATAATATGGATAGTCGCAAGGCGACTTAAATGATTGAAATACTGTTGATAGTGGAAATTGGCAAATTCTTTTAAGTGGTGAATTGCCAATCAAAAATTGAATTGAGGACGTTTATGGATAATTTTAACATGATATTACATTCTACAGGCCAGATGAAAAGTGAAGTGAGGATTGCGATATGATTTTTATGATAGTGAATGAAAAATAAACCGCAAGTCGAAAATTCTGAATATGTACCAATAGGTCAAACCATAAATGGATTTGATATGCGATTATTGATCTTGTGGTTCTACGATCCTCGATGTCGACTCTGGAATAGATATCGAATGAGGATATTAGTATTTCATAATTTCAGTATCCTGATGGCTATATGGAAACATGATATTTAGATGCTCATAGATACTAAGAGGATTCACACTGATGATGTGGTTCTAGTATCGATAATAAAAGTACAATTGATTATTATAGTCGATAATTATCGAAAAAGGATATTGAATACCGAATGGTTTGAATACCAAGTGATCTGGTTATTAAATGATTAGAGTATTGAGAAATCTGAATACTGAATGAAATGAATCTTGAATGATTTGAATAGTGATTTACTGGTTTGATAGAAAGAAAGTCCTGAAATCGAATAACTGATGGTGATAAAGTTAAATGAATCGCTTCAGCGTATTTGATGGAAATAATACTAAAGTTGCATACTGAAATGTTTTATAGCATCGCATTTAAGCATGCTTTTCTTGCAACTTGAAACATTTTAATAATGTTTATATGAATACTGAAAAGTATTGATTTGTTTTGAAATGAAAGTATATGGTAGATATATATATATTTTGATATATGAAATATCCTACAGAATTTTACCATATGCTTTACATGATATTGAAAATAAAGCTATAGATTTAAATGTTTTATGAGACTGTAGGCACCCTAAAAGAATTAAATTCAATAAAGCATAGTGGAAACCGCCTAATTGGAGCTTTGCTCATTAGGCAGATATGCTTGTCCGACAATAGTCGTGGACAGGTCTCAGTCACGCCTGATCAGTGGGGCTGAGAGAGATGAGGTCTATGGCCATAGATAGCGCCCTAGTTGGTTTCCAGGGGACGATGACATGATTTTCACTGCTAGCTACAGTGATTTAAGTCTTTATTGATAGAGAGATGATAGGGATCTAGCCTAGTCTCTAACCGATATGATATGAAGTCTAGAGTATGATTTTATTGATATGAACTCTAGACTTGACATGATTTATATTGTACATGAAACAAATTTGAAATGAAATATGTTTTGAAACAGTACATGTTTTAAAAGTCCATGAGATATGATTTCGACACTTATATGATTTATATGTGATTTTGTGTCGAACATGGCATGATATGTGGTCTAGAGTAGAGTTTGATTTGATATGAACTCTAGACCTGATATGATTTACAGAATATGTTTTAAAAGTATATGATAAATGATTTCGACACTTACATGATTTATATAAGATTTTGTGTCGAATTTGAAATGATATGCGGTTTAGAGTATAGACTGATTTGATATGAACTCTAAACCTGATATGATTTATAGTATATGAAAAATGTTTTAAAACCGCACATGTTTTAGACATGCTCCGAAAATGAATACATGAACTGAAATTGAACATGTTTCTATCATGCCTTAAAGACAAATTCGAAATGAATTGGAAATCCATATGTTGAGCATGTCATAAAGTATATATGATATGATTTGAAATGATAGCGGTTTATACAGAAAAATTACATGAATTGCATGTTAACCCTGATATGATAATATGCTTAGCACATGAGAATTCTATGAGGAATGTCGTGACTCGACGTTAATGATGTTTCATCTATACGATGACATGAGATGATATGATATATGAACATGAGATTGATATGAAGAGAATTCTGATCTCACTCTATCGTGATCATAAATTCCCATACGATAAGTGATATGAATTGATATAAGACGGGAATATGATTGTTAAATGTAAAGTGACTCGATAGGATATCTCAATTAAACATGAAGAATATATGAGGAACATCATGACTCGGTGGTAACGATATTTCATCTATATGATGTCATGATATGATATGAAACAGGAATATAGAAATACATGAAGAGAATTATGACTTCGTACCACCGTTATCATGATCCACAATATGAGAATTGATAAGAGATGATATGAGAATTGATAAGAGATAGAATACAGAAATATGATTATGAAATGAAAAGTGAAAATGAGAAGTGATAATGAGATGTATCGATGAGAAAGGATTAACTGTAATTGCATCCTTGCAAGTTTTAAGCATTGCAGTTTAAGGCAGTATAATCCCACTCTTGTATTTATATTAGTATCTTACTGAGCCGTGGTTTTGCTCACCCCACTAAATTTCATCTCTTTCAGATTATTGAAGTTAACATCTGCCATGTGAGCTGCTCAGTGGGCATCGGAGACGGTATATGGACTTGGTACTAAACTTTTGAGGTATATGTTTCTTATAAAATACTTGTTTACATGTAAGACTTAAATTGATGCACAGTACATATTCGGTTTAATAAGTCGGGATGTAACTAAGAACCGTTTCCGTGTTTGTTAAATATTTAAATGAAATAACTATAGGTCACCTAAATAGTATAGTGACTACACTGACACCGAATACAAACCTTAAAATAAAAAAGAAAAATTTAGTCCATAAATTTGTAGACTAAGAAAAGTATAAGTATTAAAGGAAAGTCGCGGTCTTCGGGTCGTGACAGGGTTGGATCGGGTTTGGGTTGGATCATTTTGGATCGGATCATTTTGGGTTAAGGAAAAATCGGATCATTTCGGATTCGGATAATTTCGGGTTCGGATAAGGTCGGGTTTGGGTCAAGGAAAAATCGGTCTATTTCGGATTTGGATCATTTCAGGTTCGGATAAGGTCGGGTTTGGGTCAAGGAAAAATCGGTCTATTTCGGGTTCGAATCATTTCGGGTTCGGATAAGGTCGGGTTTGGGTCGTTGAGTCTTTTAGTCAATTCGGGTTGGTCAGTTTTGGATTCGGGTCGATTGGACAGATTTATTGGATTAAGCTTTGGTCATCTTGATGTGATTTAGTATGAAAATCAACTGAAATCATATTTCTAAAAATTACAAAACTCATGAAAATAAAATTTTCTTCTTATATGACCTAGAGTACAATTGGGATTGAAACAATCAAAATATTTAATAATCTGTATGATAGTTTTCTTTATAATATATTTACCAATAGTCATAAATTAATTACATTTTTTTCATTTTATTTTTATTATCTACAATAATTAATAACTTTTGAATCAAAGTGATTTAATAATCTCCATTAAATATCATAAAACAGTATTATCTATCTCTTTAATATATTTTGATTTTTTGTAGAATAATTAGAGACATTAGTGTAAATGATATAACTTCTGTACTCTATTATAGATTAACCATTAAGTAATTATATATTAGGTTCAAATGAATGCAATATAAAAGTGAATATTTAAATTTAACTAGATTAAAAAAATATATAACACTCATATTATTGAAAAAAATTATATTTTTACTATATTAAAATACTTTGATATTTAATTTTAACATTTAAATATTTATTGATAATATTAAATTTAAGTTTGAATCTTTTTAGGTTTGGGTAAATTTGGATTTGGGTCAATTTGGGTTTGGATCAATTCGGGTTCGGCTTAATCTAAATTCGATGAATTTGGATTCGGATCAATTCGGGTTCGGATTCGGTCGGGTTTGGATCAATGTAAATTTGGATAAATTCGGTTTCAGATCATTTCGGATTCGGATCGGTTTGGATTTGGGTTGTTGACTTTTTTAGTCAAATCGGATCGATCGGGTTTGGATTCGGATTAATTGGACTGGTTTTTTGGGTCGGGTCAACTTTTGCCACCTCTAGTTGGTAGTGAGAATACTTACTGTAGCAGTAAAATTGGATAATGAATGGTGATATGTGTTTGAATTGAATTGCAATGGTTGTTATGAGGTTAGAGTAGTGAAAAAAAAGTGACAATCAAGAACATTTGTATGAACATTTGTATATAATAAAATTTCTAATATGTATTTTACATTTATTAAATTAATAAAATAATAATATTAAAAAATAATAAACTGATACTAAAATTTTTTTTAGTTCAAGTAATATTTTTCCGTTAAATAGCAACAATTGTATTTAAGAAATAAATTAAAAATTTTAAAATAAAAATTAACAAAAAATATATATTAAATGTAAAAAATGAAATAACTAACAAAAATAAATAATGTAAACTCTTTAAGTAAATAATTTAATAAAATAAAAATTATTAGAAATTAATTTTAAAAAAAGGTTAAAATGAGATTTTTTTCCCACGATAGCTTGCCCCCTTCCAAACTGTCCATAAAATTTTTTGAGATATTCAACAATTAAATTTAATCATATTTCTAAATTTTGTTAATTGATTTAGGTATTTGAGTCCATGTTTCCCTACATGATTCTTTATATATCATAGGATAAATTTTATTTAGGTCCTTTAATTTTAACCTTAATTCATGATTAGTTTATTAGTATGAAAAATAGACATTTTAATCTAAAATTATCAATTCAATGTTACAAAAAAAATCATTCCATTAAGTCACTACTAAAAAACCAACTTAAACATTTGTTCCTCATGTAATGTGTATAATACATCATTTTGGTATTGAAAATTAAAAATTCTACATAAAATAAATTTTTTAAAAATAATAGAATAATAGTAAAGTTCATTGTTGATACCAAATGATATGATTTTATTTATTCTAGCTTAGTAATTGAATGATATATATTAACATTGGTTATGGTATAGGAGTAAAGTGTCTATTTTCAAAATTAATGAACTAAAATTGAATTATAACAAAATCTTGAAGACCTTAATGAAACTTATTCTATATTGTATTAGTGGGGAGTCCTGTTTTGCGAGGGTAAAAATTTATAAATATCATTAATATTTGAAATATATGAATATATAGTATTTTATACTTATATTTTATTGTATTTTTTTATATGTTGAGCAAATTAATTTTCTAAATATTCTTACACATTGATGGAATTTTTCATATGGATTATGAAAAAATAAAAATAAATATAAAAACTTATATTATGGAACCCAACCAATTTTGAGGTTGTTATGAAATAATGGAACCAGTTATTTTTTATTTGATTATAAAATTAAAATTTAAATATTTTAATTATTTCAAATTAAGCTAATTTGGGGTTGTTTTCGAGTAACGAAGTCAATTATTTAAATTGAGTAATCAGAGTGTCCCTTTTTTGTGTAAAAAATGAAGCGATTTTGTAAATTTTTATATTAAATATTTATTAGTGATGAGTCGGTATTCCATTGGTGATCCATCAGTAAAAAATTATTTTATATTAAATCTCCATTTTCTATCTTATTTTATTATTTTATTTTTTTTAATTTGTCTTTCAAAGTAATTATATACAAATTAAAATACACCCAAATAGTTAGAAAATAAAAAAAAATAAATTTTACATTTCATTGATAAAAAATGTAGTAACATTTCATACAATTGTTCATCAATTCTAATTATATAGGTAGGAACAAAAGAAAATGTCAAAACCCAATCCTGTAAGTTTTTCAGTATCTGCTTCATCTTAATTTTGATAATTCTCAAAATCAGTTTCAGTTTCAGCTTCGATGACACCAACCGGACATAAATAGATTAATTTATATACCAAAAATTCCCTTAAAATGTAAAAAAAAAAAATAAAGGAAGCTCTGTCAAGAATGAGCTATGTAGCACAAAATAAAGGAGTTGCACAATGCCTGCATAATAAGTGTCACAAATTATCTTTTATACATAATATAACCCAAGACACTTTTTAACTCAAAAAAAACCCAGAACAGATATCATATGGCGCACATGTTATGAATTCTTTTAATATTAGATTTAAAGTAAAAAAAAAAAAAGGCCCAAGATAGGTGTGATATGGAGAACATGTTAAAAAGTTCTCCCAAGATAATGTCACATGGAGAACATAATAGGGATTCTTTTAATATTATAATAATAGTATAGTTAAAATATGTGGGCATGTGCTATTTAATGGTAAGACAAAGACCTTGGTAGTACAAATCTTTAAATTAACTAGAAATTTACACATTAACCGATATTTTCTTAAATTAAACCCAATTGATTATCACCTTATGAAATTTGTAAGATAAAAAACAAGTAAAAATTCATAATATATAGTAATGAAATACGAATAGTCAAGATTAGATAAATCTTTTCTATGGAATGAAAAAAAGGATAAAATTTTAATAAGTAGGAGTAGCTTTGGTATTTTTATTTCCACGTTTTTTTTTCTTAGATTCATTTTTTCAACTTGTGTAAGTTTCGTTTTATTTGAAGTTAACTCTGTAATATCTATCCATATGTATATAGCTATAAGTTGATTTTTTTTTCTTTGTACTATACATAGATATATGGGTTGTTTTTATTGCACTTGTAAATTCTATTCACACATTGTCATAAAAACATAACACATCTAATTGATGAATGATAACTAGAATTGATGATAATAATGACATCTATTTATCATGTTTCTTAGGAATTGAAGAGCATGTAACAAGACACATGGAATTGGAATTAACCGAAAATCTGTTCAATAATTTAGACTCTCGTGGAAATGCCAAAGTGCAAATTTACAATCATATGGAGGAATCAAACGCGGTTGCTTCCCCACAGGTGTTATGTTTACTTTTCAAAGTTTAGTTTTATTGATATTTTTACTTTATTTGTTATTTATTTTTTGCTTTCATATCAATTTTTATAAAAGAAAAAAAAAGACAAACAGGGACGTAACTACATATTAAATAGTGAGATCAATCGACCCCACTCAATTTTAAAAAAATTAGTTATGAGATTAAAATAGTAAGTTTTTTTTTTAATAATTTTCTTATACTAATTCTATTGAAATTAAATAAAAAATTTAAAGAGAGAGATCAAACAACTAGTTTTTTCTCGGTTTCTATAATGAAAATAACATATAATTTTTTAAAAAAAATCTAAAATTGTCCTTATATTTTAAAAAGGGTTATGAAGTTGCACCCAGTAAGGATTTTTCATCTAGTTATTAAATTATTGGTTGTTGATTTGATTTATTCCTTAATTCGTTTTTTTTTCTTTTTGATGTACATTAAAAGAATGATTGATTATGATTTTAATTATTACTATCATCAGTAATTCATCAAAAAAAAAACATTAATTCGATATAATATGACCACGCAAATAAGATTATTTGATTACAAAGTGAACTGTGACATGTTTAAATATGTTACCAATCTTTAATTTTTTTAGTGTTTTTTTTGTATTTTAAACACATCGTTTGTCTCCTGCTTTTAGAAGAAGAAAAAAGAACAATGTAAAAATTCAACCCATAAAATTTATGGAAAATTATTTTAGGCATGACATAATATCTCATTGCATTATATTTACTTTTGTAATGAAATAAGGCAATATATTTCATATTTTTGTAAAGATAGAATTTGTGAATTTCACCATGAGGTTTATTTTTTTTAAATATGACCCATGGAATTTTATGCTTTAAAAAAATGGACCTAAAATATATGCTTTTCTAGAACAAAATCCTAAAATTTATGCTTTATTATTTCTCTCATTTTTTTGATATAATTGAGTACTTCTATAACTTACTATAATTTTAATTCAATGTTACAGGTGTTATATGATTCTGCTATAATTTCAGAATATTATTCATCCAACGATGTTTTTTTTTATCGCTACGGCACTTGTGTTTCGAGGCCTAGGATTTCATTTATGGTGCCCCCAAACTATAGTGGAAATATTAGCTGGCTAAAATCATTCATCATTCTTTATGCCAATAATGATAAAACATGGGATTTCTTTCCACGAGTAGAGATAGTGAATGAGACCAAAGGCACAAAGTGGAGCCATGGTATACATTTCATCGGAATCCGTGAAACCAAAAACACCGTAATCACTTGGTTAAGTTGTTGGAAATTTACGGAGGAACTAGAAGCTGGTGATCTTGTGAACTTTACAGTGCTTTCAGATTTACATTTAATAAAAAGTGATATCGACCTTGTATATGATTATGAGCCAGTCGATCAAGACAATCTCGTTGATCGGTACTTGCGAGATATGACTAAATGTTCAACTCAATTTGTTGGGACTTATGTATATCATCTGTTTAAATCCCATAGAGCATTGTATAGGATGAGTTTAAATAAAGAGTGACTGATTGATTATAGAAATGGTAATGGGTAGGGTTTCAGCTTATTTTGATGTATCTAACTCCAAACCCAATTATATGCTATCTATTTAAACCTTATAATTATTTAATTATTTTTTAAACTTTGTTACTTGAACCCTATCCTAATAATTTTAATACTATTCATTTACTATCTAATCCGTTTAATTACTCGATTTTTAAGTCAAAATTTTGACTCTCAAACTAATTCAAAGAGCACCAATTACTTGACTCGAACCCAAACTTGAATCCAAGTGTTGTTACACAAAACAACAATGAGTATTGTTAACGTAAGTGTTTGTCTCTTTCTCCACAAGTCTCCAAAAAGCTTCTGTAAAACAAGTCAGAGGAATGCAAGGGATGGTTCCTTGCGTAGGCACTCCGATGATTAAGTCAGCCAAAGATTCTTGAGTATTTGGAAACGTAAAAGCCAAAAATCAAAAATTAGGGAATAGAATAATACCTGTGGTCTATTTATAGGCTAATAAATTACCAGTACTGCAGAGTAATTACGTGGAAGGCAATTTCATCCTTTTAAAGGAGTTTGTGTTCCAACACGACTCTAACACCATTAATTTGAGGCGAAAGAGGTTTGTCACATGGCGGGAGGTCACAGAACGTAGCCACAGTCATCCGGAGGTAGGCATAACGTGGGTGGTCAACCGAGATCTGTCGCAAGTGACAGAGTCCCTTCCGCTGGCAGGAGGAGTCTCCCGCATATTGACTCGTAAGTCTTATGATATCTCTCGCCTAATATCGCGTGGCCCAATGATGTTATGCCATGTGGCAGCCTCTGTTGTCTTTTGGGCCTCAGCCTAGTGGATGTGAGCTTATCCATATCAATTGCTCCCCACTCTCTTATTGGATTTTTTCCAATAAAGAGAGTAGATATATATATACACACTTGGATCTGAGATGTTTTGGTCTTTTCCTGAATTTTTTTGTTGTTTTTCGGTATTTTTTGCTTGTAAAAAGGTTCAACTTTGCGGGAGGTGTTTCCTGGTGCATGACGTTTGGTATTCCCTATCGCAACTATATATGCAGTAGAGGCTCAAAGAATCGTGCAAGAAATCCTCTGTACCAGCACTCTGTCGCACTTTCTAACTCTCTCGCCAAGCATTAGTCTGCCGCATCACTTAGTCTCTCGCAAACCTTGTCTCTCGCTTCTCACACAAAGCCTCTCGCTCGTGACCTGTCGCCAACAGTAAGTCTCTCCAGTAGTTTTTATCTCCCGCGAATCTAGTAGTCTCCCGCAGGTTTTTAGGTTTATCGCAGGGTGTTAGGTCTCCCACCTTTGTCACCTATCCTCCTTACTTCGCTAGTCCTTAGATATGTCTTCTCAATGTATAGGTAAGAAAGCACTGAGGAAGGGTGGTGTTGAGTGCTTGCTATCAATGCAGACTTAGAAGAAATCAACACCCGCTTCCCCCTCCCTCCTAGTTACCAATATAGACTCCCAAGCAATCGTGAATATTCTCCTGACCTAGTTACTAGTGGTGTAGTTGTACATAAAGCATCCTTAGTCTTTGGTTTTCGCTTTCCTCTTCCCAAGTTTGGTCTAGCTTTCCTTAGGTACAAGGATATTGTCCCTTGCCAACTCCATCTTCATGCATGGGCTCAACTAGTATGATTCTCTGTAGTATGCCATGTCACGACCCGAAGGCCGCGACTTTCCTTTAATACTTATACTTTTCTTAGTCTACAAATTTATGGACTAAATTTTTCTTTTTCATTTTAAGATTTGCATTCGATGTCATTGTAGTTACTATACTATCTAGGTGACCTATAGTCATTTCATTTAAATATTAAACTAACAAGGAACCGGTTCTTAGTTACATCCCTACTTGTTAAACAGAATATGTACTGTGCATCAATTTAAGTCTTACATGTAAACAAGTATTTTGTAAGGAACATATACCTCAGAAGGCTAGTACCAAGTCCATACACCGTCTCCGATGCCCACTTAGCAGCTCACATGGCAGATGTTAACTTCAATAATCTGAAAGAGATGAAATTTAGTGGGGTGAGCAAAACCACGACTCAGTAAGATACTAATATAAATACAAGAGTAGGATTATACTGTCTTAAACTGCAATGCTTAAAAATTGCAAGTTCGCAATTACAGTTAATCCTTTCTCATCGATAACATATCATTATCTCATTTCTTGTCATCTGTCTATCACTTATACTTTTAAATAAATCATCATAATCACTTTTTAGTTTTCTCATCGTTATACTATAGTGCATCGCACAACAATATGTCGTGTCCAATTTGAATATCGTATCAAGTCACTTTTCGTCTCATAATCATATTTCTGTATTCTATCATCTCACATTCTCGTATTACATCAATTCATATCACTTATTGTGTGGGAACTTATGATCACGATAGTGTAAGATCATAATTCTCTTCATATCAATCTTATATTCATGTATCATATCATATCATGTCATCGTATAAATGAAATATCATTAACGTCGAGTCATGACATTCCTCATGGGATTCTCATGTGCGAAGCATATTATCATGTCAAGGTTTAATATGCAATTTATGTAACTTTACTGTATAAACCGCTATCATTTCAAATCATATCATATATACTTTAGAACATGCTCAACATATAAATTTTCAATTCATTTCAAATTGACCTTTAAGGCATGATAGAAATATGTTCAATTTCAATTCATGTATTTGTTTTTAGAGCATGTCTAAAACATGTGCGGTTTTAAAACATTTTTCATATACTATAAATCATATCAGGTTTAGAGTTCATATCAAATCAATCTATACTCTAGACCGCATATCATATCAAGTTCGACACAAAATCATATATAAATCGTATTAGTGTCGAAATCATATCACATGTACTTTTAAAACATGTTTAAGACATGTACTGTTTCAAAATATATTTCATTTCAAACATGTCTCATGTACTGTATAATTCATGTCAAGTCTAGAGTTCATATCAATAAAATCATACTCTAGACTTCATATTATATCGGTTAGAGACTAAGCTAGATCCCTATCATCTCTATCAATAAAGACTTAAATCACTGTAGCTAGCAGTGAAAATCATGTCATCGTCCCCTGGAAACCAACTAGGGCGCTATCTATGGCCATAGACCATATCTCTCTCAGCCCCACTGATCAGGCGTGACTGAGACCTGTCCACGACTATTGTCGGACAAGCATCTCTACCTAATGAGCAAAGCTCCAATTAGGCAGTTTCCATTATGCTTTATTGAATTTAATTCTTTTATGGTGCCTACAGTCTCATAAAACATTTAAATCTTTAGCTTTTCTTTTTAAAATCATGTAAAGCATATGGCAAAGTTCTTTAAGAGGTTTCGTATATAAAAGTATGTATATACCATATACTTTCTTTTTAAAGCTAATATATACTTTATAGCATTTATATAAATGCTATTATAACATCTGAAACTGTAGCAAATTATGCTTAAAAGCGATGCTATAAAATCATTTCCGTATGTAATTTTGGTAATAGTTTCAAATGTCAATATAAGTAATACCTTCATCTAATACAGTGAAGCAATTCATTTAACTTTATCACCATCAATCATTCGATTTCAAACTATCTTTCTGACACATCAGTAAATTAGTGTTCAAATCAATTCAATATTCATTTCATTCAGTCTTCAAATTGTTCAGTACTCCAATTATTCAATAATCAGATCATTTGGTATTCAAGCCATTCAGTATTCGATATCCTTTTTCGATAGCTATAAACTATAACAATTATTTATACCTTTCGCTATTAATACTAGGACCACATCACTTACATGAATCCTCTTAGTATTCATAAATATTTAAATATCGTGTCGCTATATAGCCATCAAAATACTGAAATCATGCCAACGCCAATATCATCGTTCGATATCTATTCCAGAATTGACATCGAAAATAATTAAGATCGCGAGATCAATAGCCATCTATCAATTTTATTTATGGTTTATCATGCTAGCACTCCATCGAAATTCCAATTTGATGTTTGATTTCGTTCATTATCCTTCGTACGCCACAATATTGATACTATAATTCTTGCCACTCAAACTCAATTTGAGTTCAATAGGCCACTTTTCGAATAGTCAAATATCCAATGTATAGTTCTAATAATCTCACTTTTATCTCATGCTATACCTTCAGCTAATGCATTCAAGACATAAGTTCTATGAATGATGAGGCATACAATAATTATGCCGTAGCAACACTCTCGTGACTTTTCATTCGAATCACAAGTATAGTACTAAGCACTATTCTGAACTCTATCACTCAGTTGTCTCAAATCTCAACCAAGCATAATTCATATTAAATCGTCATATACACCACTTGGGCCTCTATGCCTTCGTCAGGCAGTAAAATCACAAAATTTTCACATATATATAAAATAAACAACCACAAGGATCTGTCACTTTTGAATTTCACTTCTTTGACTTCTTTTTTGTGACTCATCCTTTTACAATTTATCAATTAAATGCCTCTATTCTCGACAATTTTCATGAGACATTAAAGTCACTTATCTATTTCTCCGAGTTTAAGTGATTGTGACTTCTAATAGACCACGGCTCTCATTCACCTTGTTCGCATCATCTGACCATCTCTCAACAGTATTCCGATCATTTGAGTGATCTTGTGTCCATACATATCATCGTAAAAATCTCAATCCATATCTATTTGACATAGACACGTACAATTATACTTTTACATAAACTTATGTTCCATTAAATGTCCACAAGGCATCACAATTTACTTTCTTATCTTCATCGTCTCAATTTTACTATAGATGTGGACCATTCGTCGTGTCCTTAAACTATTTTAAAAATCGAGTTTTCTGGCAATATGCCAAGATCCTTTCAATGCTCGTCTTTCGATAACTCTTTCCAAAGTTCCATTTATATGCGGAGATCTTAACCTTTCTCATCAATATTTTCATATAAATTTCGGCAGCATAACGGCTTAATTTTATCAAAACCTCCTGCAAGAAAATACAATTTATAATCCTAATCGTTGATTCTCACAACTCCTATGTCTCTACTAAGACCCCCACCATTAATTGTGGGTCCTCTTAGCATTTTTAACATCAATTCAATCAATGCATCATATTAAAAAATCACAATTCCATTAAAAATCATTCCATCAATGCATCATATAAAAGTCATAATCCCATATACAATATAATGCTACTAATACTTTATAAAAGTATCTTACTTGGTGCTGAAGCTTAGCGCCTTGAGGAGCTCTTAGCATCGTTGAACACCAAATCGTGCCTGTCACTTCCGCTACAATTTTCATAACACCAATGCACTTACATGAATATGTGACAATAAAATTATTTAATAACATCAATAATTTATTTTTCCTCAATTTTCCTTACCTTTTCTTTTTTCTTCTTCTTCTTTTTCCTTTTCCTTTTTCTTTTCTTTTCTTTTCTTCTTTTTCTTTTCTTTCTTTTTCTTTTCTGAACCGGGTCGGGTTGGGTCGGGTTGGCCAGTTCGGGTTCTGCTGGTCGATTCTGTCACCGGTGGCCACCCATTCTGCCGGTTCACGCTTCCCACCGTTGGTCGATGTTGCGAGGATGCCAGATCTGGTCTCCGTTTCGCCCCATCATCGGCGACGGTGCTGGATCTGGGTCCGTGGCTCTCGGCTCCTTTCCTTCCTCTTTTATCCTTCCTCCGTCGGTCTCCTTCACCGTCAGTGGCCTCCTTCTCCTTCGTGGGTCTTCACCGGTGGCGTTGGTGTCAATGGTGATGCTCGGATTGGCCGACACCGCCGTTCCACTTCCTTTTTTCCTTCTCGGGGTTTTCCCTCTGTTTTCCATTTTGTTTCTTTTCATTTTTTTTTCTCGTTGCCGGCCTCTTTCCTCACGTCGCCGGCGGCATCACCTCGCCCCCTTCCTCTCTCTTTCTCCGGTAAGCCGACAGGGGGTCGACTGCCGGGTGTTTTTCTTCTCTGTTTACAACAGAGAAGAAATGAGGGGATCAGGTTGTATTCCCAATTCCCGTGTTTCCTCTTTTTTTTTAATAACATAATTATATTTATAATTATATTATTACTAATATATATTTTATTTTAACAATATATATATACTCTTTAATTTAAAACTAACACAAATATTTCATATATTTATTTATTTGTTTATATACATAATTGTATATAAAAATATACACATGTATTTATTTAATTTAAAATAGTATATATATCATTTTATAATATATACTATATTTCATATATATATACATATGTATTTATATAAAAACATATCAAAATATATTTATATAATCTAATTATATAAATATATAATATACGCATTTTTTTATTTAAATTTTTGGATTTCTTAATATCCAATTAATTTCTCCATTTTCATTTCTTATCTAATTTGGATTGCAACTTGTCCAAATTAAATTTTCTCGGATATCTTATATTTATTTAGAAAATTCTCGGTCTTCACATGCCATGATTTAGGCGTTGTTCCTACCATTCTCCTTCTAAGTGCATTTTTTAGAGTTCGTGGGTTAGTCAGGTTAATTACATTCTCTCTCCAAAGATTGAAGGTCGATGGGTTTCCCAATAAGATTTTTTCGGACCTTCCCAATAAGTTACATAAATTCGAGAGCGAGTGGGTCATTGTTGCGATTTCGAGGGATTTAAGAATCCATACTAGATGGAATCGCGATACTAGTGACCACTCAAAGTACTCAGAAAAGTTTAGTTTAGCTACATTAAAGGACCACTTAGGCGAGTCCATACAACTTATCTGTTCTACCGAAGAGCGAGATTTGTTTTCCCTTTTAACCCTCGAGAACATTACAACGGCTGGTTGGGGAGAAAGTAGAGTTACCCCCAAAACTCCCACTATTCCATCAAACCTTCCCTCAGCCTCGCACATACCTAGTCCCAATTCTAGTCATCAGCCCGTGGTTCCCGTAGCCGAACCATCTAACCTTGTAGGTCGTTTAGTAGATGAATCTTCTTCTGACTCGGGGGATGAAACACCTAGGACCGCGAGTGCTGGTTGTGAAGACCATGAATTTTCAAAATAAATAGTAAATATTTGGAAAAAAATAATTTGGATAAATTGAAATCCAAATTAAATAAGGAATGAAAATAGTGAAAATATAATTGGATATTAGAAATTCAAATTATAAGAAACAAAAAGTGTGTGTGTGTGTGTATATATATATATATATATATATATATATATATATATATATTTACATAAAAGATTTTATAAATAGATTTTTATATGTTATATATAAGTACATATGTATAAATAAAAGAAATATAGTATATGTTATACTTTGATATACATATATACTATTTTATATTAAATAGATATACATGTATAATATTATACATTTGTGTATATAAATAAATATATATAAAATATTATTATTTTAAATTTAAAGTGTATAAATTTATATATATTATTAATACAAATTTTATATATATCTACATATATAATATGGTATATTTATATATATTTATATATATAAATATCAAAGATAAATATATATATAAAATAAAATAAAAAAATAAAAAAAGCGGGAATCGGGAATAGCCCTATTCCCAGCCTTGTTTCTCTGCGGGAATCGGGAATAACCCGATTCCCAGCCTTGTTTCTCCTCTGTTAACAAACAGAGGAGAAACTTAAAAAAAAACAAAATAGGAGAGACCGACCGACGCCGGTGGTGAGAAGGGAAGAGAGATCGAAGAAGGAACTGCTGTCGACGAGAGAGGAAAGCAACCAGTGGCAGACGGAAAAGAAAAGAAAGGAAAATAAAGCGAAAACCGAAGGAAAAAAGAAAAAGGGAAGAGGCAGTGCCGGTCGATTCGGGCACCGCCACCAGCATCACCGCCGAAGGGAGACCAAGGTGAGAGGAACGACCGGCGGTGAAGGAGGAGGAGTAAAGAGGGAGAAAAGAGGAGGAGAAGGAGCTGAACGTGAAGCTTCCAGATCCGGCACCTTCACCGATGATAGGGGGAAAAGGAGGCCAGATCCGACTTCGTGGCAACCTCGGGATGCTGTGGAGTGGCTGAGCACCGGAATGGGTGGCTGTCGGTGGTTGAACCGACTGAACCAGCAGAACCGGTACAAACCGATTCAGACCAAGAAAAAAAAGAAGAAAGGAGAAAAAGAAAAAGAAGGAAAGGAGAAAGAAAAAGAAAAGAGAAAGAAGAAAAGTGTGAAGATCGAGAATTTCTAAATAAATATAAGGTATCCGAAAAATTTAATTTGGACAAAGTGAAATCCAAATTAAATAAGAAATAAAAAGGAAAATTAAATTTGGAAATAAGAAATGAAGGAGGAAATTTAATTTGGATAAATGGAAATCCAAATTAAATAAGAATGAAAGTGAAGAAAATAATTTTGGATATTTAGAAATCCAAAACTTAATAAGAAATAAAAATATGTAATTTTATATATTTATATAAGGTTATTATATAAATATATTTTTAAATAAATATATATATTCATATATATATGAAATATATGCACATATCGTACGTTGAAAATACTCTTTGATACCATAAAATGAATACGTATGTATTTTATTATACATTTACGTATATATATGATATACATATATAAAATATATATATGTATAATATTTTAAAATAAAGTGTGTATATATATATATATTTATATGAAATATGTATTTACATATATAAATATATATATATTAAAAAAAAAAAGGAAGGAAGAGCAGTGGGAATCGGGGAACCCGATTCCCACATTTCTTTTCTGTTAGCAAAAACAAAAGAGGAGACTAAAGAGAAAAGCGCCGGACGACGCCGGCCACCGGAGAAAGGAAGAAGCGGGAGGAGCGACGTCGTCGGCAAAGGAAGAAGCCGATGACGGTAGACCGAGGCGGAACGAGAAAGAAGCGGTGCGAAAACAGAAGAGGAAACCGAAGGAAAAGAGAGGAAAAGAGAAGAGGAGATCGGCGGTGCCGGTCGATCCGGGCACCGCCACTCCCCCCACGAGACCGGCGGGGACCAGGGGAAGGTGAGAGGAGCCACCGACGAAGAGGAAACCGGCGGAGGAAGGAGAAAAGAGGAAGGAAAGGAGCCGAGAGCCACGGACCAGATCCGGCGCCGTCGCCGGTGATGGGGCGAAACCGAGACCAGATCCGGTATCCCTGCAACCTCGACAAGCTGTGGAGCGGCTGAACCGCCGGAATGGGTGGCCGCCGGTGACCGAACCGGTCAGCCAAAGTTGAACCGGCCAAGCCAAGCTTTGACCCGACCCGAACCGGTTCGACCCGACCCGACCCGGTTCAGGAAAAAAAAAAGAAAAAAAAAAGAAAGAAAAAAAAAAGAAGAAGAAGAAGAAAAGAAAAAGAAAAAGGAAAAGGAAAAGGAAAAGGAAGAAAAAGAAGAAAAGAAAAGAAAAAGGAAAAAGGAAAAGGAAGAAGAAGAAGGAAGAAAAGGTAAGAAAAATTGAGGAAAAATAAATTATTGATGTTATTGAATAATTTATGGTTATATTGATGTAGTGCATTAATATTGAAAATTGTAGCAAAACGGAAATGAGACGAATGGTGGAGTTCGGCAAGGCTCGGAAATCGGAAAGTGCGCTAAGCTTTGGCGAACAAGTAAGATACTTTTATAAAGCATTAGTAGCTTTATATTGTATGTGGGAATTATGATTTTTTTTATGATGCATTTATTTAATTGACTTTAAATGGAATTATGATTTTTATATGATGCATCAATTTAAATAGATTTGCTAAAAAATGCTAAGAGGACCCACAACTGATGGTGGGGGTCTTAGTAAGAGGTAAAATTGGTGAGAATCAACGGCTGCAAGTATAAATTGTGTTTCCCTTGCAGGAGGTTAGGGAAAATTAAGCCGTTATGCTGCCGAAATTTTTAGGAAAATAATTGAGGAAAAAGATTAAGTTTCTCACATAAATGGAATCTTGGAGATAATTATTGAAAATAAATATTGAAAGGATTTTATAGTATTACCGAAAGAGTTTGATATTGAAATCGATGAGAAGATAGATCGTTGAAAACGATAATGTGGTGAATTACATGGTTTAAAACCTTATAGAATCGATAAATCAAGTAATTGTAATATCACAAATGGTATCAAGTTGAGATTGAGGTGGAATTATTAATTAGACGGATCACGGATAAAAGTGATGATAATTATATGATGTAGCTTGGAAGAGAAGATCACAGTTGAAATTTCGATGGTCGAATGATTGGATTGTGAAGTTATTAACGGAGTAATGATTTCCAGAATTACCGAGTCCGGTTTCATGATTTTGAAATAATTTCGAAAGTGATAATATGGACAAATTCGAGAGATTGAAATGGAGATTTAATTACGACACAATCCGATCAATTATGGATTCAAAGAAATGAGTGATAAATATGTGAAAAGATGATTGTGCTTATAACCTTAGAATAGATCTTGAATAATAAGATCGACAATTGCATAAGTTCGGATAAAATCATAAAGGCCACATGAAAATGGATTTGAGGATTTAGATACGATTTTGTGATAGTAAATGAAATTGAACCTCAAATCAAAAAAATGATAAACATGTATCAATAGATCAAATCATAAATGGATTTGATAAGTGACTATCGATTTTGTGATTCTGTTATCCTCGATGTCGATTCTGGAACAGATATTGAAGGATGATATTATTATTTGCATAAATTCGGTAACTTGATGACTATTTTAGAAATTGATGTTTAAATGCTTATCAAAACTTAGAGGATTCATACTAATGATGCGATCCTAATATTGATGATGAAGTGTATAAATGATTATAATAGTAAATGACGATCAAGAAAGGGTATTGAATACCGAATGGTCTGAATACCAAGTGATTCGATTTCCAAATGAATTGAGTACTGAGCAAATTGAATACTGAATTAGATGAATAGTGAATGAATTGTATAGTGATTTATTGGTTGACAGAAAGAAAGTCTTGAAATCGAATAATTGATGGTGATAAAGTTAAATGAATCGCTTTAGCGTATTTGATGGAAACATTACCGAAGTTGCATACTGAAATGTTTTACAGCATCGCATTTAAGCATGCCTTCTTGCAACTTGAAACATTTTAATAATGTTTATATGAATACTGAAAAGTATTGATTTGTTTTGAAATGAAAGTATATGGTAAATATATATATATATATATATATATTTTGATATATGAAGTCTCATACAGAATTTTACCATATGCCTTACATGATATTGAAAAGAAAGCTATAGATTTAAATGTTTTATGAGACTGTAGGCACCCTAAAAGAATTAAATTCAATAAAGCATAGTGGAAACCGCCTAATTGGAGCTTTGCTCATTAGGCAGATAGATATGCTTGTCCGGCAATAGTCGTGGACAGGTCTCAGTCACGCCTGATCAGTGGGGCTGAGAGAGATGAGGTCTATGGCCATAGATAGCGCCCTAGTTGGTTTCCAGGGGACGATATGATTTTCACTGCTAGCTACAGTGATTTAAGTCTTTATTGATAGAGAAATGATAGGGATCTAGCCTAGTCTCTAACAAATATGATATGAAGTCTAGAGTATGATTTTTATTGATATGAACTCTAGACTTGACATGATTTATACTGTACATGAAACAGATTTGAAATGAAATATGTTTTGAAACAGTACATGTTTTAAACATGTTTTAAAAGTCCATGAGATATGAATTCGACAATATATGATTTATATGTGATTTTGTGTCGAACATGGCATGATATGCGGTCTAGAGTATAGTTTGATTTGATATGAACTCTAGACCTGATATGATTTACAGTAGATGATTTAAAAGTATATGATAAATGATTTCGACACTTACATGATTTATATACGATTTTGTGTCGAATTTGAAACGACATGCGGTTTAGAGTATAGATTGATTTGATATGAACTCTAAACCTGATATGATTTATAGTATATGAAAAATGTTTTAAAACCGCACATGTTTTAGACATGCTCCGAAAACGAATACATGAATTGAAATTGAATATGTTTATATTATGCCTTAAAGGCAAACTTTTGAAAATGCATATGTTGAGCATGTCCTAAAGTATATATGATATGATTTGAAATGATCGCGGTTTATACAGAAAAATTACATGAATTGCATATTAAACCCTAATATGACAATATGCTTGGTATATGAGAATTCCATGAGGAATGTCATGACTCGGTGGTAACGATATTTCATCTATATGAGGTCATGATATGTTATGAAATACGAATATAGAGATACACGAAGAGAATTATGACTGGGTACCACCGTGATTATGATCTACAATATGAGAATTGATAAGAGATGATATGAGAATTGATAAGAGATGATAGAATACAGAAATATGATTATGAAATGAAAAGTGATAATGAGATGTATCGATGAGAAAGGATTAACTGTAATTGCATCCTTGTAAGTATTAAGCATTGCAGTTTAAGACAGTTTAATCCTACTCTTGTATTTATATTAGTATCTTACTGAGCCGTGGTTTTGCTCACCCCACTAAATTTCATCTCTTTCAGATTATTGAAGTTAACGTCTGCCATGTGAGCTGCTCAGTGGGCATCGGAGACGGTGTGTGAACTTGGTACTAGTTTTCTGAGTTATATGTTCTTTATAAAATACTTGTTTACATGTAAGACTTAAATTGATGCGCAGTACATATTCTGTTTAACAAGTCGGGATGTAACTAAGAACCGTTTCCGTGTTTGTTTAATATTTAAATGGAATGACTATAAGTCACCTAGGTAGTATAGTAACTACACTGACACCGAATACAAACCTTAAAATGAAAAAGAAAAATTTAGTCCATAAATTTGTAGACTAAGAAAAGTATAAGAATCGAGTGAAAGTCGCGGTCTTCGGGTCGTGACAAAAAGAAAGGAGAAAGAAGAAGAAAAGAAAGGAGAAAGAAAAAGAAAGAAAGGAGGAAGAAAAAGAAAAGAGAAGAAGAAAAGAAAAGAAAAAGAGAAAGAAGGGAAAGGAAGAAGAAGAAGAAGGAAAGAAAAAGAAATAGGTAAGGAAAATTAAAAGATTTCGCTATATTTCTATGAAATTTATTAGAAATTGTTGGATTATTTTCTAAATGAAAATATTTGTCAATTTTTGAAATCGTAGCAAAACGGAAAATGAGACGAATGGGGGAGTTCGGCTAGGCTCGGAAATCGGGAACACGCTAAGCTTTGGCGAATAGGTAAGATACTTTTATAAAGCATTAGTAGCATTATATTATATGATCTGGAATTATGATTTTTGATATGATGCATATTGAAATGATTTGTAAATGCTAAGAGGACCTACAATTTGTGACGTCCTCGTCACTAACCAAATAACAACTAACTTTCATCTCAAATAACAAATAAATCGACTAGTTTATCCGATGTCAATCTCCCTTACTCTTATGCTTTAGGCATTTCTATCAGAGTATGATATTCATTTTCACATGCATAAAATTTTTCATTTATAAACATGTGCCATATACATCAGGATCTCAAATATTCATACACCCTAATCCCCAACATATACAAAACTGTAGTATTGTACTGTACATTAGCCGAAGTAACGGCCGACTAAATATACCTTCAAAGGATAAGTAGGAAGCGTGCCTCGAAGGTATCTCAAAAATCCCGAAATGAGCTCCTCTATCTGGAGCGGAATTACTTCAGTAATCTGTATGAAAATAATTGTAAAAGAGTGAGTTTACGCTCAGTAAGAAACTCATGTAAAAGAGCGTACTATATCACTATATGCAGTTTTCCTGCTTGGCTCTATAATGTCATGTAAAATCATTATAAAGCATAACGCTTATATTTCTTTCAAATATATCAAAAACAAGTAAACCATACTTTCAAGTATTTCCACGGATCTCCAATCACGTGAAATCAAGTAGGCAAATATAATTATTTTCAAATAGATGAGAGACAATTTATATCCAATAGATTCATGCACTAAGTAATTCTCATCGTGGATACAGCAAATATATCCTTTAAGGATAATCTAGAGAGATAATGGATACAGCAAATATATCCCGTAAAGGATAATCCAATATAAAGATCTCATGAGGATACCGCAAATATATCCCAATAGGGATAATCCCGAGAGATATCAAATAAATGGCGTTCCCACGTATGGGCCAGGGATCCTCCCCAAAGCCGAATCAAATAAGAGACTCATGGCCATTGTCTATATCCCACAGTTTCACTAGTCAGGTGCCGTACTGCGGGTCTGAGGGCTGGACTAGAGCTCCTCAGTCAAATGCAAGTAACAAATAATGTGCATGCTCTTATGAGAGATTTATAGTCTCCAAAAACCTTGTTCATATAGGTTTTAAACAAGTATGAATATTCTTTCTTAAAACAGGTTCTCAAAACCTTTCTTTCAAATAGGCAGTCGACTGGTCATATATGGCAGTCGACTGCTACCCCATGTTTTGCCTTATTGAATTTCTTTCCCTTTTTTAAATTCAATTATTATATTTTTCAAAATACAAATAGGGCAGTCGACTGGCCCCAAATGGCAGTCGACTGGTTTTGAAACAGAATGTTTCCCGAGAATTAGCAGTCGACTGGCCCCCTTGGCAGTCGGCTGGTTTTGAAACAGAATGCTTCTGGACAAATAGCAGTTGACTGGCTCCCCTGACAGTCGACTGGTTTGAAACAGAATGGTTTCTGGAAATTGGCAGTCGACTGGCTCCCATGGCAGTCGACTGGTTTGCATCGATTTTCGAAAAACGACGTTTTTGATGTCTCTAGGCAGTCGGCTGCTACTTAAGGCAGTCGGCTACTCCTAGCCTAATTGGTACTAGGAGTAGGACCCAAATGGTACCCTTTTTCCTGAAATTAAAATAGCTGTACTTCTTTCCAAATCACATCAAAACATACTAAAACGTGCGGACATAGTCACCCTACGTCCGTTACATAAATTCCTTACCTCAATTAGCAATTAATCCACAAGTTGGTTGCACCAACACTTGTCCTTTTTCCACTTCTTCAAGCTGTAAACATCATGGCAATTTAAACTTCAATAAACCTATTCTACCAACTCCATACAATACCAAACCATCAATAATATCAACTAAAACCTTTTTTTTCTCTTACCTTTGTTATTCACCAATTCTTTGAATTTCTAGATCTCCTTATTCACTTGGTTTCACTCTCTCATATTACAGGCATAGGTTAAGCTATCGATAAGGATCATTTTTTCATTAGAGGAGCTTAACGAATCGATGATATGAGATGGTGGTTTGTTAAGGTGAGAAGCTTGGACACTTAGAGGAAAATGGAAGTAACGAGAGGGAGAAGGGTTGGAAGCTACCGTGGGGTGCAAGAGGTGATGATGATGATGAGTCATGGCTTTCATTAAATGCCCATAAATGCATTCTAATCTCCTCATCATCCTATCTCAGCCATTGACCATCCATTGACCCTTTTGACCATTAATTGTTTGACCATCAATTGCCTTAATTCCCCTCATGTCCCATACACCATATATATATCAGAAAATTCCCATTTATTCCTTTAATTCAAGTTGGAAAACTGTACAATTAAAGGAAAATTACAGAAAATTGGGGATTTCACATTCTCCCCATCTTAGAGAATTTGGTCCTCCAAATTCAAGTAAGGTTATGTTTTAAAACAATTCTGGGTATCTTTCTCTCATCAAGTTCTCTAGTTCCCAAGTAGCTTCTTCTGTCGTATGGTGTTGCCAAAGAACTTTAACCAATGGAATCGTCTTTGATCTTAACACCTCATCTTTCCTATCCAAAATCCGAATCGGTTTCTCCACATAACTCATGTCTTCTTGAATCTCCAAGGGTTCATATTCAATGACATGAGATGGATCCGGATTATACTTCCGAAGCATCGATACATGAAAGACATTATGTACTCCCGATAACTCCGGAGGTAGTGCCAACCTATAGGCCACATCTCTAACACGATCTAGGATTTCAAATGGTCCGATATAACGAGGACTTAATTTAATTCGTCGGCCAAATCTCATAATCCCTTTGGATGGAGAGACTTTCAAAAACACATAGTCTCCAACCAAAAACTCAAGTGACCTCCGTCGAACATCTGCATAGCTCTTTTGTCGACTCTGAGCTGTCTTAAGTCTTTGACAAATCAGTTTAACATTCTCAGAGGCTTGTTCGACTAAATCTGGAGTCAATAACTTGCGCTCGCCCACTTCTTCCCACCCAATCGGTGATCGACACCGTCTTCCATATAGAGCCTCATATGGTGCCATCCCGATGCTTGCATGATAGCTATTATTATAAGCAAACTCAGCCAATGGCAGATGGTCGTCCCATGAGCCTTTAAAATCCAAAGCACATGCTCTCAACATATCCTCGAGCGTCTGAATAGTGCGCTCGGACTGCCCATCAGTCTGCGGATGAAAAGCTGTGCTAAAATTCAGCTGAGATCCCATGGCTTCCTGGAAATGTTCCCAAAAGTGAGAAGTAAACCTGGAATCTCTATCTGATGTGATGCTCACTGGAACACCGTGTAGTCTGACGACTTCTCTCACGTATAAGTCTGCCAAAGCGCTAAGTGTATCTGTAGACTTCATAGGTAGGAAGTGAGCTGACTTCGTCAATCTATCCACTATCACCCAAATACCATCATGATTCCTCTTGGTTCTGGGCAATCCCATAATAAAGTCCATCGTAATGTGTTCCCATTTCCACATAGGTATAGGTAGAAGATGTAACAATCCTGCTGGTCTCTGGTGCTCTACCTTAACCTGCTGGCACGTCAGACATTTTGTTACAAACTCAGCTATGTCTCTCTTCATGCCAGTCCACCAATACACCTTGCGAAGATTGTGATACATCTTCGTACTTCCCGGGTGTAATGTGTACCTAGTGGAATGTGCTTCCGTTAGGATCAACTTCCTCAATTCATTATCCTTAGGAACACATATACAGTTATTAAACCTCAATATCTCATCCTTACCCATATGGAATTCTGAGGTCATACTCGATTGAATCTCATCCATAGCCTCAATACACTGAGTATCCTCTCTTTGAGCAATACCTCAAAAGCAACGAAGCGAATTCGGAGGATAATGGCCAGTACAAAATCTGTATACTGTCTCCAAAGGCTCACCTAAAAGCTCTCATGGCAGATTTTAACTTCAATAATCTAAAAAGAGATGAAATTTAGTGGGGTGAGCAAAACCACGACTCAGTAAGATACTAATATAAATACAAGAGTAGAATTATACTATCTTAAATCGCAATGCTTAAAACTTGCAAGTTTGCAATTATAGTTCACCTTTTTCATCAATAACATCTCATATCAATTTTCATATGGAGGATCATGATCACGGTGGTTCGAAGTCATAATTCTTTTCGTGCATATTCTATGTTCATATATCATATCATCACATCATGTAGATGAAATATCGCTACCATCGAGTAATGATACTCCTCATATATTCTTTATGTTTCAACGATTCCTGTCATCTATCTATCACTTAGACTTTTGAATAATTCATCTTAATCACCTTTCAGTCTTCTCGTCTTTATACCACAATGCTTCGCACAACAATGCATAATGTATCATTTGGATATCATATACCATTAATCCATACTCACATCAATCTCATCGTGTATCATGTTTAATTGAGATATCCTATTGAGTCACTTTACATTTAACAATCATACTCCTGTATTACATCAATTCATATCACTTATCGTGTGGGAACTTATGATCACAATAGTGTAAGATCATAATTCTCTTCAAATCAATCTTATGTTAATATATCGTATCATGACATCATATAGATGAATTATCGTTAATGCCGAGTCATGACATTCCTCATAGAATTCTCATGTATAAAGCATATTATCATGTCAGGGTTTAATATGCAATTTATGCAACTTTACTGTATAAACCGTTGTCATTTCAAATCATATCATATATACTTTAGAACATGCTCAACATATGAATCTTCAATTCATTTCGTATTTACCTTTATGGCATGATAGGAACATGTTCAATTTCAATTCATGTATTCATTTTTTTTAACATGTCTAGAGTTCATATCAAATCAATCTATACTCTAGACTGCATATCATTTCAAGTTCAACACAAAATCATATATAAATCATATAAGTGTCGAAATCATAGCACATGTACTTTTAAAACATGTTTAAAACATGTACTGTCTCAAAATATATTTCATTTCAAACATGTCTCTTGTACTGTATAAATCATGTCAAGTCTAGAGTTCATATCAATAAAATCGTACTCTAGACTTCATATCATATCGGTTAGAGACTAGGCTAGATCCCTATCACTCTATCAATAAAGACTTAAATCACTGTAGCTAGTAGTGAAAATCATGTCATCATCCCCTGTAAACCAACTAGGGCGCTCTCTATGGCCATAGACCTCATCTCTCTCAGTCCCACTGATCAAGCGTGACTGAGACCTGTCCATGACTATTGTCGGACAAGCATCTCTGCCTAATGAGCAAAGCTCCAATTAGGCGGTTTCCACTATGCTTTATTGAATTTAATTCTTTTAGGGTGCCTACAGTCTCATAAAACATTTAAATCTTTATCTTTTCTTATCAAAATCATGTAAAGCATATGGTATCATCATTTAAGGAATTATATATATAATATATATATCTACCATATACTTTCCTTTCAAAACTAATCAATACTTTATAGTATTCATATAAACATTATTAAAATGTTTCAAGTTGTAATAAGGCATATTTAAATGCAATGCAATTTAAATTGCGAGTTCAACAGTGAACTATCATTTTCATCAAACATGTCATTTAATTATAATGTTCACTATAATTCAATTCTCTCATTTCCATCATTTTGATTTCAATCAGATCATACCTAATAGGTAAATTCGATATTATTTTCAAATATCGATATAAGCAATATTTTTATCTAATACGGTGAAGTAATTCGTCTAAATTTATCACCATCAATTATTCTTTTTCAAACTTTCTCTCTGTCAAATCAGTAAATTAATATTCAAATCATTCAATATTCATTTTATTCGGTATTCAAATTGCTCAGTACTTCAATTATTCAATAATCAAATCATTTGGTATTCAAACCATTCGGTATTCATATCCTTTTTCGATAATTATCGACCATAATAATCATTTGTATATTTCATTATTGACACTAGTATCACATCATTAGTATGAATCCTCTTAGTATCTATGAGTATTTAAATACCATGTTTCTATGTAGTCATCAAGATACTGAAATTATGCAAATACCGATACCTTCATTCGATATCTATTCCAGAGTCGACATCGAGGATCACAGAACCATAAGATCAATAGTCACTTATCAAATCTATTTATGGTTTGACCTATTTGCACACTTTCAAAATTTTCGACTCGAGGTTCAATTTCTTCCACTATCATAAAATCAGATCACAATCCTCAATTCACTTTTCATATGGCCTATAGAACGTAATAGAATGCTAGAATTATCTATAAGACATCATTCTTTTCAATTTTTGGTTGGCAATTTACTCAATTAAACAAATTTGCCAATTTCCACTATCAACAATATTTTAATCGTTTAAGTCACCTTGAGACTACTCATGTTATTGTAAAAATTTCAATTCACATTTATTAATATCGATATGTACAAGATACATTTTTATGTGGACGTGTATTCCATCAAATACATATAAAACCTCATAATCTACTTTCTTGTTATCATCATCTCAATCATACCACTAAGACAAACCATTAATCATGTCCTCTAACTTTCTCCAAGTCACTCAATTGTGAGAGTATATTTTTCGATACCCATTCTAAGATTATAACCGAATTCTGTATAGTCTCATGTATGACACCCATTTATTTGAATTTATCAATTCTGAAATCATTTCTCGATTGATAATCTCGCAATTCAGTCATTCGACCATCTAAATTACAACTTCGATTTTCTCTCTTAAGTTATATCATATAATTATTGTACTTTTACCAGTGATCCGCCTAATCAATATTCCACCTCAATCTTGGCTTGGTAACCACTTTGTAATATTAAGATAACTTGATTTGTCGATTCTATAAGGCTTAAACCATATAATCCATCACGTCATCGTGCTCAACGATCTATCTTCTTCTCGATTTCAATATCAACTTTTTTCCGGTAATACAATAAAGTCCTTTAAATATTTATTTTCAATAATTATTTCCAAGATTCCATTTATGTGAGAAACTTAATCTTTTTCCTCAAACATTTTCCTAAAATTTCGGCAGCATAATGACTTAATTTTTACTAAACCTCCTGCAAGGAAAATACAATTTTTAACTACAGCCGTTGGTTCTCACAATCTCTTTATCTCTTACTAAGACCCCCACCATCAGTTGTGGGTCCTCTTAGCCTTTTAACATCAATTCATCAATGCATCATATTAAAAATCATAATTCCAAATCATACAATATAATGCTACTAATGCTTTATAAAAGTATCTTACCTATTCACTAAAGCTTAACGCGTTTCCCGACTTTCGAACCTTGCCGAACTCCACAATTCGTCTCATTTCCGTTTTGCTACAATTTCAATATCAATGCACTTACATCAATATAACAATAAAATTATTCAATAAATATCATCAATTTATTTTTCTTAATTTTCCTTACCATTTCTTTTTCTTTCATTTTTCTTCTTCTCTTTCTTCTTCCTTCTCCTTCTTTCTCTTTTTCTTTTCTTTTCTTTTCTTCTTTCTCTTTTCTTTTTCTTTCTCCTTTTTTTTCCTGGCCTAAACCGGTTCGGACCGGTTCAGGCCGGTTCGGTCGGGTCGGCTTCTGCTGGCCGGTTCAGCCATTGGCGGTCGTTCATTCCGGCGGTTCAGCCACTTCGCGGCTGTCATAACGTCTAGGTCCGTGAACCTAACCCGCTCGACTTTAAAATTCTAGGAGTCACCACCAACCATTCAAACCTAAGGTGTGATTGGTCACCTATTCTTGTCTAAGGATAAGGTATGGTCTACGTTCAAAGAATCTAGGGTTCGGGAGTACGGTTACGTGTGGGGAAGGATTAGCACCCCCACAACGCCCATTCTAAAATGGTACCACTTAGTTTTAAGTTTAGTCTAAATTTGCCTTTATGTTTGTATTAGTTTAGATAATTAAATATTGGGAAAGTTTCTAAGACTATTCCATCAATCTGGCTCAAATCTTAGAAACTCCCCTCACCTCAAGATGTTCAAGGAGTACCAATCGACTTTCTTGAACTCCATCGTCGGATTGATTGAGTATATTATGGAATTCTTATCTATAAATATTTTCTAATCTTATTCTTCTTATTGTATTGTTTTAATTCTATTATTTTATATTTTTAAAAATAAACATGACATATGGGTTATTAACAATTCTTCTTAAGTATCCCATCAATCTGGCTCAACCGAAGAAGAATCCTCTCACCTAGAAATTCCAAGGAGTACCAATTGACTTTCTTAGAATTTCATCATCGGCATATGTCACATTTACTTCTTTTATTATCATCCCATTACCTTATTATGGTATTATTTTATATTTCTTTATTCTCGATTCGTTATTTTATTTTATTTCATTATATCTTTAAAGTGAACATGAATTATATTTTCTTGAAAATTCTCCTCAAGTATTCCATCAATCTGGCTCAACTCAAGAAGAATCCTGTCACCTAGAAAATCCAAGGAGTACCAATTGACTTTCTTGGAGTTTCATCCTCGGCATAATCCATATTCATCTTTGATAACTAATTTTGTTATCTCCTTATTCAATCTTTATTCCATTTATTCTTATTTGCATTTTTTCTAATTTAATTTATTTTATTATTTTATTTATCTAATACCTATCATACTAAACATACAAAATATAAAATATATCATACAAATTAAACTAAACAAATCATATCAACATACAAATTATTTATTCAATATGTATTAATCAAATATTATCAAAGTAATTAAATCATGCAACATTAGTATTTTAATATACAAATTATTAATCCGATATTAATTAACTATCAAACCCTCCTATTAAATTATTGACCAATTAATATAATAAAACAAAAACTTGCCTGGGCAATAACCTCACATCTTGTTGGCTTTTTTTCTTTTCCTTTATATTCCCTTTTCCACGTGTTCTCTTGCTCTAGCTCTTCTTTAATATTTCTAAAGTGGCGTGCCTGAAGCATTTTCACAAAGCTTACCTATTTTCTTGCAACAATCATCAAGAGCAACACAAACGAAGGCTGTGCAAACATCCACGTGATGGGTCGGCAACCTACAGTAGCTATGCGGTGACTGGGCTCGTAATAGTGGTGCGAGAGGCAGGCAGAAAAATGAGCTGACAGAACAGCAGCGGCGGTGATCGGGTTGAGTGCTTGATTCCCCCCAGAGTCCCCTTTTTATAATAAAAAATCTATTTGAGTCTTAATACAACTCTACCTATTCTAATAATTATCTCCTATTTTATCTATTTTATTCTTATGTTAATCCTAATCTAATTCTATCAAATTTAATATTAATCCATATAATTATCCTAAAAAATCTAATTATCCTAATTATAATCCTAAAATTAATTTTATTTTTATTTCTTTTTATCTTTTCTCTCTCTTTTCTTTTCTTTTTTTTATTCCTAAATCCTATTTTAATTTTAATTTCCTAATTAATGTTAATTCTAAATTCTAATTTAATTCTAGCCTAATTCTAAATTGTTAAATTAAAATACAAATGTCACCCAACCCAATTAATTATTATACAAATTAAGACCCTGGACAAAATAGGGTGTCTACAGCTGCCCCTCTTTGTGCATTTGCTGTGAAACAGTAATTGCACAAAGACATAAACACCTATTTTGTCTTACTTATCTTTTTTTTTAATTTTTTTATTTTTTCAAAAAGCTCCCTCTAAACAGAAAGGCAGTCAAACTTTAAAATCTTGTCTAAAAAGCTCCCCCTAAACAGGCAGGCAGTCAAACTTTAAAATCTTGTCCAAAATGCTCCTCCTAAACAGGCAGGCAGTCAAACTTTAAAATCTTGTCCAAAAAGCTCCCCCTAAACAGGCAGGCAGTCAAACTTTAAAAATCTTGTCCAAAAAAGCTCCTCCTAAACAGGCAGACAGTCAAACTTTAAAAATCTTGTCCAAAAAAGCTCTGATTTTTTTTTGAAAATTTTAGGAAACTCCTCTAAATTTTTCTTGTCAAAATTTGGAATCTTAGGAAACCCCTCTAAAATTCCTTTTCTTATTCAATTTTGAAATTTTGGGAAACCCCTCCAAAACTTCTTTTCCTTTCTAATTTTGAAATTTTAGGAAACCCCTTCTAAAATTCTTCTTGTCAAATTTTGAAATTTTGGGAAACTACTCCAAAACTTTTTTTCTTGTCAAATTTTGAAATTTTAGGAAACCCCTCTAAAATTTCTTTTTCTTGTCCAAAATTTGAAATCTTGGGAAACTCCTCCAAGACTTCTATCTTGTCTAATTTTTGAAATTTTAGGAAACCCCTCTAAAATTTCTTGTCTTGTTAAAATTTGAAATCTTGGGAAATTTATCTTATCCATGCAATTGCAACCTGTTCTATCCATGCAATGTCATTCATGTCAGCTATCTTATTCAAGCAATATCATTCATGCAATCTAGTCTATCCATGCAATGTTATTGATGCAATCAATTCTATCCATGTAATGCAGTCTGTTTTATCCATGAAATGTCATTCAAGCAATCTGTTTTATCTCTATGATGCAATCTACTCTATCCATGCAATGTTTTTTCGAAAAACATTTCAAGCTCAATTGTGGCAACAACAAGGTTATTCTGTATCAGTCCATCTCATGCATTCTTCTCTTTTATCTGTCCTCTTGTCCTTCTATTTCTTATTTCTTTCCTCATTTTCCTTCTTCCGTTTTTCTTGCCCAATGAAACTCTTGTCTTCATGCCCTCTTTATCTTATCTTCTCCCTTGATTCTTCTTTTTACTTTCCTCTCTATCTGGTCACTCATTTATTCATTAAAATCTTTACTGAGACCTCATCATTCATTCTTTCTTACTCATTGGTTTTTCTTGATTTCCAATTTCCATTCATCCACAAGTTTCCTTTTCTTTCATTTTCCTAAATAATGTAGGAGTCTTTCACATATTTTGCCAAGCAAACATTCATTAGCATTCTAATTTCAAGATCAATGCAACACAATTTCTCAATCCCTCAAGGTAAGGATATAGCAAAGAAATGATAAGTGAAATGAAGAGAGTGGTATTATTCAACATTTGGAAAGATTTAACAAGAAATTGTCAGGCTTAGAAGGAAAGTAGGCTTGAATGAAAGGTGAGAATTTTTAGGATTAGGTAATAGTATCCAAATAATAACAATTCAAACAATTCAGATCAATGAATACAAAATTCCCTTCAAAGGTCCACCTTATCTGATCATGTTGAGTTCATTAAAATATCCTCTTGCCCCCGTATCATTGACATTCAGTTTTTTTTGGTATCTAAGCTACCTTTTCAGGTTTTCAACTTAGACTCACTTCATTGATCCAAACCGCCCTTTTTGGGTTTTCGATCTGAATCCTCCTTTCATTTTTTCTCTTTTTCTTTTTTTTCTTTTTTTCTTTTCTTCTCTTTTTTTTCTTCTTTTTCATTTTCTTTTCTTTCTTTTTTTTTTAATTTATTTCTCTTCATTTTCAACTTCATTGTCCTTGATGAAACTTCTCTTATTTGTTCTCCATTTTGATTCATGCCCCAACATCAGATATTTCTTCACCCAATTTAATGCTCACATGGATCTATGAGAGTCTTCGGAATCCCACTTCTTCCATCTAGAGAAATCTTTTTCCTTATCTTGATCTGCTTGTCCTACTTCCATCCAAAGGATTATCATCTCATAGTGTAAATATGCCTTCATTGAACACATGATTCTTCAATAGGAGTACTCATATTTGATCAAAATGGACTTTAAGGCATGTAATGTAGGCTCAGGTGAGGGTTTATGAAATAAAGGATAATATAGGCCCAAAATAAGTGTTTCAGGGTTTATCAAACCAAGAATCATTTTTCATGAATCGACTTTTGTCCCATTCTAATTTGCTTTCTCTCTCCTTTTTTATTCAAATGTGACTAGGGTTTTCACTTCCTTGATTCAAACCCTCTTTCCTTCTTCATTCTCTTTTTCTTTTTTGTTCTCTTTTTTTTTTCACAAAAGGTTTTTTTTTCTTTGCCCCTTTTGTATTTTTACTTTACCCCACAAATCTTTCATCTTCTATTTTCTTTGCCCCCCAGTGTGGAGGGTGATTCTTGGTGGGTTACATCAAAAAAAATATAATAGGCTCAAAAGGAGTGATCAATGGATAATTTTACTCACGCTTGAAAGGTAGTGAAAGAAGGCCATTTCTCATCTCAATACAAGTACTCTCATTAAAGGTCATCTATTGAACAGAGACAAACTCATTAGAACTTCATGTAAAGATTCACCTTTACTCGTAACATTCTATAGGTGAAGATTTCAGACAAATATCTTCTATTCTCTTCTTGCTTGAACAATCTTGGCAAATCGGAAACCCATTTAACCAACCAAAGCAACTCTTTCAGAACTGAATTTTATACTCATTGCCATCATCATTATCATGTTCATTATTTGGATACTTTTCAGCTTGGTAACAATGTAGAGAATATGGGTAGTGGTGTTTTACATAAAAGAACAAGATTGGAATGAGGAATTGAGAAAAATGAATTGTACTAATCCTTTATTGAAATGAAAATGAATGAAAGCTGGCCCAATACATAAAAGAATTCTTAATGCCTTTGGGCTTAGGCACTCCTATATTACCTAAGAAATGTTCTAAGATGAATGAAATTAGACACAAAGAAACAACCATTATCTTCAAATTCAGTGAATCAATCAATATCATCCACTTTCTTCCATAGCATCAATCGCTACCCTTTGTGTGATCTGGTAGAGGATTATCATTCACATTTGGATCATTCTTTGTCCCAAAACTCAAAATTCCAGCATTGACAAGTGCTTGGACTTTCCTCTTCAAGCCCATACAATTCTCAATAGAGTGTCCAACATTGCCATTATGATAAGCACACTTTGCATTAGGATCATACCACTTTGGGTAGGGAGGCTTCAAGGGCTCTACATAAACAGGAGCAATAAGATGACCCCTTACCAACTGTGGGAACAGCTTTGTGTATGTCATTGGTATAGGGTCTATGGTGACATTTCGGCTAGCTCGAGTATTCTTTTGGTCATTAGGTGAAAAAGTATGGGCTTGTGAATGGGAAATGGGCTGGTAAGCATTTTGATGATGAGTTTGTGAGTGGGGTTGAGAATAAGCGTAAGTTACTGAAGGTGAATAAGGGGTATAGGAGCGACGTGAGTTACTAGAGACAGCTTGTGCATCTCCGTCCTTCTTCGAGAATCCACCCTTCCTACTATCATTCACTGGTGCTTCGATCTTGCCGCTCTTAATGGCATTCTCAATGGCTTCACCGATTAACACCATGTCTGCAAAGTTCTTAGTTACACTGCTAAGCATACGTTCATAGTAGGGTGCCTTGAGAGTGTTCAAAAAGAACATGGTGACTTCCTTTTCGGTTAAAGGAGGTTGAACTTGCGACGCCATATCTCTCCACCGTTGGGCATGTTCTTTGAAGCTCTCATCCCTCTTCTTTTCCATACCTTGGAGAGATAAGCGATCAGGAGCTACATCGGACACATGTTTGTATTGAGCTATAAAAGCTCTCGCCAACTCAGACCAAGAAGAAACTTTGCTCCTTTCCAATTGGTTGTACCACTTAGCAGCTGACCCAGTCAAACTATCTTGAAAAACATGAATTAATAGCTTATCATCCCATGCATACGCTGCCATCTTTCTACAGTACATGGTGAGATGATCCTTTGGGCACGATGTTCCATTGAATTTTTCAAATTCGGGCACCTTGAACTTTGGTGGAAGGACAACACCCGGTACCAAACACAACCTTTCAGCATCAATGGGTCCAAAATAGTCAACTCCTTCCATGGCACTTAGTCTTTCCTCTATCAAGCTCAGCTGGGCTTTAGTACCACTATATTCTTCCTTATGCTTCAACTTTTCTAGCTCTGTGGGATCATCTAAATTTGGCACCTCCACTGGGTATTGAACTTGTATCTGTGGAGGTGTTGGAGCTTTGACAGTACTTCCTTCAGGAACAAAAATGGGGTTGTCTCGCATGCTTGGTTGAGCCTCTTGGATAGACTCCTCTTGATTACCCATCTTTTCCTTTCCTTTAATCATGGCTTTTAGCAATTGAGTAATTTCACTTAATTGCCCCTTTATCTCTGTATTTTCCTTTTCCAACTTTTCTATCCTAATATTTTGATCCTCTTCCATTATACGAGCTTGATACCTTGTGTGGTATTTATGGAGGGCAGACCGTCTAGTAGATGCAATTTTGATACCTTGAGTGCCACAATTAAGTTGAAATTATTTCATGTGGTGATATGTTTATGCACAAAATGAATGCACATGGAATGCCCTTAGGTCTAGCAATCTCTCCTAACAATTAAAAGTGTGTTCATTCTCATGATAAGACAGGTGCAAACTTACATGAATGATATGTTATGTGATGCAAAATGAAACACAACTATGCATGACTTAATGATATAAACAAACTCTTTTTTTTTGTTTTTTTATTTTAAAAATGAAAAAAAAACTATATTTTTTTATTTTTTTTTTTGTAAAAACAATGTAAAAAAGAGGAAGTAAAACTTATTCCTTCATGTGTCCTATCTTGGGTTTGAGTCTACACTTCAATCTAGTATGGTTCCACCCTAAGGCTAAGCCTTATGTTTCATTACATGTTGGGTTTGGATAATTCAAGTTCTAGAGGTTCCCAAATTGTTCCTCACTATCATCCACACAGGACTAGTAAGGCACCCAATCCTCACCCATTATAGGTTACAAACGGAAAGGTTCAATCTGAGTGAGAGTATTTCGCTAGCCTATGTGGAGGTTATCACCTCACGAAAGCGTAGTTACTTTACTCCCTCCTAAAAAAGGAAAAGCTCGGGCTGAGGGCTTATGCAAATGCAAGTGATGTGTGTGTTGAAGGAATGAATTAACATTTTATTATACATTTTCCAAATACTTCTAGGCAAACTTAAACTAATATTCAAACTAATCTTTGGCCTGACTCTCTAAAGTCCCCAGTGAAGTCGCCAAACTGTCATAACGTCTAGGTCCGTGAACCTAACCCGCTCGACTTTAAAATTCTAGGAGTCGCCACCAACCATTCAAACCTAAGGTGTGATTGGTCACCTATTCTTGTCTAAGGATAAGGCATGGTCTACGTTCAAAGAATCTAGGGTTCGGGAGTACGGTTACGTGTGGGGAAGGATTAGCACCCCCACAAGGCCCATTCTAAAATGGTACCACTTAGTTTTAAGTTTAGTCTAAATTTGCCTTTATGTTTGTATTAGTTTAGATAATTAAATATTGGGAAAGTTTCTAAGACTATTCCATCAATCTGGCTCAAATCTTAGAAACTCCCCTCACCTCAAGATGTTCAAGGAGTACCAATCGACTTTCTTGAACTCCATCGTCGGATTGATTGAGTATATTATGGAATTCTTATCTATAAATATTTTCTAATCTTATTCTTCTTATTGTATTGTTTTAATTCTATTATTTTATATTTTTAAAAATAAACATGACATATGGGTTAATGACAATTCTTCTTAAGTGTCCCATCAATCTGGCTCAACCGAAGAAGAATCCTCTCACCTAGAAATTCCAGGGAGTACCAATTGACTTTCTTAGAATTTCATCATCGGCATATGTCACATTTATTTCTTTTATTATCATCCCATTACCTTATTATGGTATTATTTTATATTTCTTTATTCTCGATTCGTTATTTTATTTTATTTCATTATATCTTTAAAGTGAACATGAATTATGTTTTCTTGAAAATTCTGCTCAAGTATTCCATCAATCTGGCTCAACTCAAGAAGAATCCTGTCACCTAGAAAATCCAAGGAGTACCAATTGACTTTCTTGGAGTTTCATCCTCGGCATAATCCATATTCATCTTTGATAACTAATTTTGTTATCTCCTTATTCAATCTTTATTCCATTTATTCTTATTTGCATTTTTTCTAATTTAATTTATTTTATTATTTTATTTATCTAATATCTATCATACTAAACATACAAAATATAAAATATATCATACAAATTAAACTAAACAAATCATATCAACATACAAATTATTTATTCAATATGTATTAATCAAATATTATCAAAGTAATTAAATCATGCAACATTAGTATTTTAATATACAAATTATTAATCCGATATTAATTAACTATCAAACCCTCCTATTAAATTATTGACCAATTAATATAATAAAACAAAAACTTACCTGGGCAATAACCTCACATCTTGTTGGCTTTTTTTCTTTTCCTTTATATTCCCTTTTCCACGTGTTCTCTTGCTCTAGCTCTTCTTTAATATTTCTAAAGTGGCGTGCCTGAAGCATTTTCACAAAGCTTACCTATTTTCTTGCAACAATCATCAAGAGCAACACAAACGGAGGCTGTGCAAACATCCACGTGATGGGTCGGCAACCTACAGTAGCTGTGCGGTGACTGGGCTCGCAACAGTGGTGCGAGAGGCAAGCAGAAAAATGAGCTGACAGAACAGCAGCAGCGGTGATCGGGTTGAGTGCTTGATTTCCCCCAGAGTCCCCTTTTTATAATAAAAAATCTATTTGAGTCCTAATACAACTCTACCTATTCTAATAATTATCTCATATTTTATCTATTTTATTCTTATGTTAATCCTAATCTAGTTCTATCAAATTTAATATTAATCCATATAATTATCCTAAAAAATCTAATTATCCTAATTATAATCCTAAAATTAATTTTATTTTTATTTCTTTTTATCTTTTTTCTCTCTTTTCTTTTCCTTTTTTTTATTCCTAAATCTTATTTTAATTTTAATTTCCTAATTAATGTTAATTCTAAATTCTAATTTAATTCTAGCCTAATTCTAAATTGTTAAATTAAAATACAAATGTCACCCAACACAATTAATTATTATACAAATTAAGACCCCGGACAAAATAGGGTGTCTACAGCGGCTAGCTGAGGTGGCCACGAAGTCAGATCCGGCCTTCATTTCCCGAGCGGCGGCACCAGCAGTGGCAGATCTGGGTGGTGGTTTTTAGCCTTTTTCTCTTTTTCTTTCCTCTTTCCTTTTCCGTTTTCCTTCGCTACCGGCCATCCTCACCTCTTCCTTGACCTTCCACCATCGGCGTGGGTGGTGTGGCGGTAGCCAGATCGGTGGTACTGCCACTTTTCCTCTTTCTCTTTTCCTTTCTTTCCTTCCGGTTTCGCTTCGCCATTTCTTTTTTCTTTCTTCTCTTTTTCTTTTCCGCCGCCAGTCAGCCCTCTCTCCCTCTCCTTGGCTTGCCAGGAACCTCTTTCTCCCCTTCCTCTTCCTTCTCTCTCGGTCGACAAGTCGGCATTCATCTGGTTTTTCTCCTCTGTTTGTAACAAAGGAGAAAAGGAAATTGGGGGTGGTCGGGCTGTGTCCTGACTCTCGCTTCCGTTTTTTTTCATTTATTTAATTTATTTATATATATTTATATTTATAAATATATATAAATACCCTATAATTATATTTATATAAATATAAATAAACCTATTTTATTCCTTATTATTTTGGATCTCTTAATATTCAAAATAATTCCTCCCATTCATCACTTCATCAGTTTTCGGGAATTCCAACAATTTTCCCATCTCGCAAATAAACTTATTTATTTACTTTCGCTTATTTATTTGCATAAAAATTAAATTCCCGAGTAATTTAATACCAAAAATAGAAAAATTTTTGATTCTCACATAACATCACATGATATTTGCCATTTATGCAAAGTAATGCTTTAAAATAACGATAAGAAAATAAAGCAATAAAATAAAAAATAAGAAATACAACTTTTCTTATTGCCAGTACAACTTTAAATGGTTGACATTCCAAGTCTTTGAGATCTTTTTTCCTTGTAAAATCTCCAAAGTGCACGTGCTGGGTCTAATCATTATTCTGATTCTGTAAGGTCCTTCCAATTGGCTCAGAATTTACTATCTTCTGTGTGAGCATTTGTAATTATTGACTTTCTCAGCACCAGGTCTCCTTCCCGCAATTCTCTGCTCTTAACTCGAGCATTGTAGTAAGCAGCTATTCGCTGTTGATAGGAAGCCAACTTCATTTTCGCTGTATCCTTTAGTTCATCTATCAGATCAAGATTCTGTCTAAGTCTGTGAGAGTTGATTTCTTGAACATAAGGGATTAAGCTAGGCGATCTCGCTCCAATTTCCACAGGGATGAAGGCCTCAGTTCCATACACTAAATTAAACGGCATTTCTTTTGTTGAAACCCGACTAGTTGTCCTGTAAGCCCATAGGACACTTGGAAGCTCATCCACCCAAGCTCCCTTCGCCTTGTCCAATCTGGTCTTCAACCCATGCAGTATGGTTCGATTGCTTACTTTAGCCTACCTGTTGGCTTGTGGGTAGGATACAGACGATATCCTTAGTTGAATATCCAGGCATTTACAAAACACTCGAAATGGATCGCAATTAAACTGTTTTCCATGATCGGCATTCAACACCCGAGGGACTCCAAATCGGTAGATGATATCTTTCCATACCATCACGTCCACCTTCTTTTTAGAAATTATAGCCAACGGTTCTGCCTCTATCCATTTTGTAAAGTAGTCGGTGGCTACTAGTAGGTATTTCCTTTGTCCAGTCCCCAAGGGAAAAGGTCCCAAAATGTCGAGCTCCCATTGTGAGAATAGTGTTGGTTGAAGAGTACTCTAGAGGACTGAGACAAGTGCAGATGCTATGGGAGCGAATTTCTGACATTTTTCACATCTTCTAACTTTCTTATTGGCATCTCTCTTTAAGGTTGGCCAATAAAATCCTGCTCGAAGTATCTTTGAGGCTAGTGCTCGAGCTCCCAAATGTTCACCACATACACCTTCATGGACTTCTACTAAAAAGTATTCGACTTGATCAGGCCCTAAGCATGTCACGACCCGAAGACCGCGACTTTCACTCGATTCTTATACTTTTCTTAATCTACAAATTTATGGACTAAATTTTTCTTTTTCATTTTAAGGTTTGTATTCGGTGTCAGTGTAGTTACTATACTATCTAGGTGGCTTATAGTCATTCCATTTAAATATTAAACAAACACGGAAACGGTTCTTAGTTACATCCCGACTTGCTAAACAGAATATGTACTGTGCATCAATTTAAGTCTTACATGTAAACAAATATTTTATAAGAAACATATACCTTAGAAGACTAGTACCAAGTCCATATACCGTCTCCGATGCCCACTGAGCAGCTCACATGGTAGATGTTAACTTCAATAATCTGAAAGAGATGAAATTTAGTGGGGTGAGCAAAACCACGGCTCAGTAAGATACTAATATAAATGCAAGAGTAGGATTATACTGTCTTAACCGCAAATGCTTAAAACTTGCAAGGATGCAATTACAGTTAATCCTTTCTCATCGATAACATCTCATTATCACTTCTCATATTCACTTTTCATTTCATAATCATATTCCTGTATTACATCAATTCATATCACTTATCGTCTGGGAATTTATGATCACGATAGAGTGAGATCAGAATCCTCTTCATATCAATCTCATGTTCATATATCATATCATGTCATGTCATCGTATAGGTGAAACATCATTTACGTCGAGTCATGACATTCCTCATGGAATTCTCATATACTAAGCATATTATCATATCAGGGTTTAATATGCAAATTCATGTAATTTTTCTGTCTAAACCGCTATCATTTCAAATCATATCATATATACTTTAGGACATGCTCGACATATGAATTTTCAATTCATTTCAAATTTGCCTTTAAGACATGATAGAAACATGTTCATTTTCAGTTCATGTATTCGTTTTCGAAGCATGTCTAAAACATGTGCGGTTTTAAAACATTTTTCATATACTATAAATCATATCAGGTTTAGAGTTCATATCAAATCAGTCTATACTCTAAACCGCATGTCATTTCAAATTCGACACAAAATCTTATATAAATCATGTAAGTGTCGAAATCATTTATCATATACTTTTAAAACATATTCTGTAAATCATATCAGGTCTAGAGTTCATATCAAATCAAACTATACTCTAGACCACATATCATGCCATATTCGACACAAAATCACATATAAATCATATAAGTGTCGAAATCATATCTCATGGACTTTTAAAACATGTTTAAAACATGTACTGTTTCAAAACATATTTCATTTCAAATCTGTTTCATGTACAGTATAAATCATGTCAAGTCTAGAGTTCATATCAATAAAATCATACTCTAGACTTCATATCATATCGGTTAGAGACTAGGCTAGATCCCTATCATCTCTATCAATAAAGACTTAAATCACTGTAGCTAGCAGTGAAAATCATGTCATCGTCCCCTGGAAACCAACTAGGGCGCTATCTATGGCCATAGACCTCATCTCTCTCAGCCCCACTGATCAGGCGTGACTGAGACCTGTCCACGACTATTGTCGGACAAGCATATCTGCCTAATGAGCAAAGCTCCAATTAGGCGGTTTCCACTATGCTTTATTGAATTTAATTCTTTTAGGGTGCCTATAGTCTCATAAAACATTTAAATCTTTATCTTTTCTTTCAATATCATATAAAGCATATGGTAAAATTCTGTATAAGACTTCATATATCAAAATATATATATCTACCATATACTTTCATTTCAAATCAAATCAATACTCTACAGTATTCATATAAACATTATTAAAATGTTTCAAATTGTAAGAAGGCATGCTTAAATGCGATGCAGATTCAATCATGAGTTTCAAACAATGAACTATCATTTTTGTAAAACATATCATTTAGTTATAGTGTTAACTATAATCCAATTCCTCAATTCCATACTTTTGATTTCAATCAAATCATACCTAATAGGTAATTTCGATATTCATTGTAGTTCCTCGATATTCAGTATCATTTCGTAGTAATTATCGACTATAAAAATCACTGGTACATTTTATCATTCAATACTGGACCACCACTGTCAGTATGAATCCTTTTTAGTATCTCTGGATATTTAAATATCATATTTCTATATAACCATTAAGATACTGGAATTATGTAATTATCAATATCATCACTCAAGACCTATTTCAGAGTCAACATCGAGAATATAAACTCACAAGATCAATAGTCGTCTATCAATCCATCTATAATTTGATCTATTGGTGCACCTTCATAATTTCCGTCTTGAGGTTCAATTTCATTCACTTAGGAAGATTTGCTAATTTCCACTATCAACAATGTTTTCAACCATTTAAGTCGCCTTGCGACCATCTACGTTATTGTAGTAGTCTTAGTTCACGTCTATTTAATATCGAAGTGTACAAATATATTTTTGTGTAGACGTATGTTCTATCAATGTCCATACGGCATCACGATCTACTTTTCTTATTATCGTCTCAATCATATCACTAAGATAGACCGTTCATCATGTTCTCCAATTTCTCCAAGTCACTCAAATACGAGAGGATATTTTTCAAAACCTATTCCAAAGGTTATAATCAATTTCGTATAATCACGTGTGTGACATCCATTTATCTAAATCAATTAATTTTTGAAATCATCTCTCGATCGATAATTCCGAAATTCAATCAATCGACCATCTAAATTATAACTTCAATCTTTCTCTTTTAATTTATATTATATAACCATTGTTACTCTTTTCAGTTGATCCTCCAAATATCTATTTCATCTCAATCTCAGCTTGATAATCACTTTGAGATATTAAGATAATTTGATTTATCGATTCCAATATCAACCTTTTCCGGTAATACAATAAAGTCCTTCACATGTTTATTTTCAATAATTATTTCTAAAATTCCATTTATGGGAGAAACTAAATCTTTTTCCTCAAACATTTTCCTAAAATTTTTCGGCAGCATAACGGCTTAATTTTCCCTAACCTCCTGCAAGGGAAACACAATTTATACTTGCAGCCGTTGATTCTCACCAATTTTACCTCTTACTAAGACCCCCACCATCAGTTGTGGGTCCTCTTAGCATTTTTAGCAAATCAATTTAAATCGATGCATCATATAAAAATCACAATTCCATTTAAAATCAATTAAATAAATGCATCATATATAAAATCATAATTCCCACGTACAATATAAAGCTACTAATGCTTTATAAATGTGAAGACCGAGAATTTTCTAAATAAATATAGGTATCCGGAAAAAAATTTAATTTGGACAAATTAAAATCCAAATTAAATAAGAATGAAATTGGAGAAATTAATTTGGATATTAGGAAATCCAAAATTAAAGAAATAAAAAGGTATATATTTATATAATTATAAAATTATATTATATAAATATATTTTTAATGTTAAAGAAATAAAAATATAATTATATAAATAGATTATATAATATATTTTTACACGTTTTAAATAAGTGTATATATATATATATATGAAATATATATACTATTTAGATCAAAGTGTATATATATATATATACATATATTTCAAGATAAAGTATGTATATATGTATATATATTAAATTTTAGTAGTATATGATATATATATATATATAAATATGATTTTATATATATAAAAAATAAATAAATAAATTAAAAAAAAAATTGAAACGAAATGGTTAGTCGTTACTCGACTCTTGAGGAAGTCAAGGGTTCGAGTAGCGGCGGACGCGAATTGGGAATTTATTCCCGATAAAACCTTGAGTGATGTTGACAAGGACTGCGGTCCCTACTCGGTGTGCGCACCGAGGCGTCACAAAGAGGACAGTACGGATGAGTGATGTTGACAAGGGCTGCGGCCCCTACTCGGTGTGCGCACCGGGGCGTCACAATAAAAGTATCTTACCTATTCGCCAAAGCTTAGCGCACTTTCCGATTTTTCGAGCCTCGCCGAATTCCACCATTCGTCTCATTTCCGTTTTACTACAATTTCAATATCAATGCACTACATCAATATAACCATAAATTATTCAATAAATACCATCATTTTATTTTTTTTCTAAATTTCCTTACCATTTTTTTTCTTCCTTTTTCCCTTTCTTCTTCCTTTCCTTCTTTCTCCTTTTCTTTTCTTTTCTTTTCTTCTTTCTTTTTTTTTTCCTTTTCTTTTCTATTCTGTTTTTTTTTGGCTTGAACCGGTTCGGACCGGTTCAGGCCGGTTCAGCTTGGCTTGACCGGTTCGGTCACCGGCGGCCAGCCATTCCGGCGGTTCAGCCGCTCCACAACTTGTCGAGGTTGCCACGAGGCCGGATCTGCTCTCCATTTCCCCAGCGGCGGCGCCGGCGGTGGCGGATCTGGAGGTGGGTTTTCGATCTCTTCTCCTCCACGTTTCTCCTTCCTCCGCCGTCGTTCTTCTTCACCGGCGGTCTTCCTTTGCTTCCCCTCAGCTCCGCCGAGCTCGAGGTTGGGGTGGCGGTGGCCAGATCGGTGGCACCGCCACTTTTCCTTTTCTCTTTTTCCCTCTTTTTTCCTCTCGGTTTCTCTTTTCTCCCATTTTCGCTTCGCTTCTGTTTTTCGCTTCGGGTCGCCGCCGGTCGTTTCTTCTCTTCCCCCTCGACTCGCCGGTGACGACCCTCTCCTTCCTCCTCCTCTTTTGGCCGGCAGGGGGCCGGCGGTTTTATTTGTCTTTCTCCTCTGTCTATAACAGAGGAGAAAGAAGAAGCTGGGAATCGGGTATCCCGATTCCCGCTTCTAAATTTCTTTTTTTTTAGTATATATATTTTTATATATATAATAATAATAATAACTATAATATATATAATTATTATACACCATAATTATATATATACACTATTCTTAATATGTATTTAAATACATATTTTGTATTAAAATATATATTTATATATATACTTTTACACTTTTAACATAAAATAATATTTATATAATATCATTATATAAATATACCAAAATATTTTTATTTCTTATTAAGTTTTGGATTTCTAAATATCCAAAATTATTTTCTCCATTTTCTTATTTAATTTGGATTTCCATTTATCCAAATTAAATTTCCTCCTTCATTTCTTATTTCCAATTTAATTTCCCTTTTAATTTCTTATTTGAATTTGGGTTTCAATTTGTCCAAATTAAATTTTCCGGATACCTTATATTTATTTAGAAATTCTCGCTCTTCACATTCTCCCCACCTTAAGAAATTCGGTCCTCCGAATTTAACTTATACTAAAGGGTGGTATCATCTTGTACTCTTATCTTTCTTATCCTTTCAATCATCCTTTAAATGATGCTACCAGCATACTTTCAAATTCAGATTCACTTTTTATACTGTTATATATCGTTTTTCTCCATATATTCATACCTCTTAAAATTTCTTATCACCTTTGGAGTTGTCACTTTCATCTCTTTCCACATAAAAGCTGTTTCACACAATTTATCATTCATTTCTCTCATTTGGTGCCAAGTCGATGAAGTTTAGTAACTATCGTTTAGCAATTTAATCAGTAGTATGTAATTGTCCCAGTAGCTTTCACATCTCGTGCATCCGCTCTGTCAACATATCTTCGAGCGTTTCCACATTACGCTCGAATTTTCATACCAGTATGGAGCGATGCCGTCAATAAATTTGGAATCCCAAAGCCTTTCACTATTTTCCATAAACATTTGGCAATTCAAAATTTCATCACATGTAATGCTCACTGGAATTTCACATACATTCTCTCTGTTTCATATTTATATTTCGACTAAGGCATTAGAGAAATCTAGAAGTTTGAAAATGGAAAAGTGATTCAATTTAATCAATCAGTCTATAATCACTTCCATAATGTCATATTTCTTTTGGGTTTCGTATTATCCCACCACACCAATTGTCACATCGATAAATCAAGGCTGCACCTCATTGCAGACTTTACTGTTAATCATCTCTTGCCATAAATGTAACATTTATCAATCATCTTCTCTCTATATCTCTTTTCACGTAATATTCTTATTATATCTCGATGTGATAACCAAAGCGAAATCACTTTCAGTCTTAAATTCAAAGACTGCTTCATATTCATGTTCCCTTATAACTAGAAATCATATTTTCAATTTCCAATAATCTTCATAATTCAAGGTGGGATTGCACTTTCACTCAAGTCGCATACTTTTGTTCGATCATTTTCATTGGCCATTTCTTGACCTCTTTCAATCCTTCTCAATTAACATATCTTCTCATATAATTTGCCACAATCAATCATTCTCGATCATTTGTATCCTATTCCTTTAAGGTGATACACCATTCTTCTATACCATATCGATACCATTCATTAATGGTTTCCAATCCGTTTCAACAGGACATCGATTGGCATCTTTATGTCAAAGCCCAACCTGTTTTAAATAGGTCGTCGACTGGTATCACCTATACCAATAGCCGACAATTCTTGGTACAGATTGAAAATCAACAAGTTTACATGTAGACACTACACAGTACATGGGATGTAACACTATCACTGTCTCAACTACACCGACACGTACTAGACAAACCGTGCTCTGATACCATTAAATCTGTCGCGACCCGAAGACCGCGACTTTCACTCGATTCTTATACTTTTCTTAATCTACAAATTTATGGACTAAATTTTTCTTTTTCATTTTAAGGTTTGTATTCGGTGTCAGTGTAGTTACTATACTATCTAGGTGGCTTATAGTCATTCCATTTAAATATTAAACAAACACGGAAACGGTTCTTAGTTACATCCCGACTTGCTAAACAGAATATGTACTGTGCATCAATTTAAGTCTTACATGTAAACAAATATTTTATAAGAAACATATACCTTAGAAGACTAGTACCAAGTCCATATACCGTCTCCGATGCCCACTGAGCAGCTCACATGGTAGATGTTAACTTCAATAATCTGAAAGAGATGAAATTTAGTGGGGTGAGCAAAACCACGGCTCAGTAAGATACTAATATAAATGCAAGAGTAGGATTATACTGTCTTAACCGCAAATGCTTAAAACTTGCAAGGATGCAATTACAGTTAATCCTTTCTCATCGATAACATCTCATTATCACTTCTCATATTCACTTTTCATTTCATAATCATATTCCCGTATTACATCAATTCATATCACTTATCGTCTGGGAATTTATGATCACGATAGAGTGAGATCAGAATCCTCTTCATATCAATCTCATGTTCATATATCATATCATGTCATGTCATCGTATAGGTGAAACATCATTTACGTCGAGTCATGACATTCCTCATGGAATTCTCATATACTAAGCATATTATCATATCAGGGTTTAATATGCAAATTCATGTAATTTTTCTGTCTAAACCGCTATCATTTCAAATCATATCATATATACTTTAAGACATGCTCGACATATGAATTTTCAATTCATTTCAAATTTGCCTTTAAGACATGATAGAAACATGTTCATTTTCAGTTCATGTATTCATTTTCGAAGCATGTCTAAAACATGTGCGGTTTTAAAACATTTTTCATACACTATAAATCATATCAGGTTTAGAGTTCATATCAAATCAGTCTATACTCTAAACCGCATGTCATTTCAAATTCGACACAAAATCTTATATAAATCATGTAAGTGTCGAAATCATTTATCATATACTTTTAAAACATATTCTGTAAATCATATCAGGTCTAGAGTTCATATCAAATCAAACTATACTCTAGACCACATATCATGCCATGTTCGACACAAAATCACATATAAATCATATAAGTGTCGAAATCATATCTCATGGACTTTTAAAACATGTTTAAAACATGTACTGTTTCAAAACATATTTCATTTCAAATCTGTTTCATGTACAGTATAAATCATGTCAAGTCTAGAGTTCATATCAATAAAATCATACTCTAGACTTCATATCATATCGGTTAGAGACTAGGCTAGATCCCTATCATCTCTATCAATAAAGACTTAAATCACTGTAGCTAGCAGTGAAAATCATGTCATCGTCCCCTGGAAACCAACTAGGGCTCTATCTATGGCCATAGACCTCATCTCTCTCAGCCCCATTGATCAGGCGTGACTGAGACCTGTCCACGACTATTGTCGGACAAGCATATCTGCCTAATGAGCAAAGCTCCAATTAGGCGGTTTCCACTATGCTTTATTGAATTTAATTCTTTTAGGGTGCCTACAGTCTCATAAAACATTTAAATCTTTATCTTTTCTTTCAATATCATATAAAGCATATGGTAAAATTCTGTATAAGACTTCATATATCAAAATATATATATCTACCATATACTTTCATTTCAAATCAAATCAATACTCTACAGTATTCATATAAACATTATTAAAATGTTTCAAATTGTAAGAAGGCATGCTTAAATGCGATGCAGATTCAATCATGAGTTTCAAACAATGAACTATCATTTTTGTAAAACATATCATTTAGTTATAGTGTTAACTATAATCCAATTCCTCAATTCCATACTTTTGATTTCAATCAAATCATACCTAATAGGTAATTTCAATATTCATTGTAGTTCCTCGATATTCAGTATCATTTCGTAGTAATTATCGACTATAAAAATCACTGGTACATTTTATCATTCAATACTGGACCACCACTGTCAGTATGAATCCTTTTTAGTATCTCTGGATATTTAAATATCATATTTCTATATAACCATTAAGATACTGGAATTATGTAATTATCAATATCATCACTCAAGACCTATTTCAGAGTCAACATCGAGAATATAAACTCACAAGATCAATAGTCGTCTATCAATCCATCTATAATTTGATCTATTGGTGCACCTTCATAATTTCCGTCTTGAGGTTCAATTTCATTCACTTAGGAAGATTTGCTAATTTCCACTATCAACAATGTTTTCAACCATTTAAGTCGCCTTGCGACCATCTACGTTATTGTAGTAGTCTTAGTTCACGTCTATTTAATATCGAAGTGTACAAATATATTTTTGTGTAGACGTGTGTTCTATCAATGTCCATACGGCATCACGATCTACTTTTCTTATTATCGTCTCAATCATATCACTAAGATAGACCGTTCATCATGTTCTCCAATTTCTCCAAGTCACTCAAATACGAGAGGATATTTTTCAAAACCTATTCCAAAGGTTATAATCAATTTCGTATAATCATGTGTGTGACATCCATTTATCTAAATCAATTAATTTTTGAAATCATCTCTCGATCGATAATTCCGAAATTCAATCAATCGACCATCTAAATTATAACTTCAATCTTTCTCTTTTAATTTATATTATATAACCATTGTTACTCTTTTCAGTTGATCCTCCAAATATCTATTTCATCTCAATCTCAGCTTGATAATTACTTTGAGATATTAAGATAATTTGATTTATCGATTCCAATATCAACCTTTTCCGGTAATACAATAAAGTCCTTCACATGTTTATTTTCAATAATTATTTCTAAAATTCCATTTATGGGAGAAACTAAATCTTTTTCCTCAAACATTTTCCTAAAATTTTTCGGCAGCATAACGGCTTAATTTTCCCTAACCTCCTGCAAGGGAAACACAATTTATACTTGCAGCCGTTGATTCTCACCAATTTTACCTCTTACTAAGACCCCCACCATCAGTTGTGGTTCCTCTTAGCATTTTTAGCAAATCAATTTAAATCGATGCATCATATAAAAATCACAATTCCATTTAAAATCAATTAAATAAATGCATCATATATAAAATCATAATTCCCACGTACAATATAAAGCTACTAATGCTTTATAAAAGTATCTTACCTATTCGTCAAAGCTTAGCGCACTTTCCGATTTTTCGAGCCTCGCCGAATTCCACCATTCGTCTCATTTCCGTTTTACTACAATTTCAATATCAATGCACTACATCAATATAACCATAAATTATTCAATAAATACCATCATTTTATTTTTTTTCTAAATTTCCTTACCATTTTTTTTCTTCCTTTTTCCCTTTCTTCTTCCTTTCCTTCTTTCTCCTTTTCTTTTCTTTTCTTCTTTCTTTTTTTTTCCTTTTCTTTTCTATTCTGTTTTTTTTTTCTGGCCTAAACCGGTTCGGACCGGTTCAGGGCGGTTCAGCTTGGCTTGACCGGTTCGGTCACCGGCGGCCAACCATTCCGGTGGTTCAGCCGCTCCACAACTTGTCGAGGTTGCCACGAGGCCGGATCTGCTCTCCATTTCCCCAGCGGCGGCACCGGCGGTGGCGGATCTGGAGGTGGGTTTTCAATCTCTTCTCCTCCACGTTTCTCCTTCCTCCGCCGTCGTTCTTCTTCACCGGCGGTCTTCCTTTGCTTCCCCTCAGCTCCGCCGAGCTCGGGGTTGGGGTGGCGGTGGCCAGATCGGCGGCACCGCCACTTTTCCTTTTCTCTTTTTCCCTCTTTTTTTCCTCTCGGTTTCTCTTTTCTCCCATTTTCGCTTCGCTTTTGTTTTTCGCTTCGGGTCGCCGCTGGTCGTTTCTTCTCTTCCCCCTCGGCTCGCCGGTGACAACCCTCTCCTTCCTCCTCCTCTTTTGGCCGGCAGGGGGCCGGCGGTTTTATTTGTCTTTCTCCTCTGTCTATAACAGAGGAGAAAGAAGAAGCTGGGAATCGGGTATCCCGATTCCCGCTTCTAAATTTCTTTTTTTTTTTGTATATATATTTTTATATATATAATAATAATAATAACTATAATATATATAATTATTATACACCATAATTATATATATACACTATTCTTAATATGTATTTAAATACATATTTTGTATTAAAATATATATTTATATATATACTTTTACACTTTTAACACAAAATAATATTTATATAATATCATTATATAAATATACCAAAATATTTTTATTTCTTATTAAGTTTTGGATTTCTAAATATCCAAAATTATTTTCTCCATTTTCTTATTTAACTTAGATTTCCATTTATCCAAATTAAATTTCCTCCTTCATTTCTTATTTCCAATTTAATTTCCCTTTTAATTTCTTATTTGAATTTGGGTTTCAATTTGTCCAAATTAAATTTTCCGGATACCTTATATTTATTTAGAAATTCTCGCTCTTCACAAAGCATTTCAATAAGGGCATAGTAAACCCACGCTTGTAAAGCTCACAATTTACCATTGTAAACCTGCCACTTTGCAATTTAAGCCTCCGAGCTTCGTCTTTGTCATCGGGGAGTTTTTCCTCCAAAATGTAATTTTTGATTGGATTTCTTCAATCACTCCCGATCTCGACATCGCAAACTTCCTCCTCTTCAATACTCGGCTTGGCTAGGTATTCCACCTTCACCATGCCACTTTTCAATCCCCTAGAGGAGGCCAACTTCGAAAGGACAACTGTGTGACTATTCTCAGACCGATTTATCTGGGTCAACCGAAAGTTCTTGAATGATTGTGCCAATAACTGAACCTTTTGTATGTAAAGGACTAGAGCCGTTTCTCGTGCTTCATACTCGCCATGAAACTGATTCACCACCAGTTGTAAGTCATTGTGAGCCATCAGGTTGCTAACTTCCAATTTCTCGGCTAGCCTAATTCCAGCTATCAAGGCCTCATACTCAGCTATATTATTTGAGCTCGAAAAGTTAAAGCGCAGGGAGTACTCATAGGTTTCCCCTTTAGGTGAAATCGACACGATTCCAGCTCCACTGCCATCTATGTTACGAGCTCCATCTACAAACAGCTTCCACCAAATTAACTCTGGTTCTTCCTGGACCTCTCATTCGGTGCACTTTACAATAAAGTCCACCAATGCTTACCCTTTTATTACCTAGCGAGGCTTGAAGTGAATGTCATATTCACTGAGCTCAATTGCCCACTTGGTTAATCGTCCCAAATGGTCTGGCTTTTGCAATATCTGCCTCAGAGGTTGGTCTGTTAGAACGGTTACGGAGTGGGCCTGGAAATATGCTCGTAACTTTCGAGTTGCCATTACTAATGATAAGGCCACTTTCTCAACTTGGGGATATCTCGTCTCCGCGTCTAGCAAAACTTTACTTACTTAATAGATTAGGTAGTCCCTGTCTCCATCTTTCCTCAACAGGACTACGCTTACCGTCTTCTCACCAATACCCAGATACACAAATAGCTTGTCTCCAGGTTGAGGCCCAGACAACAGTGGCAACTCTTTTAGGTAATCCTTTAATTTTTTGAAAGCATCATGACACTCTTCGATCCATTTTAAATTTATCCCTGCCTTTATCACCTTACAGAACGGCAGACTCCTTTCTGCTGATTTGGATAAGAAGCGATTCAAGGCTGCTATCCTCCCAGTTAGCCTTTGAACTTCCCTGGCAGTGTTGGGCAGCTTCATGTCCAAGATGGCTTGAACTTTCTCGGGATTAGCTTTAATTCCCTGATTAGTGATCATGAAGCCCAAGAATTTTCCCGACCTCACTCCAAATGAGCATTTGTTGGGTTTAGCTTCATGTTATACTGCCGTAACACTTTGAATACCTTCAACATTTTCTCAGCATGTGACTCCTCCTTACGGCTTTTTATGATCATGTCATTCACATACGCTTCCATGGTGTTACCTAACAAGTCCTTGAACACCTTGTTTACCATCCGCTGATATGTAGCCCCCGTATTCTTCAGACCGAAAGGCATTACTCGATAGCAATATGTTCTACTATTGGTAATGAAAGAAGTTTTTTCCTTATCGTTTGGGTACGTCATAATTTGGTGGTACCTCGAAAAAGCGTCCAGAAAGCTCAGCAGTTCATACCTACAAGTCTCTTCTACCAATTTATCAATTCAGGGTAACAGATACGAATCCTTTGGGTAGGCCTAGTTCAAGTCAGTAAAGTCCACACACATTCTCCATTTTCCATTGGCCTTCTTCACCATCACCACGTTAGCCAACCACTAGGGGTAATTAACTTATCTGATAAAACCTGCTCGTAGCAACTTTGAGATCTCCTCGTCTATAACTTATTGCCTTTCCGGAGCAAAATTTTTCTTCTTTTGCTTTACCGATTTTGCTCCTGTACCTACATTCAATCGGTGACAAGTAACCTCTGGGTCAATTCCCGACATGTCATTGGGAGTCAAAGCAAAAATGTCTGTGTTCTCTTTCAGGCACTGAATTATCTCTTCCTTCGTTGTACTAGGTAATTGTCTCCTAACATATACTACCTTCTCTCTATCATCTTCCACTAACTAGACTGACTCCATTTCTTCATTCGACTTTGGCTTAGGCAGCTTTTCAAACGTAAGGGTTTCCTTCCTCTGGATCCCCTTGCATGTGGTGGATGCGATATTACACATCCTGACCCTCTTTTGGTCTCTTCTTACTTGACCTACACCATGAGGAGTTGAAAATTTCATCAGTAAGTAATAAGGGTGCACCACTACCCTCATGTCATTCAATAATGGTCGTCCGAATATCATATTATACGCCACTAAAGTTGACTTTACCACCATAAGTAGCACCTGTCGAACGACACTTCTTGGGTTCTCTCCTAACGTGACAGGCAGCTGAATTCCTTCTTTATTCTCCATATTGGACACCATTTTCATCACTTTCTCTTGAGTGATGTACTTATTTGCTCGAGAGAATAGGTTTGAGATTGTGGTTGGTTGGTCTAATGACAGGGACTCCTGCAACTTCTCAGACCTAGTCCCCTGTAACATGACTGCCACAGCTATTCCCACTTGCAAATCACATACCTCCAAAGTGGCATCCCTAAACCGATCCACATAACTCTTCAATGACTCCTTAACTCCTTACTTAATGGTGAGCAAATAAGTTGGCTCCTTCTTCCTTTGGCTATTCACAACAAACGCTTTGAGGAACTTGTTTCGCAATTGGTCGAAAGAGACAATGGACCCCTCGGGCAAATTGTTGAACCACTTCATCGCATGCCTAGTTAGAGTAAGCGAAAAAGCCCTGCACATTATCTCATCCTCTTATCCATGTAGCAATATCAAGGTCTCATAGTTTTGCATGTGATCGTAAGGGTTCGTCTTCCCTGTGTACGCGATCATTTGCAACATTTTAAACTTCGGGGGCAGTGGTTTCTGCATGATAGCCGCGCTAAATGGTACTCTTCTCCTATGGCTTTCCTCTCGACACCTGCTTTTTCTCTTTCAACACCTGTTCTATCATCTTTTTCATGTCCACAGGAAGGGCGAGTTGGTTTTTATTCCTTTCAGCATTGGACAAATCAAGCTGGTCTTCAACAACTCTTTCCTTTTCTTTACTTTGAAGTACACCACCTCGTGTCATTTGTGTGTTCCAAGAAGGGTCAAACTCCGACTCGGCCCTTCATGTGCTCTCGTCCTCAACACCGATCCTTTCAACACCTCCTACACCGTGTTCTAGGTCAGTCTCGGTAAGATTCATCAAACTTCAGCGTAGGGCGGAAGACCCTGTCGCACACTCAGTATCCTATAGCCCAGCATTGGCCCCTTATCACCTAAGCCCTGTTGCAGGTTCCAACTCTACTGCATCGTCAGCCTCCCGTTAAAAACCTGCTATACGCCTAATATTTCCTAGTCCTACTGCATCCTACCAAATGTGAGTCTCTCCCAAGGGACGAGTCTCCTGTCTTGGCGAGGGGTCTACCACCTGTTGAGTACCCTGTCGCCCTACCGCCTGCGACAGTACCCCTTAGCTAGTCTCTCCTACCAGATTTTGTATAGCCTACGGCAAACTTAATTGCGGGAGGACTCCCTTGAACAGATCCACCATAGCCCTCAGAGCCTGGGTTGTTTCCTCACTCTACCGCCTCAAAGCTTCGAATTCCACCGTAGACACTGTCGTTCTCTCCTCTTCCCTATTCACCTGTGTTCTCTGGCGAATCGGTTGTTTAGGAGAACTCACGGAGTTCTCATCACTTCCATCTCTCACATTAGTTGATCCTGTTCTCACCATCTTAAAAGTTTTGACTAGCTTTTATTTTGTTTCCCACAGTCAGTGCCAATTGTTGTTGCACAAAACAACAATGAGTGATTGCTAACGTAAGTGTTTGTCTCTTTCTTCACGTGTCTCCAAAGAGCTTCTGTAAAATAAGAAAAGTCAAAGGAACGCAGGGGGTGGTTCTCTGTGTAGGCACTCTGATGCTTAAGTCAGCCAAAGATTCTTGAGTATTGGAAACGTAAAAGCCATAAATCAAAATTAAGGAATAAAATAATACCTGTGGCCTACTAATAGGCCAATAAATTACAGTACTGCAGAGTAATTACATGGAGGGCAATTTCATCCTTTTAAAGGAGTTTGTGTTCCAACACGACTCTAACACCATTAATCTGAGGCGACAGAGGTTTGTCGCAAGGCGGGAGGTCACAGAACGTAGCCACACTCATCCGACGGCAAGCATAACGTGGGTGGTCAACCGAGATCTGTCACAAGCGACAGAGTCCTTTCTGCTGGCGGGATGAGTCTCTCGCATATTGAGTCGCGAGTCTTATGGTGTCTCTCACCTGATGCCGCGTGGCCCAATGATGTTATGCCACGTGGAGGCCTCTATCGTCTTTTGGGCCTCAGCCCAGTGGATGTGGGCTTAGCCATATCACCAAGAAAAAAATAAATTTAATTGGCATTAAACAAAAATTGAAAATATAGTTAACAGAAGATTAACTATAAATAAGTTTTAAGTATCAAATACAACAATAACTTAAATAACAAAATTTCTTTGTTTGAGAACTTAATATAGTCATAGTTGATATCAACTCATGAAAAATTATTCATGATCTTCCTCAAATTTGCCAATAATTTCATACTAGAACGTGATCCTATGAATGAAAAAAAAACATAATAAAAATTATTTCTTGGAAAGCAAATGAATTTTATAGCACTTGTCTCGATCCTCCTATCAACATTAGGAACAATTTTACAATAATTACGTATTGTCATATCTTTAGGGTGTAAACGAACAGAATGTTCAACGAATCGTTCGTGAATCCGTTTGGTTTCTGTTCGTTTATTAAGTTTAAAAATGAACACAAATAATATTTAAATGTTCATTTATTAAACGAACCGAATATGAATAGAGATGTGGATCGTTCGTTTTTGTTCGCAAACAAGCTCGTTTATGTTCGTTTATTATTCATTTAAAATGTTATTTGTAGTTTGTTCCTTTATGTTTGTTTATAACTTTTTTATTTAAAGTGCTATTTGTTATTCGTTTGTTATTTATTAAAATATTAAAATTACTTATATATAAGTTATATAATATATACCTTTAATTATGTATAAAATAATTATTTTTTAAAATTTTAAATATAATGTACTAAAATTAAATTAATAAAAGTTTCATAATAAATTAAAATCTCATTCTTATCCATTGACCATTTACATATACATTACACACGTGTATACACACACACACACATACCAATATATATATATATATATATGAGATACAAATTGTACTTTAAATTGTAATTATTAATTTTAAGAAAACATTGCTGACTTAACTTGTGCTGTATTTAAGATTTGTATTTGTCACAACCCAAAAGCCATAACGTGCACTTAACATTAGCACTTATTGTAGTTAACAAATTTCCGAACTAAATTTTTTCTCTTCATTTTACGATTTGTATTCAATGTTAGTATAGTCATTAAGCAATTTTCACTCATCCTTTAATTCATAAGTGACTTAAATTACTTTCTAAAGTAGTGAGTAATCCTATCTAGCCCATAATATATCTCTACTTAAAAACATATTGAAAATATCCTTTTTTATATTTTAAGATTTTCCCCCAACTAATGTAATGTCTGGAATTAGAGAAATTCAAACTAACTTTTTCCTTTTTGTTACTATCTTTCTCATCTCATTACACAATATCCTACTGGTTTGCATTCGGTATCAATGTAAGTTCAATCTACCATTTTCATTACCACTACATTTTATACCATTAAATTTATTAATTCATCCATAAAAAATAAGAAATTATAATTAAATTATAACATAATATTTATAATTCTATTTATATAGATTCAATGTGATTACATTTCCCTAATTCAAGTATCTCTTTTAAATTTAACATTCATTATTTACATCCTAGTATAAATACATTTGTTGTGCATTTGCTAGTTTGAATATAACTATAAAAATTAACATATACCTGTCTAATTGATAGTATAAACTTCTCACAACTTTTCTCCACTAACTTGGAACCAGCTATTGCCTCGTACACAGAAGTACTATCTGGAATGGTGCATAAGGAGGGGCGAGCTTTGGGAAAGCCCATTAAGAAAAATATATAAAAGTACGTACTATATGCAGTTAAATAAAAATCATTTATTTCACTCATTATGAAAAAGGCATATCAAATATAAATATTAAAATGCCATTTATTTCCTAATAGCTCACTAGGGTTGTTATAGAAAAGATACTATAGTCGGCTAAGTAACCGGATGGAGTATGGGAGGTACTTTGAAGTACCTTTCGTGTCACAATCCCTAGAAGCGACTATAGGGAGTAATCAGTTGCAGATGATATGTATGAACATTTTAAATCACTTGAAAACATTTCATGCACTTTCAAAATATATATATATAAACAATATATATACACTTTAACTGAAAACATTTCAATAAATAGTTCAATATAAAAATCCAATAAACAGTACAGTAATCACTTTAATTTTCAACATTACAGTGGATATATAAACCAGTCACTTCAGTGTTAGTAGTAAATTCAGTTTCGTAAAACAGTATTGTAAAGTGAAGACCAAGCAACACTCAAAGTATATCATGCTATAATAATATCCTGAAAAAGGAGAAATAGTAAACACGTGAGACATATGGCCATAGTCTATGGGGTCCACAGTATACACTTGCCAAGTGACAACTGCGAAGGCTGAAGACTTGGCGGGTCTATCAGCAACAGTAACAGTAACAGTAACATGTGACACGTGAGCATGATACAGGGTCTAACAGTCTCAAAACATTTTATATACAGTAGAAATCATTTCCAATAGCAATTATCTTCAATTAGTCCAAAATCTTGTAAAACAATATTTATTTTATTTGACAGTAATAAAATTCATTAACTATCATTGTAAATCTTTAATAATCAAGTATCATACCTATGTGGTTAAGGGCTCGAAACACGCGGAACGTGCTCAAGGTGTTAAATGTCCTGGGAGATACTCCAGGCACCTTGAGACAAAGCCGTGACGGGGGGCGACCGCCCAAAGCGGACAATACGTGAGTGAGTGGGTGACCGCCTACCTCACAGGTCAAGGTAAACCTAGGGCGAGGGCACCTAGAGGATGCCAGCCGACGGCCTATTGAACGGGCTGTGCCTCGACATAAAAATAAAAACAAGCATTTTTATGTCAAGGCCCCGCTCATTCAATAGGCCGTCTGCAAGCATCCCCTAGGTGGCCTCGCCCAAGGTTTACCTTGACACGTGAGGTTGGCGGTCACCCACACTCAATAACGTATTGTCCGCTTTGGGCGGTCGCCCTCCTCACGGCTATGTCTCAAGGTGCCTGGAGTACATCCTAGGACATTTAACACCTTGAGCGCGTTCCGCATGTTTCGAACCCTTATGGTTAGCATGTTTCAACATCCCTATGTGTCGAAACACGCGGAACGCGCTTAAGGTGTTAAATGTCCTGGGAGGTACTCCAGGCATCTTGAGACAAAGCTGTGAGACGAGCGACCGCCCAAAGCGGACAATACATGAGTAAGTGGGCGACCGCCTACCTCACAGGTTAAGGTAAACCTGGGGCGAGGACGCCTAGGGGATGCCAGCTGATAGCCTATTGAACGGGCTGGGCCTTGACATAAAAATAAAAACGCTACCTCACAGGTCAAGGTAAACCTGGGGCGAGGGCACCTAAGGGATGCCAGTCGACCGCCTATTGAACGAGCTGGGCCTTGACATAAAAATAAAAACGAGCGTTTTTATTTTAAGGACCCACCCGTTCAATAGGCCATCGGTGAGCATTCCCTAGGTGCCCTCGCCCCAAGTTTACCTTGACACGTGAGGTTGGTGGTCGCCCACAGTCACTAACGAATTGTCCGCTTCAAGCAGTCACCCCTCTCACAGCTTTGTCTCAAGGTGCTTGGAGTGCCTCCCAGGACATGTAACATCTTGAGCACATTCTGCATGTTTCAACCCCTTATGGTTAGCGTGTTTCAACATCCTTATGTGGTTAAGTGTTCAAAACACGCGGAACGCGCTCAAGGTGTTAAATGTCCTGGGAGGTACTCCAGGCACCTTGAGACAAAGCCGTGAGGGGGGGACTGCCCAAATCGGACAATACGTGAGTGAGTGGGCGACCGTCTACCTCACAGGTCAAGGTAAACCTGGGGCGAGGATGCCTAAGGGATGCCAGCCGACGACTTATTGAACGGGCTGGGCCTTGACATAAAAATAAAAATGCAACCTCACAGGCCAAGGTAAACCTGGGGCAAGGGCACCCAGGGGATGCTAGCTGCTTACCTATTGAATGGGCTGGGCCTTGACATAAAAATTAAAATGAGCGTTTTAATGTCAACGCCCAACCCGTTTCAATAGGCCGTCGACTAGCATCCCCTAGGTGCCCTTGCCCCAGGTTTACCTTGACCTATGAGGTAGGCGGTCGCCCACTCACGTATCATCTGCTTTGGGCAGTCGACCCCCTCACGACTTTGTCTCAAGGTGCCTGAAGTACCTCCCAGGAATTTTAACACATTGAGCACGTTTCGCGTGTTTCGATCCCTTAGCCACGTGGGAATGTTGAAACACGCTAACCATTAGCATGTTTCAACATTCCCACGTGGTTAATGTTTCGAAACACATGAAACGCGCTCAATGTGTTAAATGTCCTGTGAGGTACTTCAGGCACCTTGAGACAAAGTCGTGAGGGGGTCGACCACCCAAAGCAGATGATACGTGAGTGAGTGGGCAACTGCCTACCTCACAGGTTAAGGTAAATGTGGGGCAAGGGTGCCTAGGGGATGCTTGCCGACGGCAGATAAATGGGCAGGGCCTTGACAAATGACCATTATACCCTTATTCAATTTCATTATTTTCATTTATATCCTATCATTAATTGAATATTTTTAAATTTAGGTTTAATATTTTATTTTTATCATTTTCCATACATTTAGGTCAAACATGGTCAATTATTGACTCCCAAAGTGGTTTGACCAGTCATGGGTAGTGAAATTACCAAAGTAACCCTAATAGTAAAATTGCGTAAATTTTTGTTTTTACGCTTGATCTCTTTTATCAATCCGCATGATCTAAAACCTTATTACATGAGGAATTATTCACCACTAATAATTAATTAAATCATCTCGGTTTGACTATAATTACAAAAATTCGTCCAGCTTACGGACTTAATCGTCATTTTTTAAATTTATTTCTTGCTTTTTGACATATACTCAAGCGAGCTGATTTGAGATGTAGATTTTTTCTATATTCATATTTAACCTTAAATATCATCATTCTAGGGTCTCACTTCGATTTGGATAGTGAAAGTCCTAGTGGGGCCTTCACCGAATTACTTCCCTAAACCTAATCAAACAGACCCTTCATTTAAATATTTTTAACAATAAATTTTTCTCTTTTAAATTCCTACACTCTAATACATATTGAATATGGGAAAATCAAGGTTATCACAACTAACCACCTGCAAATCAAAACCATTTAACACAGTGCAACACAACAGTCTTTCCCAATTCAATAGTCCTAATATCCATAACTAATCACATACATATCATGTAGAATCAAAATGTTATATCGACCATTCATTATCCTAGTTCACATCCCATCTTACAATATGTACAGAAATTACCTGAAATAAAAATATAAATAGAAGAAATATTGCAATACCAAAATATTTAACAACTAGGACTTTAGGCTTTAAGACATTGTTCAATCACCAGAACTGTCCCAACGTGTCCTTTAAATTGACATCAGTTTGTAAGAGAAATTATTTTCGTTTAATGAGCCAAAGCTCAATAAGTTACTAGCATAAAAATAGAGTTAGAATTATAGTGTCTCTAAAGTAAATACATGAATCCTGCGATCATTTATCCTAATATCATTTAGAAATCGATATCCTTTGAGTATTGATTCGATCATACCCTAATGACACTAAGTGTCCTTATATCACTGCATATCTTGCATAAATGCAAGATGTACTATCATAACATGGTTCACTATTTAAACATATGAAAATTCTTATGTATAAAACATCCATTTCAAAACGTGTCATATGTAATTTATAATCATGTATGAAACTTATATAGTTTCAAAATCATTTCACATATACTTTAAAACACGTTTCAAAACATGTATAGTCTCAAATCATATCATGTACGGTACAAAACCATTTATAAATCATATTCAGTCTCAATTATATCACATTTATTGTAAAAACATATCATATCACGTACTTTTCACCCAAAATTAGGGCTAACGTTTTTCTTTTTCATTCGTTTGATTGGACTATGCTTAGTGTCATCAATTCAATGTTAAGCTAAAACTTACTTAGATAGATCAATATGCAATTATTCAAATTGGTCTCAATACAATAATTTACGGTACATGTTCACTTTCCTTTACATTCTCGTTTCATTTAAATTAAGTCAAGTAAGATTATTTCATAGCAATGCTTAAATAAACAACCTTAAACTATATAAAAATCTCGTGTCAAACTGTTAACCTTTGTATACATTCATTTCTATATCAAATGACTATAATTGACATTCAAACTCCCTTAGTTTACATCCCTTTGACACATTAAAGTACTTTACAGTAAAGTTCGAGTACATAACGTAACTATGCAACTATACCTCCAAAGTACAATGCTAAAGCATTGAAGGAATTCGATTGAAATCCTCCCTTTATAAGGACAGCCACTACTGTAGATTATCTGTGAGGTGGAAGAGTATGGTGAGCTTTAAGCACAGTAAGAAATAAATATAAAAGAGCAGATATCACGCTAACTATATGCAAGTATCCTACACATGCTCCCATGATGACAGTTTACCATTAATAACATTAAACTTGAACTCGAAAGGAATAAAAACTATGCAACTAACATGCATGTATCCTAACTATATTTCTACATTTACATTTACTAATGATAACCATAGCATAGGACTTGGAAGGAAGGAATTGCTATAATCGATTAAGGATACCACGTTGAGTAAAGAAGGATGCTTTGAAGCACCTCACTTATCCCGGTCCCTAGGTTCGATGTCCTAAATGAACTCACAAACATTGAATTTACGTATTTTCAAAACAATGGAAATTCCATGCAATACTTTCAAATATCATGACAGTGCAAATGATAAACATTTCATTTCAAATTTATAATTTTGACTATCAAATCAGTAATCGTCAAAATGATAAAATCCAATAAATAGTTTCAATTCCAATCAATAAGAATCATGACGATATCATTCAATAGACAATGCACTAATAAACAATAAAGTCATATCTATAACAGTTCATAAAACTCTTTCTTTCAAACGATAAAACCATACTATCGGTACATTCATTTGCATTAAAACATTAGCTAAATTACATCCACCTCCTGTTTGTTGGGTAGAAATCAATGGTAAATCATGAATTGAACTTAGGTATGGTAACAGTTTTACAATGTAACAGTCCAAATATATAGTATAACACACATTTTACACATAATTACGGTTAGGCCGTCTGCGTTGCCTTTAGCACTTGAACAATAACAGTGATAAACAGTAAACTTTAATTAATTTATAAAATCAGAATATGTAATTTTACAATATTCCTTACACTTTACATCCCCTATTCCTACTTTACAATTTAAGTAGTACTGTATAACAAATCTGAATATATAAAAGAAAATTATAGATACCTCCAGGATTGACTCACTGCAATCTCGGGTAACCCAAAACGCAATCGATAACCTCAGAATGTATACCTCTTAATCACTTATAATATCCTGTGGAGTGGAAAATAAAGGGGTGAGCAAAACGTGCTCAGTAAATGAATCGTATGCAAGACTAATATAACGAAATCTATATGCTCAAAAACGTTTAGTATCCTAATAGTTCACTAGGCTCAATAATGGGAAGGATACTGTAGTCGGCTAGGAAACCTGATGGAGCATGGAAGGTATTTTGAAATGCCTGTCTTGTCCCAAAAACCCAGAAGCTACTATAAGGAGTAATTGTTAAATTGTCGATATAAAATTAATTTAATATATTCTCAATAAATAAATGGTAAGAAAGCCATTTAATAAACACTTTAGTATTATTTAAAACATATGACAGTAAACAGTGATAATGACTGTACGGTACATGGTTTCGGTAAACAATAGTAACAGTACAGTGGTAGTACAGAAAATAGTGGAAATAGGATTTAACACATTAAACACTTCAGTAAAACAATGAGTAATCGGTTCAGTAAATAGTTTCACTTTAAAAATTATTTTGGTAAGCACATTCAGTTGTAATAGTTCAGTAAACTATAGCAATTTCAGTAAACAGTAACGATTCAATCCCAGTTCAGTAAACATCACGGTGAAGTGAGCAATTTCAGTATATCGTAATAAGTTTAGAAATAGTAAAAATGTTCATTTCAAAACTTTAACAGTTCAGTAAAACACTTTTAGTAACAGTTCGATAACAGTAACCTTTTCAGTAACGGTAAACAGTTCGATAATGGTATGATAGATGGTTCAGTAATCAGTGCGAAAACAATTCAATACAGTAAACACATGAATTTCACAACACAGTAACGATTCAATAAACATTTCATAATCAGTAATAATTCCATATACATTTCAATTCAGTAAACAGCAATAATTCAGTACAGTTCAGTAAACAATTAACAGTAAATCACAGTTCAGTAAATAATTAACAATAAATCATAGTTCAGTATACAGTATACAGTTAACAGTAAATCACAATTCAGTATACAGTTAACAATAGATCACAGTTCAGTAAATAGTTAACAATAGGTGGAGACCAGGCAACACCCTAGGTATATCATGCTATAATAATTCCCAAAGGAAAACAGTAACATGTGAATCTATGGCCATAGATTATAAGGTGTCCTCAGAGTACACTTGTCAGGTGTCCCCAAGACTGCTGATGACTTGGCGAGTCTATCAGCTACAGTAACAGTATAGTAAACAGTGAGCATGATATGGGGCTTAACAGTCTCAAAACATTTTATAACAGTAGAAATACCTTTAAGGAAATTTAGTAAATATCTTTTAAATTAATAAAATTCCAAAAAGGTATTTAATATCACAATTAACAGTACAGTGAAAACAATCAATAAAATATTCATGCTTTAGTGAGAAATTTTATAAACGTTCTAATTTATTATAAAATAGTTTTAAAGAATGTATTGATAGTCTCACTTTGATAAAATTCAATTACATGAATATTCAAATTTTATTTTTTGGTAAAATACCAATTTATGGAAAATATTGGAAATAAATTCCAAAATTCACAATTTCACTTAATTTATGCTCATAAAATATTACATGATATTTCAGAAAATTTTGGAGGAAATTTAGGCAGCATAACAACTATGAATACTCTAACCTCCCTGCATTTCAAATACAATTTATATACTAGCCAAAAACCACAATTTTGCATGATTTCAAAGGTAATTACATACCCAATAATTTCATAAAATTATATCCATAAAAATCATGCATTCAATATATCCTTACGACTTCCACACTCATCCCTTACCTGTCTTGTGTTACCGAACTTCTCGATAGCACCACACGTGATCTACTTATCCCAGCTGCAAAAAAATTTACCAATTATTTTCATTAATTTTCCTCTAATTTTTAACCATTTTTTATCACTAAATGCAGCCACATTGTACACTGCTTATGCCTAACCAATGTAATTTGCACCGATAGTAAAACACAACTTCTCCGTTTTAACTCGATTTTAAATCCTATTTCACTGTTGCTCTTCTCTTAATTTCTACATTATTTTGGCACATCAAACTCATAAAATGCAGCATTTAAACTTATCCAACAAGCCATGGCCGAATGGTGCTTTGTGACACTTCATGGTTTTTCAACAAGTTAAGGTTACCTAGTTGTCTATCTATGCTCTTTAAGCTTTTTGGCATCATTTTCATGCAAGTTTCAACTTGTTTTCATGGTATTTCATCTAGCTGAAATCCCCCTTTCATGGCAAAATTTTATTTAGCGCAAATTAATCAAATCTTAGGCTAGAAACATGTTTGTCACACTTAGATCTATCTTTCCCTACCATTAAAATGAAATCAAACACAATATATAAAGAACCATACCTTGGACCGAAACTTCCCTTCTTCTTTTCTCTTTCTTTTGTCACTTCCTCAATGAGATTTTGGTATGGTTTGATAGAGCATAAGGAGAAGAACAATTTTGCTAGAAATAGGCTTGTTGAAATAAGGATGTTTTAAGTTAGTTTTTGTTTAGTTTTTTATTTTCTTCTCTTTTCTTCCTTTAATGGTGGCATGAAAGGGGAGGTTGAAGAAGCTCAATAGTGGCCGGCTGATGATGGTGGTATATTTTAGAATATTCTAGATTAGGGCAAAATTACCAAAATGCTCTTGGTTATGAAAATTTTGGATAATTTTGCCCTTAAGCTTCCGTAATCGTAAAAACTATGTAATTGTACTCCAAAATTTTGAATTTCATCACCAAATAATCATATTGGATGTATTTTGATGATTAGAAGTGGTTTTGTTGATGCATGGTACACCGATTACGTGAAATTATGAAATTACCCCTAGCAGACCGCCAGCGAAATTTTTCTAATTTAACCACTGATTTGATAAATCTATTAACACTATCTTATACTCCTTTTCATGTAGAATATCATGGTATTTTAACTTCATCCCAAGTCATTTTTGTTTGGGTACAATTTACGAAAATACCCTCCAGACATAACCGTCATTTTCCAATTTGTTTGCCTTGCTTCTAGAAATAATATAAATAAATGATTTTAAACCTCAAATCATCATATTATATTTATTACACCCACTGTACACTGTATTATCAGTCTCGAGCTCGTTTAAACACATTAAAATAAGTGGGGCCCACATTACACTTTCACTTATAATTTACATAATACATAAAATTTCACTTAATAAGAAAATACATAACACATGTACAATACAGTAAAAATGGGTCTCACATACAAGACATGAAATTAGCGTGATGTTGGGTATGTAGGGGTGCCATTCGGCCATGTTAGGGACTGAACGATGGTGATGGTGTTTTTATGACTTTAAGATGTTTGATGAAAATCTTGTGTGAGAAGATGATAGTTATAAGCTAGAATTGAATAAAGAAAGAAAACCATGAAGATGAGACTATGTTAAGCAATCGACCATGAAGGAAGAAAAGTGGTGTTAGTGTAATTCCAATATATACTAATTTGTGAATTAAAATAAATAATAAATAATGATAAATTGTGAAATTAGAAATTGAAAAATAACAAGAAAAATTTAATAATGAATATTAGACTAAGATATGATATTTGAAGTTCTCATGTAAATTTTATAGTTTGACAATTAATGTTTTCTAAGTTCTTTAAGCTATGCAAGCATGCAATCGAAATTCAATACAATAAACACAAATATAATTGCAAGTAAATAAAGAGAGAAGGGAAAGAGAAATGTATGCAAGCAATTTATAGAGGTTTGGCAACCTTGCTTACATCCTCTACCTTGAGACGTTCCCAAGGATTTTCCCCAAATTCACTAACTTGAATTTATCTTTACAATCCCTCTTTTTTAAGGCTCAAGAGAAACCTTTCTCTTTTTCTAGGCTCAAGAGAAACATCCATCTTTTTCTAAGGCTAAAGAGAAACCTCCCTCTTTTTCTAAGGCTAAAGAGAAACTTCCCCTTTACAAGGTGTGTTTGTGTTTAGAATGGGTGTAATCAAAGAAGGCCTCAGGTAGGCAAATGATTACAGAGATTAAGCACAAATAAAAGCCTATACAATAATTGTGCTATGCTATACAAGGAATATGAGAGTGATGGAAGATGAAGACTTTGTAGCACTTGAACTGTTGTTGAGGCTTGAGGAAGATGAAAAAGATGATGAAAGATGTTGCTCAACTGATCCTCTTGCTTCCTTAAGCTTATAAGCCTCTATTTATAGTCTCTTGGATGTATCTTTGACGTTGGTTGGAGCCAAAACAGAAACTAGCCATTGTATCTCACAGAAACTAGCCGTTGGGCACTGTTTTCGTGAAAAGGGATCGATCCTTTGCCATAGGGGATCGATCCGAATTTTCCCGAATGCCTTCCAATGCATTCTACCATGAAGGGATCGATCCCTTCCCTTAGAGGATCGATCCTTTTCTTCTAGATAGGATTTCCTGCACTTTTCTAGGCCATTTTGGGTTAGAAATGATGTAGACTTTGATTTTAATTTATCCCAAAACATTCTAGAATTTTGTGGGAGTTTTTCTTGACTTTCTTAAATGAAAACATAGTCCAAAAACTCATTAAGTAATTTTCTAAGATTTTGTTCAAATATATTCTTGAAAACATTACTTAATGAAAATATTCAAAACCATTTTATAAAGTATTAAGACCAATAAGAATATATCATTAAATCATGATCTTAGACTTAAAATGGTTTGAGAAAATCATGTGTGATAAAGCAAATTTACAATATGAATCAAACACTTAATATTACTTAAGTTTTTGTCATTTCAAAATACATATGTCAATTTAAAGCTAACAATCTCCCCTTTTTGATATGACAAAACTTAAGGTAAATTTGCTTTGAAAATTCTTTGATAAAATACTCCCCCTCAAATAAAGCATGATTTTGTAAAGCTCTCCCTTGATATGAGCATGGTTTCAAAGCATGGTTTTCAAAAAGAATTTTCCAAATCAAAACCCATTATTTATCCCCTTTTTTGTCATAGCAAAAAGAAAAAAAAATAAAAATTATGCTCTTCCTAAAATTATGGCTATGTGAGAATGAAAAGATACACTTCATCCAATAAGAAACATGTTAGTACATTAGACTCATAGCACAAATAAATAAGTCAATGTCCATAAAGAGTATGAAATATGTGCGCATGCAAAGAACACGACTTATGATCCTATACCAATTGTTTATAAATAATTTTGCAAAAAGTTCCCAATTGGTAAATAATGAAGCAAGTTGTTTATAAATTATCTACTAAATTCTATAACTTGCTCATTTGAATCTTATCAAGCACCTAAGTATATCCATTGTTCTCTAAGGTCCAACTAGGGTGCATAACAATATATCATGATTATGAGCTAAAGTTAGATGACATATCATATGCATGAGCTCATAAATCATTTTCAAGAGATAATGTGCATAGAATTAATACATATATCAATGAACCATAAATTCTAGCACACAAGTGTCTCATGCAAAAGTGTTCTAAATGAATTCTTTTCTATTTGTCATTTTAATCTAAAAAGCAAAAGAAGAATTGTCAATTTAAAGCTTATACCAATTGTTACCAATGGTTGACTTAGCCATTTTGCATGATGTTAGTTGTTATGTGTGATGTGTTCATTCAAGAGAATAATTAAGTTAAACATGCAAGAGCACAATCACACACACCATCAATAATGCATATGGATTAATTAGACATTAGCATACTAGCATAAAATGTTAATCCATATTCATAAACACAACTTTAATTATATGGAAGATTTAAAGGTTGATGTCATTCAATTGCACACATTTTCTTCCATAAGACTAAAGAATCCTATGCTCAATTTTTCATTCAAGATCTTAACCAATTATGAGCAAGGAAAGGTTCAAGATTTTCATCTTAATCATTTTAATAGCCATATCCCTAATTGTTATCATCATTTAAAGGTTCTAAAGGGTATATGCTATTTCAACTAAAATGTCTTTACCTAAGTGAATCAATATTATCAAGCTAAAATGTGTTTTTTCATTAAGCTTTTCAATCTATGAGTGATGTCAAGTATAATTTCATGAAAAAACTAATAATTTCATCTCATAGACATGATCATTGATTCAACTCAAGCAACCATGCAAGTTCAACATCAAAACAATCAAGATTCAATGCATGGATATCAATCAAAGTGTATTTGTCCAAGTTTGCATTTATTCTTGAATGTTGATGTTGTCATTAAATCCTAAGTTCTTTAAAAATTTGACCATAAGAAAAATTTAAGTTCATGGATGATAAATTTTCATGCATTTGAACTTTTAGGATCCATTTATCATCACAAGTTGTAGGCCAAGGACAATTATGACTTTAGGTAAAGCTTTTTGTATATCAAGCATTTCATTTACCTAGGTCATATTTGAATTCTATCATTAAGGTCAAGTTATGATCATTTCATCATTCAAGCATATGACCTTTAATTATTTATATTTCACCAAAAATATATCATGATGCCTAATGGGAATATGTGAGTCAAGCTATGAAATATAATCCTCTAAGCATGCTTGACTAAGATGAAAAAAAGTATGAAAAATGTCTATTATGCACAAGTTCATCAAATACTAAAAAATATATATATACTCAAATCATTGAAATAATTCTTGAAATAATGTTTAAGCATTTATTAAAAATATGATTCAAGAGTATTTCAAGATTTATGCATTTCATGAATGTCTTCAATAATAAAAATGACTTTACACTTGTGCGCTCAATGAAAATGATATTAATTGTTGAAGTTGAGGCATGACATAAATGAAAAATGATTAATAAAATTGAAAAGATCATCAATAATGCATTTTAAGTTGAGAAGAAAGAAGGTATCAAGAAAACTAAGAAAACTTCTCGATTTTTGCTTAAAAACCCCCGAAATAAGCATATTTTGTATAGAAGTATGGATCCTAAGAGTAAGGGGATCGATCTTTTAATTCCAGAATATAGATTTTCTACATTTTGTCCAAGGGGATCAATCCTTTATGTGGAGGGATCGATCCCTCATCCATTTTCTACAGAATTTTGATAGAAAATTCAACTTTTGAGGTGCCAAAACTTTGTTTTTGAGTATTTTAAGTCCAAGTAAGAGTTTAAACATTTGTGTAACATGATTTTGGACTTGTATGAATGAAAAATATGAATGAAAAACCATTTAACAATAGATTTTGCAATTTTGGAACAATTTTCACCGTGAAACACATTTTTGGTCTCAAAGGAGGTCATTTCAAGAGTTATGCATATTTTGTCAAAACTAAAGCATTTGAAAACACAAATATGCCAAAACAAACATGTTCATATAGATTTTAAGCACATATATCATTAAATCATCCAACTTGTGAACTTCATGCCATAATTTCTAACATGCATATTTCTCATTGATGCTCATGACACGGCATTTTGCATGAATGACATATTTGACATTTTTGGAGCAAGAAAATATATTATCGACACATTGCAAACTTGCTCAAATTAAAGAAATCCAATAATCATTTCAAAATCATCAAACATGCTTTTCATTCAATCATTAAAAATTGTCCACAAAATAATCAAAAATAATTTATCATGCCTTTTGTTCAATCATTCAACTCACTATGTATCATGAATCATTAACAAAATGCCTCATTAAATCAAACAAACAATTTTAACACGTATGAGTTTTGAGAAGATGGAATTTAAGCTTACAAAACTCCTTGCTTGAGAATGCTTTGCCTTGAATTATTGAATCCACCTTGAGCCATTCTTTGAAGAATTGTTGTGACCTTGCCAAGGATGGATTCCCAAGCTCTTCCTCTTTTTCATTAGCATAAGCAAACTCCATGGATGTGTAGAGCATTCAAACTCCATGCTCTAACACTCCTACACCAAACAAATTCAAGCATGTTTTGGTACCTAAATTTTCTTAGGTCCTTGAGAGTTAGTGCAAACAATTTTTGATCCCTTTGGGATCCATTTCAAGATCAATTCATTGTTAGTTATAGCATGCTTTGGCACCAATATTTTTCTAACTACTCTTCCTCTAAATGTTTTTTTTCTATATGTGCATGCTTGTGAGGAGTGACCAATTCTATTGCGAAGTGAGCATGTGAGTGATGTATCGTGCATAGAAGTTTTGCAAGCAAGAAAATTTTTAAGATGAGTTTCCTTTTTATTTGCATTATATCTTAACTCATCTTTGTCAAAGAAAGCTCTTTGGGTCTCAAGCATGTGATCTAATTTTTGTTGACCCATATAAAACCTAGAAAATGAGTTATGTAAATTTGTATTCTTCTCATTTAACTCATTTATCTCTAAGTTTGCTTCTTCTAATTTCTTTTCAAAATCAAGCTTGACATTTAATAATTCATCATTTTCCATTTTCAATTTTGTAATCATTTTCTTATATCTTGAGTTCATGCATTCATATTCACTAGCTAGCTCATCAAAAGCATTTTGTAAATCATCATAAGAATGGTCATTACATTTACTAGAGCTAGGTTTCTCCTTTTCATCCTCAATACTCAAGAAGTTAGGATTTGCTACTTTATCTACAATGTCTTCTAATTTCTTTTCTAGCTCTAATTTTACCTTGTTTAGTTCTTTATTCCTTGAACCAAGCTCTTTAACTTTCTCCTCCAACTCAAACTTATTATTTACCAAAATTTCATTCTTTTGTCTAAGTATATTTAAATTTTTCTTATATCTTGTATGCATTGATTTATATTCATCACTTAACTCATTAAATGCATCTTGAAGCTCATCAAATGAATATTCTTCTAAGGTTTGTGAGCTACTCTCAAAATCATCATCAAGAGCCATCAAACGAGAGTTTTCTAAGGTGAATTGAGTCATTCTAGGGATCGTTTAACTCTTAAGGGTTTAATCCTAACATAAGAGCTGAAGCTCTGTGTCACATCCCGTGACCACATTTTTCACGTTTTTCTACACAACTTATCCGGTTGGGCTGTCTGTGATACTTCACTTTTCATATTCATTTAACTGTTAAATATAAAATTTATATTATTAATTACATCCCCTATTTTAATGCTCAAGAAAGTAGTACTGAAAGTAAGTCTAAATACAGAAAATAAATGATCATACCTCATATTATAAATCAAGCTGTCGCAGTGACTCCAAATGCGCAGCTCGTAATCCTCAGATGTCAGATCTCTTAGTCCTCGAAAATCTGAAATGTTAATATTAAGGTGTGAGCAAACCACGGCTCAGTAAGAGAGTTATATGCAACACTTGATATTCAGCTACCTATATGCTGAAAATAATTTTTTTACTTTCTTTAAATCTTCCTAGCTGGCTCTAGGCTTACATGTAGGAAGGATACTACAGTCGGCTAGGGATCCGGATGGAGTAAGGCAGGTATTTTAGAATACTTGTCTTGTCCTAGAACCTAGAAGCAACTGTAAAGAGTACTATATTCCTTTTTCTCAAATGATATAATTTTCGTTTTCACAGAGTAAACCACTTATTTCCTTTCACTTCCGTATAATTTAAAACACGTGACAGTTTAGTAATAAAACAGTGGTTTCCTTCAGTACAGTTAAAACACATGATAGTATAGTAGCAAAACTTGTAGTTTACTTTCTTTCTCATCAGTACAGTAATCGTATCTTACAATTCAGTAAAACAGTAATATTCAATACAGTACCATTCGGTAAAACAGTATTTTGCAAATCAGTAAAACAATATCTTGATACGATTCAGTCAATAAACAGTAAATAATAGCTACCAATTCAGTAAACAGTATACGGTAGCTTTCAGTTCAATATCATGGAGACCTGGCAACACCCTAAATATATCATGCTATAATAATATCATCCCTAATAGGGGAAACACATGAGATCTATGGCCATAGTCTATGGGGTCCTCAGTGTGCACTGATCAGGTGTCCACTGGGACACTGATAATAGGATCAGTATCTATCAGCACTAACACGTGACACATGAGCATGATATGGGGCCTAACAGTCTCAAAACAGTAAACACGTGATAGAAACCCCATTTATGAAATCAATTTCATTGAATATAAATTCAATCACTCCATAAATATTCATAAGGAAAATATTTTCATCTTATGAATAACAGTTTATAAAATATTCATACTGGGGAAATCATTCCCGAAAATGTTCTAAATATTATAGAACAATATAAATCACATTTTTCATACGGTGAAAACAGTTTATAAAATAATCATTGTAAAATATAAAAAGTCATAACTGTCCTCTTTCACCGTAAAGCATATACGCACGCTTTTTCGTGCTTTCTATCGAAAACATGATTTTCAAAGTTATCGGGATTCAAATCAATTATTTTTATGATTTAGGAAAGATTAAAATATTTATTTTCCAAATCAACCCTCCCGTCTCGTGTTTTCTCTGTAAACACATGCAGAGACCTTTTTCTCTCAAAACACTGTTTTTCACCTTTAATTACCTTTATGGAATTTTCTATAAACACTTATTTTCACAATTGCACCCATAAAGGTTATTTATAAAATCAAGTGAATATTTGAAGAAATATTAGTAAAATATTCACTTTGGTCCTTTTCATTTTTCACCTCGTTTCACGTGAAATATCACCTATCGGGATAAATTTATGTGATTTCCTTTTTCACCATTTTCAAAAACATGAATATTTTAAAATTAATTATTAGTATATTCATGTTTTATGAAAACTAATCGATTTCTCGATTTTCGTTTTAGAAATCGTTTCTCGTGATGAAAAATCATTTATGATGATTTTCGATAATTTTTCCAATAATTTTCGGCAGTATAACGGCTGCCTATTGGCTAGCCTCCTGCACAGAAAATACAGTTTAAATCTCAACCAGTAAATCACCACAATTTTCCAACCAATCATTCATCGCAATAATTTCATCAAATGTTTTCATAAAATATTTCATAATTAAAATCATGCAGACTGAATATCCATACAATGCTGCACATGCATCCCTTACCTGTCTCGGGTCGACGACTGCCTCTCGAAGGTCGCGCCCGTGTTCACCTCGCCCGCCCGTGTTCACCTCGCCCGATTCCATCGGCTCGATTATCGAGGAAATTTTCTAGAAATTAAAATTCTAAAAATTAGAATTTTTCCATAATTTATTCAAATTAATTATTCGGAATTAATTTTCGAAATCCTTACCGAGTGCTCGGGATTTTTCGAATTTCCAAATTCCCGGAATTCCTTTTCTTTTCCTCTTTCTTCTTTTTCCTCTTTTCTTTCTTTTTCTCTTTTCTTTTCTTTTCTTTTCTTTTTCTTTTTTCCTTTTTCTTTTTTTTCTTTTCTTTCTTTTCTGGTTCAAACCGGTTCAGGCCATTCAAACCGGTCAGATCTCCTCCATGGCCGGTTCTCCTTCGATGGCCAATTCTCCTGCCGTTCGGACTTCCCTCAACTGGCTAACGGCACGGCGAGCTTGGATCTGGTCTCCGTTCTGTCTGGATCGGCGGCAAGGTGACGGATCTACTCGATTTTTGGCTCGGTTTCTCTCCTCCTCCGTCAGCCTTCCTCCGCCGTCGTTGGCCTCACCGGTGGCCTCTTTTTCCTTCCCCTTACCTCCGTCGAGGTTGAGGTGGCTGTGGCGGTGCCAAGACCGGCCGGCACCGCCGTTTCCTTCCTCCTTTCCCTTCGGCTTTCTCCGTCGGTTTCGCCTCTGTTTCTTTCCTTTCTTCCGCCTCGGGCTGTGCCGGTCACCTCCCTCTTCTTTCTCCTTCACCGGCATCGCCCTCCCTTTCCTTCTCTCTCTCTCCTTTCTCCGGCACAGTGGCCAATCGCCGTTCGTGGGGAAGAATCGGGTTTCTCGATTCTTCCTTCTGTTTCTTCTTCCTATTTTTGTTTTCTTTACTATTTTTAGCATATAATTACTATATTATATACTATAATTTATATTTTATACATATAATATAATGTATACTATATATTATACATATAATATATTCCACATATATTATACATATAATATTCGTATTTAATATATAGTATTGTACTATATATATTATATAAAGATATATATATATTATATATTAATAAAATGCAAGTATATTTAATATATATTTTATATAAATTAGCATTTATATATATCTTTACATAATTGTAGAAAATAAAATATATATTGTATTTACAATATATATTTATTCTAACTTTAATATAAATTAATATTTATATTTCTTTACCTGTGTGTATATATATATATATACAGAAAATATTATATTCATATACATATGTATTATTCAAATTTATACAATAGTATATATATTTATATATACCTCTGTATATTAATATATACTATATAGTATTTCAATACATATGTATTTATATAAAATTATATTTATATAATTTATAATTATATAAATATATTTCATATTTATTCCTCGTTTTTCTTATTTAATTTGGATTTCAATTTATCCAAATTAAATTTCCTTCTCTTCTATATTTTCCATAATTCCAATCTTATTTTTTCGATTTAAATTTTCCTTTACTCGGATTTCCACCATCCGTTTCTTTCTCAATTATAGGAATTTTCACCAATATCTCGTTCTCACAATTTTATTTATTTATTTATTTATTTTCAATATTTATTTTCTTCAATATTTATTTCCAATAAATGAAAAATTTACGGTTATCACACTCTGATACTAATTGTTGGCTCTATAGGCTATACCGAGAAGAGGGTGAATCGGTTTTTAACTAATCTTAATGTCGTTTTTCGATTTCTCTAAATTTACTAGCCTATATTAATATTTTCTAAGTTCTCTAGGCTATGCAAGCATGCAACCCAAATTCAATACAATAAACACAAATATAATTGCAAGTAAATAAAGAGAGAAGGGAAAGAGAAATGTACGCAAGCGATTTATAGAGGTTCGACAACCATGCTTACGTCCTCTACCTTGAGACGCTCCCAAGGATTTTGCCTAAATTCACTAACTTGAATTTGTCTTTACAATCCCTCTTTTTTAAGGCTCAAGAGAAACCACTCTCTTTTTCTAGGCTAAAGAGAAACCTTCATCTTTTTCTAAGGCTAAAGAGAAACATCCCTCTTTTTCTAAAGCTAAAGAGAAACTTCCCCTTTACAAGGTGTGTTTGTGTTTAGAATGGGTGTAACCAAAGAAGGCCTCTAGGTAGGCAAATGATTACAAAGATTAAGCATAAATAAAAGCTTATACAAGATTTATGCTATACTATATAACGAATATGAGAGTGATGGAAGATGTCACGACCTGTGACCACATTTTTCATCTTCTTATACACATCTTAACCGGTTGGGCTGTCTGTGATACTTCACTTGTACTGACTATTAAACAATTTTACATAATATTGTTTATATTATACATATCCCCTATTGTAATTAATCAGATAAGTAGTACTCTTGACATGTCTAAATACAGAGAATAAATGATCATACCTCAAATAACTCAGTCGGTCTGTCACATCTTTCTTCATGTACAGCTAGGATCCACAATCCACCGAACTCACAAGCATCAGAACCTGAGATGTTTAATATTAAGGGGTGAGCAAAACCACGGCTCAGTAAGAGAATTATATGCCTCACTTGATACTCAGCTTCCTATATGCTGAAAATCTTTTTTTTTTCATTTTTTCCTATGGGCTCTAGGCTCGCATGTAGGAAGGATACTACAGTCAGCTAGGGATCCGAATAGAGTAAGGTAGGTATTTTAGAATACCATACTTGTTACGGAACCTAGAAGCAACTGTAGAGAGAAATTTTCATTTCGTTTTGAATTAATCAATCCTCTTCCTTTTTCAAAACTTCCATAATTTTTTTCATATTCTTTTCAAAATAATGCTTCTACGAAACAAAACATTTAAATGAAATAATTAATATTCGTATATTCCTTGGAAAGAATATTAGTTAAATCATCATCTTATTTCTTTAAAACTCATTTCATGTTTTAATGTACTCTTTTAATTAGTACCGTACTTTAAAAAGCAAAATAAGCTATTAAAATCTATTTCATTCTTAAGTTCACAAGGTATCATTCTTTTTATTAGTATGATTAAGTGTGAAAGAAACGAACTTATTGTAAGGACCGGGAGTGCCTAGATCTCGGTTAACCAGGGATTTACCACCCCAGTGCCTTACTCATCCGATATATCACACACATCATATGTCATATGCACCAGATCTATTTCATCCTTTGACATTTGTCGAATTCACGAATCACAATCACTTACTTATCATCACAATATCCTACAGAATTTCTTACTAACTCATCAGAACTCGTGTAGCACTTAGTTCCCAAATGACTCTAGAGGTGGCTCCCACGGTTCAATCATCGAGTCTTTGCTCGGTATGACCTGTACTGAAACATCAGAACACGTGTAGCACTTAGTTCCCGAAGGACTCTAGAGGTGGCTCCCACGGTTCAATCATCGAGTCTCTGCTCGGTATGGCCTGTACTGAAACATCAGAATACGTGTAGCACTTAGTTCCCGAAGGACTCTAGAGGTGGCTCCCACGGTTCAATCATCGAGTCTCTGCTCGGTATGGCCTGTACTGAAACATCAGAACACGTGTAGCACTTAGTTCCCGAAGGACTCTAGAGGTGGCTCCCACGGTTCAATCATCGAGTCTCTGCTCGGTCTGGCCTTTATGCCATATGTATTTTCCACTGTCTTATCAGATCTCATGTAGTACTTATGATCTAATATTTCATTTGAGACCATAGAAAGAATATTAGAATTATCATTTCTTCCTTTTGAAAACATATTACCTATCATTTATGGAGTCTAAAATAGACATAAATCTTATCATACTATATACCTCGGAGGGTAAGGAAGTACACCGGTCAAATCTATGACCATAACCTATATTGTCCTCGGTCGATCACTGATTAGACGTCGACCGGGACTAAACATATCACATATCATGCATCAGCATGATAAGAATACCAACCAGTCTCAAAACCGTAATTCTCATCATAAAATACACCTTTATGGAATTTATATAAATATATAATTCCATGATTTAAAACCATAAGGGTTAAAATCCTTTAGTGAATATTTATAAGAATATTCATAAGAATACTCACTATATTTAACTTCAACTTTCGTCTCGTAATTCGTGTAATTTATCTATTTTGAGAATGTTCGGTGGTTTCATTATTACCATTCTCGAATACATGAACATTTTAGAATTTCATCTCATTATATTCATGTTTTATGAAATTTTAGTAATTTCCTCATGTTTCGTGATTTACTATCGAAATTCGGAAATAAAATCATTTAATATGATTTTATAAAGTTTTTCTAAAATTTTCGGCAGCATAACGGCTGCCGATTCACTAACCTCCTGCACGGAAAATACAGTTTAAAATCTTTCAGCCAGTACTTCTTCCCAAATTATTTTCAGCAAATCATGCATCATAATAATTTTCATAAAATAATTGCATAAAATATTTCAAATTAAATTATTCAGACTGAGTATCCTTACAGTGCTGCACATGCATCCCTTACCTTTTTCCGGGTCGACGAATTCCGCTTATCGATCGTGCCCGCACTCCATTTCTCCCGATTCCTTATCCCGATTGCTGAAAATAATTCCTGGAAATAAAAATTCTAATTTTTAGAATTTTTCATAATTTATTTAACTTTTTCTAAAATTAAATCTCCGAGAAATTTCTTACCGAATTTTGTAAAATCCCGGGTTGTCGAATTTCCGGGAATTTTTCGAATTCCCGAAATTCTCCTTTTTTCCTCTTTTTCTTCCTTTTTCCTCTTTTTCTTTTCTTTCTTTCTTTTTTTTCTTTTTCTTTTTCTTTTTCCTTTTTCTTTTCTTTTTCTTTTCTTTTTTCTTCTTCCTTTCCCGGTCAGACCGGTTCAGCTCCCTTCCTCTCCGTTTCCTCGCCGGCGGCCGGTTCTCCGACGGCTCGATGGTCCCTCAGCTGGCCGGCGTCGAGGCGAAGCTGTCGGTGGTCTCAGCTTGGCCTGGATCGGCGGCACGGCGGCAGATCTACTCGGTTTTGCCTCGGTCACTTCTCCTCCTCCGTCGGCCTTCCTCCGCCTTTCCCAGCCTCTCCGGTGGCCTCCATCCCTTTCCTCTTCTTCTGTCGATGTTTCGACTGTGATGGCGGCGACTGGTTTGGCCGGCAACCACCAGATCTGGTTTCTCCTCTTCTCGGCTTTCGCCGTGATTTCGCTTCTGTTTTCCTTCTTCCTTTCGCCGCCGGTGGTTTCCCTGCCTTCTTCTTTGGCCGACGACGCATCCCCTTCCTTTTCCCTCGCCGGAGGTGGCAGCTCCGCCACCGTCGGCCTCACGTGGGGGGTATCGGGTTTGCTTCCCGATCCTACCTTTCTCTTTTCTTCTTTTCTTTCTTTTTTTTTTCTGTTTTGTTTCTATTTTTGGGTTATTTCTATTTCCCTTTTTAGTGTATATCATACTATATACTTTATATTATATAACATATTTTATACATATAAACTTTAATATAAAATAATATTTACATTTTCTATATATGTTTGTATATATATATATTTATATATACATAAAATATTATGTTTATATACATATGTATTATTTAAATTCATAAGATAGTATATATTTCCATATATAGACCAATGTATATTAAAATATACTATATAGTATTTTAATACATACGTATTTGTATAAAATAAATTTATAAAATTTATAATTATATAACATACTTTATTTTATTTATTTTATTTTTCATTTTCCTTATTTAATTTGGCTTTTAATTAATCCAAATTAATTCTTTTTCCTCTCTCTATTATTTTTAATTTCACTTCCAATTTAGTTTCCTTTATACGAATTTTTCGATTCTTTCACTTCCTCGATTCTTGGGATTTTCACCAATCTCCCGTTCTCGCAAAAATTTATTTATTTCCTCTTATTTAATTTCTCCGATATTGATTTTCAATATTTATAATTTCCAATAAATGGAAAATTTACGGTTATCACAGAAGATGAAGACTTTGTATCACTTCAATTGTTGTTGAGGCTTAAGGAAGATGAAAAAGATGATGAAAGATGTTGCTCAGCTGTTCCTCTTGCTTCCTTGAGCTTCTAAGCCTCTATTTATAGTCCCTTTGATGTATCTTTGACGTTGGTTGGAGCCAAAACAGAAACTAGCTGTTGTATCTCACAGAAACTAGCTGTTGGGCACTGTTTTCGTGAAAAGGGATCGATCCTTTGCCATAGGGGATCGATCCGAATTTTCTCGAATGCCTTCCAATGCACTCTGCCATGAAGGGATCCTTCCCTTAAGGGATCGATCCTTTTCTTCTAGAAGCATTTCCTGCACTTTTTTAGGCCATTTTGGGTTAAAAATGATGTAAACTTTGATTTTAATTTATCCCAAAACATTCTAGAATTTTGTCATAGTTTTTCTTGACTTTCTCAAATGAAAACATAGTCCAAAAACTCATTAAGTAATTTTCTAAGATTTTGTTCAAATATATTCTTGAAAACATTACTTAATGAAAATATTCAAAACCATTTTATAAAGTATTAAGACCAATAAGAATATATCATTAAATCATGATCTTAGACTTAAAATAGTTTAAGAAAATCATGTGTGATAAAGCAAATTTACAATATGAATCAAACACTTAATATTAATTAAGTTTTTGTCATTTCAAAATACATATGTAAATTTAAAGCTAACAGTATGTTTGTACTAGTATTATGTTTTTTTACTTTGTTTCAATATCTTATTTTTATTATAATAATTTGTATGTTAGTATTACGTTATTTTAATTTTCTATAATGTGATAATTGATGTAGAATAAATCAATAAACTTTAAAATCTCTTAGTATACTAAATAATGTAATTTTGTAAAGTGCAAACTCTTAATCTCTTATCAATATTGTGTGATACAGTGTCCATAATATAAAATAATTAAATAATTATACAATCTCTTATTAGTATAATACAATATTTATATTTTGTACTTTATAATAAAAAATATCATATAGTATCTTATATTATAGTATCATATATGTAAAGAATTGATAATTGTATCTTAAGTTCTTAACTTAAGTTCTAAATATTTTATTTTCAAAATTTATAAAATTTATTATCTTAACTATAATTAATTAATTTAATTTCATAATTAAATTTATTAACTTATTTTATTGCAATATTTATTAAAGCTTTAGTTTGTTTTAATAAATTAATTTTTATAACATATTATGTTAAAAACATTACAATTGTTTATTTGATAAAACACTTAAGTGTTTTTGCTTTTGGCCAAAGTTCAAATCCCACTAAAAGCATATATGGTTACCGTGTTTTACACATGTATCTATGTATTCATGTATCCGTGTAATACGGTTTTCTTTAAACATGTTTTTTTAGTCATGTACATGTTAATCATGTATTTGTGTAACATGATTTTCTTACACATGTTTAGCCGTGTCTGACACGGCTAAACACGAAATTTGCCATGTCTAAGTTCATGTCAACACGGATAAACACGAAACACAAATTTTTCAAACACGTACATGGTTTTTTCGTATCGTTTTCGTGTTGTGTCTACATTTGCCAAGTCCAATATATATATACATAATTTATTTACTTGCTTTATATTTTTATCCTTTATATAATTAATATAGATATTTACTTTATATATTCATTTCATTCAAAATCCTATTATTTCTTAATCATGTATGTTTATAATGTAAGGTTTAAGGATTAAACCCTTAAATCCCCATAACGTTAAAGCCCTCACAATTAACCTTAGTTTCATCCTCTGTATAACCTCCACACTCTACTATTCTTATAAATTCAATTTATACAACTCTTATAATGTTCATACTCAATTTATCACTTCATAATATCTATAGCTCCAAACTAAATTCTCGATCCTTGAATTGCTTCCGTGTGAGAACCACTTATACTATTATTGTACATGTGTTAGATGTTGAATCATTACTCAATTCCTGTGTAATTTGCAGGTTATAAGTTAGACAGTGATATGGGCTCCACATTGTCTTATAGTGCCCAAATAGACGTGAGATTGCCCAAACAGTGTCTGGAGGGTACGAAAAGCCTAACGTAAGAATCTCAAGCCTAAAATACCTTATTTATATTATTTTGGGATGTGTGCAAACAATTTAGAAAATGACGATTTAGGACATAGCCTGGTGACATTTTTGTAAATTGTGGCCAAACTAAAATGAATTTGGACCAAGTAAATATAGCATGATATTCTACATAAAAATAGGTCCTAGGCTATGTCAATAGATAAATCGAATCAGTGGTTAAATCAAAAATTTATGCGATTTACCCAACAAGGGTAATTTCATAATTTCACCTTTTCGGTAGATTGAATCCCAATGAAATCATCATGATTCATCAAAATACATCCAATAGAAATTTTTGGTGAAGAAATATGAATTTTTTGAGTGCAATTACATAGTTAGAAAAATTACAAAAGCTTAAGGGCATTTTTGTCCTAAAATTCATAACAAATGGCATTTTGGTCATTTTGCCCTATTTTAGAAGACTCTAAATTATTCTCCCATCAGCCTTGGCCAACACTATTTCGCTTTCTTCTTCCTTCCTCCATGCCACCATTAAAGGAAAAATAAAGAAAAGAAAGAAAGCTTGATAAAACACCATTAAAATCATATTTTCTCAACAAATTTCCTTCTACAAAATTGATCTACTCATCTTCCTCTCTTCACCCATAGCAATATCTGTTCAGATAAGTGACTAAATTAAGAGAAAGAGGTCTTGAAGGTTTTAGCCAAGGTAAGTGCACACTATGCTTAATGCTTCATTTAATTCTAATGGTATATTTTGATGTTCCTAAGTGTCCTAAGCATGAATCTAGCATTGGTTTTGATTGAAACTCATTAATTTCTCCCTTAGGGCATTCAGCCATGGTTGAACCTTCATGTATCCATGTAGTTTCATGCATGTTGCTGATGCCAAAATGATGAATGAACATGGTTAAGCATGAAACTAAAGCTAAATTATTGAAAATCCACTAAGTATGCCACCATGTAGATTCGGCCATGGCAAGGGGAGGTAGAAATGTCGCTGCATTTGATAAGCTTAGGGTGCCATAATACTGTAGAAATTATGAGGAGTTCACCGATGTAATCGGATTTAAAATCGAACTTAAAACAGAGAAGTTATATTTTAGCACCAGTAGAATTTATACTGATTTAATATTTCCAGTGTATAATGTGGTTGCAATTATTAAAAAAATAATTTAAAAATTAAATTGAGGTTAATAAATATTGTTGGTGAAATGTTTTGCAGCCTGGAGAAATAAATTACGCGTGTTGCTATTGAGAAAGTCGATACCATCAAATAGGTAAGGGATGAGTGTGCAGGCCGTAAGGATATTATGAATGCATGATTTCGATGAGAATGATTTTATAAAAATATTTTAGTACTAAATTACTTGGGAATGGTGCAAATTGTGGCTTTTGGCTGGATTGTAAACTATGTTTTACGTGCTGGGAGGCTATGGCAATAACAACCGTTATGCTGCTAAAATTTCTTAGAAAATTTTCTAATATATCATGAAATATTTTGAGTGCATTATTGAGTGATTTCCTATCCTTGAAAATTAAATATTAATATTTTTCATAAAATATAAATTTATTGAAAAACAATATTTAAATATTCATGTAATTGATTTTCATCGAAATGTAAGCATCGAGAAGTTTATATAAGTATTTTACAGTGAAATATAATATTTATGAAAATTATTACTGAAGTGTGAATATTTTATAAATTTTTTTCACTGTAGTGTCCATTGTGTTATATAATAAACTTATGGACTGACTGAAGATTTTATCTATTTTTATTAAATTCCATAAAGGTGAAGTTACTGTTTATATACTATTTTGAGACTGACTGTTAAGCCCCGTATCATGCTCATGTGTTATTGTTATCGTTACTATGCTATTGATACTGATCCTATCTTCAGTGCCCCAATTGTCACCTGATCAGTGCACACTGAGGACACCTATAGACTATGGCCATATGTCTCATGTGTTACTGTTATTGTTCCCTACGGGGATTATTGCATGATATATTCTGGGTGTTGCCTGGTCTCCACTACTATTATTGTTTACTGTGCTGTTTTACTAAATCATACTGTTACTAAAACTGTTTACCGTACTGGTTACTGAATTGTTATTATCACTGAACTGTTTATCATATTGAACTGTTTACTTACTGTTTACTGAAATTTATTAAATTGTGAATGTGATATTTTAAAGAGAAATTGAAATTATTTCTTAAATATTTTATTTAATGGTTTTTATATACCAATTATTTGAATTACTATATATTGAAAATTATTAGATACCATGTATATATAAAAAAATCAACAACTACTCCCTATAGACACTTCTAGGTTCCAGCACATGACAGGTATTCTAAAATACCTCCCATACTCCATCCAAATTCCTAGCCAACTATAGTATCCTTCCTTATCAACTGTAGTGCACTTTTAGGGAAATGAATGCTTTTATGCATATAGATTTCATACTATCAATTCTGCATACGATTCTCTTACTGAGCACGTTTCGCTCACCCCGTTATTTTTCCACCTCCACAAATTATTTACAATGACGGCTGATATACCAATCTGAGGAATTCGGCTGCACTTTTGGTTACCCCAAGGCAGCTTAATGTAGATCCTAGAGGTATAATCATTTTCTTTTATATGTTCAGACTAGTTTATGCAGTACTACTGTTTTGTAATTATAAACAGGGGATGTAAATATTGAAGAAATTACTGTTTTGTACATAATCTTATTTTGTAAATTAAATAAATTTATTTTATAAACGGTTACTGTTAAGTGCACGTGTGTAAATAAAGACATCGCAGACAGCCCAACCAACATTAAAGTGTGAAAATATGTGAAATATCATGCATTACGGACTGTGACATTCCATTATTACAAAATAATTATTCACCGGGAGTAGAAAATTCGTAGTTATCACAAAACATTCATTTTGATAAGACAATTAAAGAGTTTGGCATCATCAAAAACGAAGAAAAACCTTGTGTTTACAAGAACGTTAGTGGGAGTGCTGTCATAGTCCTAATGTTATATGTGGATGACATACTACTTATGGGTAATGACATTCCTACCCTACAATTATTTCTTTCAATGTATTCCTAGTGTTATTTTGTAATGTCCCTTTCTACCGAAAATATTAACTAAATTTTTCCTTTTTTACTTACTTAGTTGGGCTGTTCCTAGTGTCCCAGATCTATTCTTAAGCTAAATTTACATTAGCTAAATCAACATCCATTAATTACTTTGATCCCAATTCAAATTTTCTAACTAAGCATGCATTCATAGTTTAAAACTTATATTACTTGACACCATTTGATATCCATCAAAGTCGCATGCATCATTTCAAACCTAAATATATCATGTACTTCCTTTAATTACATCCCCATACTATAAATGTGCTGAAATACAAGTTTGAATACAGATTGGATAACTGTACATTATATACCTTCAAGGGTGGTACAAAAGCCTCGAAGGACGTGATAGAACCCCTCATACGAAGCTCCTACTACAAATAATCTAGAAAGGTAAAAAGGGAGGGGTGAGCTTATAAAGCCCAATAAAATATATATATATATATAATATATAAGAGACAGATACCAAAATTTTACATGCAAGTTTTCTAAATCATTTATTAAATCTTGGAGTTGGAATTCATACGATTCAAAAGCCAAAACATGCTTATGCAATGCATTAGAAAACATTTCATTTAAATTGTAATAAAGCAAATAAATCTGTAACATAAATCCAAACATGTATATACTTATCATACTTAGTTTTAGTACGAATAGTCAAAATAAAACCATATCGGTTTCGAAATCCAAATATCAAATGTTTAGAATTCATATACGAAAATAAGTATGAAAAGCATACACATACTAAGCATGGAGACATATTAATGACAAAGTAACAATCATGCAATCCAAATATTCTCGTGAGGGAAAGTGCAAGTCGAATAAACATATGGCCATAGTCCAAAGAGGGTCCACAGTGAACACTGATCAAGTGTCAACTGGGCCCGTTATGGACTAGATCAAGGTCACATAGCTCAAAAGTCAAAATACTATTGCGGACTGGATCAAGGTCACATAGTTCGAAAGTTCTAATACTGCAGTTACTTTAGTTAGTCATGTCTCAAAACATTTATATATATATATATTTTCAAAATTCAAAATAGTGTTCTCAAAACTTCACAAGATTCACAAATGAATACATATATATATTTTCTTTCCAAAAGTAGATAATTCATAAATATTCATAAATATTCATAAATATTTTCTAAAATACAATATTTTGGTAATTTCCATAAAAACCAGAATTTCAAATAAAAATTTCATAAATATTCAAAATCATGCAATTTAACATTTTTCCAAAACAAACTTGCTAGAAAATTGCTATTTTCAAATGGTTACTTAAGCTCTAGCTTAATTCGCAAAACTAATATTTTCATAAAAATCCGACAGCATAATAGCTTAATTTTCTTAAAACATCTTGCAAGAAAAATACAGTTTATAAACCCATGACAGTTAATTTTAAAATTATTAAGTATCTCCTACATTCCGATATATATCTCTTACCTCAATTTAGCATAATCGTAGCATAATCAGACAATCTTGTGGTCGGTATCCCAATCAGTCACCACTCACTTTGGGACTATAGAAAAATCATTTAAAACAATTTAATTTCCAAAATTACCTTCTCATCATATTTATAAGTCCTAGAAATCTCTCAAAATTCTCCTTAATATTTTCCAAAATAATTCCTATACCAAGATTACATCCTTCCATATCATATTTAATAGCACTTAGATATTGATAAGTACTCAATACATTCATAATGCTTTAAAGTGCAATTATTTAAATAAAAGCCTATATTGTACTTCCTCGACAAGCTTATGATATATATGTTTATGCAATTATATATATGTTTGGAATAATGACTACAGATATAGAGATATGGGTGTGTGTGTGTGTGTGTATATATATATATATATATACACACACACACAAACACCCATATCTCTATATCTGTAGTCATTATTCCAAACATATATATAATTGCATAAACACAATTATACAATGATATTGCTCAAAACATAACCCTTACCTTCAAAATCGACCTCATCTTTTTTCTTTTAATTCATTTGCAGTCTTCCAAGGCTATTTAAAACATGTTTAAACGCCACTTATTGGCAGCCTAAAACCCAGCCGAGAACACCACTTTGGCACCCCTGTTTCACACGTGCAAACAACCACCTTGAGCCATCTTCACCGCCCTTAGTAGCATCCACTAGACTACACACACAGAGCCTATATCAGCCCTTGATTCTGTCCTACCAAACAGCCCTGAAACAGTCCGGAAATACTCCCATTATAGCCATTTTATGTTACATCAATAGCCTTTAATTAGCAGCTCAACATAGCTCCAAATGCAACGCCTACCGAGCCCTTAGTAACCCAAACCTTCCTCATGCCCGTCTTAAATCCCTGATCAGTCCCGATTCTGCCTCCCCTGTTTTGTCGAGACCAAATGTCCCTAGTTCAGTCAAAATGCGTCACGTCACCTGCTCCCTTTCCTTGGCTCATCTACTGAATTTATTTATTTATTTTTTTTTTACTACTGTAAGGCCGAGAGAATAGCAGCTTCCTGCTGCTGTTTTGTTGAGAAGAAATGAAGACCCCTTGTGGCTTCCTTTTTCACGTTCTGTTGCCACTTCGGTTCCCTCTCTTTTCTCCTTCGCTTCCTTCTTTCTTGGCCAGCGGATGGTTCACCTCTGCTGCTATGTTTTTAGAACCGAGAAGACCCTTGCCTGAATCCCGATTCAATCCATGTTCTTCATAGTCTGTTTCAGCTTTGTTTCTTCACCAATTTCTGCTACAAATACACCTCCTATACCAGCCACAACAATCGGCAAAATGCAGGGGTATAAACGTGGAACAAGTCCTCTTCTTTTCTCCTTATTCTATGGGTTTCCTCTCTTCTTTGTTCTGTGTCTGTGAGTGAAACCCCTGCTTGCATCCTTCTTCATTGTCTGATCAATCCTTCTTTCTTCCTTAAATTCAGCCCTCAAAGCTATGTATCGTCCTACCATAAACAACTCTGTTTCATCACCAAAACGATGGCCTACACTCGACTTACCTCCCCTGTTTTGGCTCCCGAAACCAAACCTGAGTCCTCTCTCGCCTCAACTCTATTCTTCCTTGAACCTTTGTTACCGATACCAAATGGAACTGAGTTGCTACAAACCCGTGAGGATGATAATGGGGATGCATTCGGTACAGCAGAAAATGAAAGAAGGGAGTGAAATGGTGAGTGCACGATGATGATGATTGACGGTGATACAAGATGATCTAGGTGGCCGGTGGGCAGTGTTTGTGGGATTAGGTGGCATGAAGTGGCTTCTCCGAGAAGCCACTTTGTTTTAATATCATTTTTTTACAAGGAAAATATTAAATAATTAGAGATAGAGATGCTTGGATTCGAACTCAAGACTTATAATATGTCATAACTCATCTTTAGCCATTAGGCCAAGTGATTGTTGGCATAATATCATTTTTTTATGGGTTTGTATATGATGCACTGATAGTGTATATTTTCTATACACTGTCAATGTATCAGAGGTTGACACCTCATCAATAGGTTCTTATGGGCAAATAAAAAAATTTATTTATATTTGCATATAAAGACCTATTGATGAGGTGTCAACCTTTAGTGCATTGACAGTGTATAGAAACTATACACTGTCAGTGCATCATATATAAATTTTTTTTATTCATATACTTATATTCAATATATACTATATAAATTTATATTGGTGATGAATTTGATATATATATATATATATATATATATATATATATATATATATATTTGATTATTATTAGGTTATTAGTTTTATGATTAAGTGATAATACAATATAAAGAGAGAGAGAGAGAGAAACATTTATATGTTTAATGCTTTTGTGAAATTAAGGCCTAATATAAATTATAACATTGGGCTTAAATTTTTGTACTATTATTAACAGGCATTATATTTTAAAAATTCTAGCCTTCTCATTCACTTAACATGCCTTATCTACCCATATGTATTTATTTAGCTAATCGAATCTACTTGATATTATATCCTAATTAAATTCAATTAGTTAAGTTAATTTATTTAACTTAGCTAAATCAATTTATTTTACTTAGCTAATACGGTCTAGTCACGCTACTAGAAAATTCTCTCACCAATTAGAAATGTAACTACTCTTCTTTAAGCAACATAAGGTTTAACTATACCTTAGGATTTGACCATATTTCATGTTTTTTTTTTTTACTATGTGAGTTTTTCCTTGGGATTTATGCACGTTCACCTTGTGCGCTCGGTTATTCAAGTCCCTCCATAATATCCAAATTATAATTTTTTCGAATTATTGAGCAAACATCTAGAATTGAATAATAATCATTTAAATCAAAGTCAGAAAATCTCGGTTATCACATATTTCTTTCTTCTTTTTTCATCATTATCTTTGTATCTCTCTTCTTTGGTTATTTGTCTTCTTCACATGCTCTATCTAGTTTAATTTTCCGCACAAAACATTATAATCACATAATTCTTAGTCCAAACGAAATAATCTAGAATTTATTTCTAAATTTTTCCAATTAATAGAACTTCGTTGGACAACTAATTAAATGGGATAAAAATTAAACTATTAGTCACCTTTAATATTTTGCTAAAAAATGTTCTTTAGAGTCATCTCGCTTCCAAAATGGATAATGCATGAAATATTATGGCATTTATTTTCGTAAAATAGTTAAATTTTTATGAATCCGGAAATGTACTGAGTTTAATTTTATTCAACTAAATTTTTATGAATCCAAACATAGCTTTAAGGCTATCTGGAAGTTCATTTCCGGAAAGCTTTGGAAAGAGTTAGACATAGAGTCAATAAAATTATTTTATTATAGGTATTTTTGTCATAAAATTAGAAAAATAATTGTAAAGAGCAATTTTTGGATTGCAAATAGAATTTCTCTTGATTGTTTTCTATCCAAATATATTATTCTTTTCTTTTCTTTTCTAATGTATTTTCTGTTGGCAAAAGAAAAAGTAAATATGACAATATATTAAAAGAAATATTAAGACGGTTACAAGGAAGAAAGAGGAGAAATAAAGTTTAAAAGATTTTTAGTTTGGAAAATTAGATTGCAAACAACCTTAGTTTGGGACAAAAACTTTCTCTTTACAGCTAAAGTAATACCAAGGTAAATCAGCCAATGTTTGATTTTCTTCCACGTCCACATATATACATATTCACGGAAGCTGCTACTTTGGCATGTGAGTAACACATCGAAAACATTTTCCTTCTCTCATCAGACTGAAAGCTTTGTTGATATCCTCAAACGCCAGATTATGTGTGATGAACTCATTCACCTGGATTTCCTGTCAAAACACCTACCAACTCAAAACATAACAAGATTGTTTTCTATCTCATCTAAAACATAAATAGGCAAGCATGCATGGTTGCCAGTAGCAAGCCGCTTGCAGAATATTTCCTTCTTTTTTTTTTTTTTGCCTTGTGCAATAATCTACCGCCATTTTGGTTGTAGGCAAAACAGATTTAAGGAAAACTGGAGTGCTTTCGGACCCTTTTATGAACCTATCCTATGCAAATCAAGGAACTGTCTGGCTACTAGTAGGATCTCTGCGGTATATATAGGGAAGGATATATATGCTCAATACTTTCACTACTGATGAGATGTCTGGTGCTTTAGAACCCACAAAGATAGCACAGTTCAAAAAATAAATTAAAAATGGAAAAAACATTTAAAAATGCTATTTGTTATAACTATGCATCAATCCTACAGGAAGTTTGCTTACCTCGTTCATGTACTTCTCTACTCATGATGGAAGATCAGATTTAGGTTTCCATCAGCCAAATAGAGATCCTTTCAATGTCTTTCCAGAAAGAAATGCTGAATAGTGAGCTGCTATTTTCAGGCTTCATTTTTGGCACACCAAGAGTAACTGTCAAACCCCATCCCTATGGGAAAACAGAGGACTAGAAATTCAGTTTGTACGTAAATATTCTTCAAACAGAGAAGAATTATTAAATCATATGTACAGAAATTACATCGCAGCATGATTGCAACACAGTAGCTACCATTCCAGTATCACCAATGCATTTAAAGGAGTAATCTGTCCCTCCACCAGTTATGCGCTTGATAACCTGAAATTCTCAGAAGAAAAGAAAAAGGAAACATATCAATTCAATTTTAGTTTCTCATTGCATTGTGCACATACATGCATGGTTGACACAGACATGTATATATCTATGCATGGTTGTGCAGCAACGTTATACCAGCCAGTATAAGAATTCTAAGAGGCAAAATCAGAAATGATATTCCATCTTTGAAATGTGATCATATAGCCTTCAGAATTTCATTATGTAACACGGATATGTATTCAAAATAAATATAAGAGAAATTTACTGAATTATATCGCTCTTTGAATGTATACCTGCTGAATAGGTTCTTTATAGTCCTTGGGGTTCAAAAATTCGGTGACTCCAAAAGCCTTTGCTGCAACCATAATCAAACATCATTTTAGAGAATTATCAACAGGCGCAGGACTCAAAAAACCAGAAGTTGGAGGTGCAATGTTTATCTTACCTCTTTCATACTTTTCTGGATTAGTCTCTACACCAATTATTTGAGATGCTCCCCTAAGTTTGGCTCCTTGTGCAACCTAATCATAGAAGCATTATAATAACTGATCATTCAAAATGGAGCAAATGTGAAGGACAGATCATTACAGCACTGAGCTTGTTACTAAGTACTCTACTTATACTTACAGCAAGGCCTACAGTTCCAAGACCAAAAATCACCACAGTTGATCCTTTAGATATATCAGCAACATTCCAAGCTGCACCAAGACCTAAAATCGTAGCCTCGAGTGTCAAGGGTAGTCAATTATAGTGGTGAATTACATCCAAATGAAACAAACTTAAAAGCTCAATAGTATATTAATTAGATAAGTGAACCCATGGAACCCAAAGACTTTTGTAATTTGATTCAAGCATTAGCTCTCTATAAAGGTTTCAACATTCAGTACTGCTACTTCATCCTTGAAACATAAAGACAGCTGCCATTACAAAAAAACTGACTTTTACCGGCACTTATAAGTGCCGGTAAAAGACCAATGAACCGCCAGTAAAAACTTTACTGGTGGTTCGTTGTCCGCCGGCTAGGTGAATGCCAATGAAATTTTGCCCGCATTGATGTACTCAAAAGCTGACAAAGATCTGATAAATTACACCATGATTTTTTCCGGCACTTTTAAACACCTTTAAAAGTGAAGGCTTTTACTTACACTTTAAAGTGCCGATAAAAGTCTCATTTGAAATTTTTATATTTATAAAATTTTAATTTTAATTTAAAAGCCTTTACCGGCATTTTAAAGTATAGGTAAAAATCTTATTTTAAATTTTTTTATTTTTATTTTATTTTATATTTAAAAGCTGTAAAAATCTTATTTTAAATTTTTATATTTATTGAGTTAATTTAAATTTAAAAATTTTTTGTCAATATAACTTAATTATTTAACTAATAAATAAAGAACAAAGACCTTACAAAATATTCATTATATACTAGCAGTAAATTTGAAAATTATGAGTAAATTAACACAAGTCATATATATAAATACACCTCAAATTTTTGTTTCCTAGAAGACCATGGAGTTTTTTTTTTTTAATAAACCATACTTCCATTTAAATAAAACTTAGATGTCCTCCCACAACAATAAACTATTCACCTGACAATTCATTTTAGCCAAACTACGGCCCAAAGTATTGGCACCTTTAAGCTCATAACAAAAGTGCATAATATCAGGTCTAAAATAAATAATCCATCTCAGTCTGTAGCTCTTCCCGCATCTTTTAAGTACCTATTCAAACAAAAATAAACGTGTCGTATATAAGATAACTATAGTAACAGAACATTTGACATTAGTTTAATAAATGAGAATAAAATTGTTATCTTAAATGATAGGCATTGGAAACATTTTGTCTGCCTAATACCCCAAAAAAAGAAAATCATAACTAAGTAAATATATTATCGGTTAAAGAACCTCAAAACTTGACACTTCATAAAGTAGATTTTCGACATTAAACTTATATGTCAATTATCAAATAGATAAATATTTTTAGATCTATACCTAAATTATTGTTGACTAAAAGAGAACATTGATTACCTCCATGAGCTCTTTTTCATGTTCTTTTTGGAGGTCTGCAACTCTTCTCTTCACTTCAATATAATCTTCAGCATTTGTGTACATGAAGGATAAATTTTCAAGTTCAGACTACAAAATACAATTAGAGTGTATGTTAATACCAAATATTGTCTAGAATTCATGAGCATAAAATTGATAGTATTTTCAAAAGGAAGCATGATAAGGATGTACCTTCAATACATCCCCAACAATTTTGCCAAAGGAGCAAAGACCTGCAATGTCTCCATTGCAATGCTAGACCGAAATAATACAATAATGTTAAAAAGAATAAGTAAATGGTCTATTACTAGGTAAGGTTCAACTCGTACCACCAACTTCTTGTCACATCCCAAATTATGCCAAAAACATTACTTATTCCTTTCGCTTCACATATTTACAGTTGGGCTATTTGCAGTGTCCCCGATTATCCTTAAGCATTCCAATTTCCTTCTTATAAAGTCAAAGTAAAATTTATAAAATAAGCAGCAACTTCAAATTTATATCCAGTATTTTAGTTCAGTTTACATCCCGAATATCGTTTACATAAAATAGTACTATACATACAAAGTCTGAATACATAAAAGTAACAAACTGTATACCTCAATGGATAATGGAAACTACCTAAGGGATATAGAAAAGTAGTAAGTCCTCCTGAACGAACAGAGAACTACCGCAGATAATCTAGAAGGAAGATAAGGGAGTGAGCTTACGCCTAGTAAGAAATATATATACAAAAGCTAATACAACACATATTTATATGCAAGTATTTCAAAACAGTCTTTTACAGAAAACTAATGATCACAAATTAGGCACGATTTCAAAAAGGATATTATAGTGGATGAGATAACCAGACTGAGTACAGAAGGATGCTTTAGAGCACCTCACTTGTCTTGGCATCCTATTCCAACTATAGGGAATTCTTTAACGCGTAATCAAACACATAGTTTGGTAAGGGTTCAGAAATAACTTCCATTTTTCATTTCATAAAATCATTCAAAACATAAATTCCAAAACTCTTCGCAAACAATATCATAATCAATTTTAGTAATTCATTTCAATATCTAAAAGCATGTTAAATTCACAAGTTGCAATAGAAATCAATAACGTCTGGGAGTGCCCAGGATACCAGGAATTTACCACCCTAGTAGAAATCAAATAGTGGAGACAAGGCAACACCCAATAGACTCATGCAATAATAGTAATAACGACATATGGCTATAGTCAAAAGGGTCCACTATGTATACGGGTCAGGTGACAACTGTGGTGCTAAAGATGTGACCAGGGTCTATCAGCAATAGTAATTAGTAATATCAATAATGGGAGCATGTACTCGTAGGTAGCTATGGGGTCAATAGTCTCAAAACAGTTCATAAATCATTTCAGAAAGGTTTATGGAGATCAATGCAATAATTCATATCTTCAAATAGTCCATAAAGCATTAAAATCACAATTTCATATACTTGAAGACTAAAAATTCGTCAAATATTCGCATCTCAATAACAAATGTTCAAAATATTTTATTTACATATTACGGAGATATAGAAACATGTGTATACCGAAAAATGTATAAAAACTAATAAAAATCTTATTGAAACTGAGTTACAAAAATTTGCATGCAATTAAAATCTTTGGAAGCTATTAAACCAAATTTCATTTTTTTCACTTCCCCTTTCAAAATAATACTATTTATGAGTTTGGAGGCTTAGGCCATTTTTAGAAAATTTTAGTGGCATAATGGTTAAAACTATCCTAACCTCCCTGCAAGAAAATCCATTTTATAAACCATAATTTCCAGTTCACCATCCAACCAAATCATCACATTTAAATCTTATAAAAAGCTGAGTTATCAAATCCATGCAACGCAGTATCCCTACGCTTCATACATACATCCCTTATCTGTTAGAATCTGGCTAAGTTGCTTATTAGCACCAATATCTCCTTCAGACTCTTGAGCTGCAATTGACCACCCAAACATAGTGAATTCACTTTATTTCAGTTATAAAGAATGTTTAACTCATTAAAACCTAATATATTGTCTAGTGCAGCTCTAAATTCGGTCTACTTTATACCGATGCTAATACTGCCATTGTAATCAAATCGCTTCCGTTTTCAATTCTTATTATGCCTACAGTCTCGTATAAATTTATGTGGAAATCCAGTCCAGATTCTATGGGATTGGATATGATTGATTTTTTATTTATTTCCTAAGATAAAGGGATTTGGTATCTTGACCAAATATTTCCCTGATTGGTTTCATTTAAAACTTTCCTTTATTTAGGATTCCTTTTCCTTTTCTGAAAATGGTATCTAGGATATATAGGGATTTACATAGATTTCCTAGTTTAGCCTACAACTATTTATATTCTCTGTAAGCTGTAGTTTTTTATGTAGAAAATCAAAAAAACATGTTCCTATCAATTTCTACATTCTCTGCAATATCAGTTTCTACATGGTATCAAAAGCATACAACCCATTAAAATTCTTAGTTTGATTCTTCTCCCACCATGCTGAGCGGTAGCACAACATCAGAGGTGACTTCAAACTCAGGGAGCATGATCAGCAACATCGCTTGGAAGGCTGTACATGCTAGGGAGAGCTATGGGAAGACACCTACTGATGAGATGCCACATCAGTCCCTTCAGCAAAACAGACCTGAAATTGTGAGTACTGCCACTTTGGCACAAAAAGGTAATTTTCTAAGCGCTTCAAGTGTCAAACGTCATAGCTCAAAGGCATGGATCGTTGACTCAGGCGCATCAGACCATATGACTAGTGATGCATCTTTATTTCATGAATACAGCCCATGTTCTGGAAATTTTACAGTTCGTATTGCAGATGGCTCATTATCTAAAGTGGCTGGTATCGGTTCAGTTGCTATCTCCAAGGACATAATGCTTAATTTTGTTCTCAATGTTCCTAATTTGGATTGTAATCTCTTATCTATTAGTAAGATTACGAGAGATCTTAATTGTGTTACTAAATTTCTCCCACATATGTGTGAATTTCAGGCCTTGGATTCGGGGAAGAAGATTGGCAACGCTAGGATATGTGTGGGACTCTATCTTCTTAAAGATGAAGAATCTGAGAGGAAAATTCAGAATAATGCTTGCACAGTCTCAACCTCTAGCAGTCATCAAGATAGTGCAGTCATGTTGTGGCACTACCGATTAGGTCATCCCAACTTCTTGTACCTCAAAAAACTATTTCCCACATTATTCCAAAAAAATCCCTCATATTACCAATGTGAAATTTGTCAATTGTCCAAGCATCCTCGTAATACTTACCCACATCATTCATATAAACCATCCCATCCATTCTCCATAATTCACAGTGATGTTTGGGGACCATCTAGGATAGCAAATATTACTGGTTCTAGATGGTTCGTTAGCTTCATAGATGACCACACTCGAGTGACTTGGTTGTTCCTCATGAAAGACAAATCTGAGGTTGGGCAAATATTTCAGAATTTCAACAAAATGGTCCAAACTCAATTCCAAACCAAAATTCAGGTGCTTAGAACCGACAATGGAAGGGAATATTACCACTCTATCCTCGGAGCTTATCTACTTGATCAGGGAATTGTCCATCAAAGCTCATGTGTGGATACTCCCCAACAAAACAAAATAGCAGAGAGGAAAAACCGACACCTAATGGAGGTTGCCCGATCACTCATGCTTGCCACTCATGTTCCAAAACATTTTTGGGGAGAAGCAGTTTTAACAACTACTTATCTCATAAATAGAATGCCTTCTCGTGTCCTTCAATTCCAAACACCGTGCCAAAAGCTCCTTACAACCTACCCTCATCTTCGAATTATCTCATTCATCCCTACTAAAGTGTTCAGGTGCACCGCACTTGTCCATATACATCAGCAACATCGAAGTAAATTGGATCCCAAATCAGTCAAGTGCATATTTCTTGGCTACTCTCCAAACCAAAAGGGGTACAAATGTTATTCACCGGTAACCAAAAGATTTTATAATTCTATGGATATAACCTTTTTTGAGAATCAGCCATATTACACCAAAGCTGACATTCAGGGGGAGAGTGCGAGAGAATATCAACTTTGGGAAACCATACCTGCTGCTAAACCAGTACCTTTACCACCAGCCCAAATCTCTTGTCCACCAGCCCAAATATCTAGTCCACCTATAATCCTCACAGAAATCCACCACCAACCTCTTGATCCTGAGATAACTAACACTCAACTTAGCCCTCAAAACCCTGAGTCTGTGAAAGAAACAGCAACAAAAGACATGATTGTTTACTCAAGGAGACCGAAATCTCAAAAGGAGGTAGAGAGTCGCACATCTCCAAAGCAAAACCAAGATTCAGAACCAAATCCAGAAGTTTCTGAAATGCATACAGGTAACATAATTACTGAACCTATCTCTAGTGATTTTCCTAGTGATCTTGACCAACCTATTGCAATAAGAAAAGGAGTAAGGACATGCACTCAGCATCCTATCAGCAACTTTGTATCCTATGAGAGCCTATCTCCAGCTTTTCGTGTGTTTGTGTCCACTTTAACAAATGTTCAAGTTCCAAGCAATATTCAAGAAGCTCTCCAACAACCAAAATGGAAGGCTGCTGTTTTGGAAGAAATGAAAGCACTAGAAAAGAATGGCACGTGGGTGATTACAGAACTTCCCGAAGGAAAGAGTCCGGTTGGTTGCAAGTGGATATTTTCAGTTAAACACAATGCGGATGGAAGCGTGAATCGATTCAAAGCTCGTCTTGTTGCCAAGGGCTTCACTCAATCTTATGGTGTTGACTATGAGGAGACATTTGCTCCTGTGGCCAAGCTAAACTCAGTCCGTGTGCTGCTATCTTTGGCAGCTAACCTAGATTGGTCGCTTCATCAACTAGATGTTAAAAATGCATTTTTGAACGGTGACTTAGAGGAAGAAGTCTTCATGGAGATTCCACCAGGATTTTATTCTTAGGAGAACAATGGTAAAGTGTGCAAGCTTCGTAAGTCGCTATATGGCCTCAAACAATCACCACGGGCTTGGTTTGATCGCTTAACAAAGGTTGTTAAGAAGTATGGGTTTTCACAGTGCCAAACCGATCACACTATGTTTATTAAGCACTCATCTGATCACAAGATTGCTATCCTTATCGTTTATGTGGATGACATCATTCTTACAGGGGACTACATGGAGGAGATTGTTGGGGTAGAGACCCTTTTGGCAAGAGAATTTAAGATAAAAGACTTAGGAAAGCTCAAGTATTTCCTTGGCATGGAAGTAGCTCGATCAAGAAATGGGATTTCTATTTCACAACGAAAATATATTCTAGATCTTCTTAAGGAAACAGGGATGCTTGGATGCAAACCTGCAGATACTCCTATGGATTCAAATGGCAAGTTAGGAGTTGAAGAAGAAAGTCCTCTAGTTGACAAAGGTAGATACCAAAGGCTTGTGGGGAAACTAATTTAGTTGACACATACTAGACCAGACATTTGTTTTGCTGTTAGCCTAGTAAGCAAATTTATGAATAACCCTACCGAAGCACACATGGAAGCAGTTTACCGGATTCTTCGATACTTAAAGAAAGGCCCAGGCAGAGGACTACATTTCAAGAAAACCTCAAATAGAGATGTTGAAGTTTTCTCAGATGCAGATTGGGCAGGATCTATAACGGATCGGAGGTCAACCACCGGATATTGCACATTCGTATGGGGTAATTTGGTAATGTGGCGAAGCAAGAAGCAGACAGTAGTAGCTCGGAGTAGTTCTGAAGCAGAATTCAGAGCTATGTCTCATGGGATTTGTGAAGGAATTTGGCTTGAAAGGGTGTTGAAGGAATTGAGGATTTCAAAAGGAAGTTCTATGAAGGTGTTTTGTGACAACCAAGCAACCATAAGTATTGCCAAGAACCCAGTTCACCATGATCGGACCAAGCATATCGAGATTGATCGCCATTTTATCAAAGAGAAAATCGAAGAAGACCAAGTCAGACTTGTCTACGCGCCAACTAGTCTTCAAACCGCAGATATTCTCACCAAGGCCCTTCCTAGAAACAATTTTGAAAGCTTGAAGTCCAAGTTGGGTATGATTGACATCTACTACCCAACTTGAGGGGGAGTGTGAAAATCCAGTCCAGATTCTATGGGATTGGATATGATTGATTTTTTATTTATTTCCTAAGATAAAGGGATTTGGTATCTTGACCAAATATTTCCCTGATTGGTTTCATTTAAAACTTTCCTTTATTTAGGATTCCTTTTCCTTTTCTGAAAATGGTATCTAGGATATATAGGGATTTACGTAGATTTCCTAGTTTAGCCTACAACTATTTATATTCTTTGTAAGCTGTAGTTTTTTATGTAGAAAATCAGAAAAACATGTTCCTATCAATTTCTACATTCTCTACAATATCAGTTTCTACAATTTATACATTATTCTAGGACCCAAAATACATTAAATTGAGCATGGATTCTACTTCCCCTTCCCCTTCACCTTGGCCAAATATGCTTAGGCTTCCTACACTTTTGTTTTCTTCAATTTAAGCTTAAAATCATGTTTTACACTAATTTTACATCAATTCAACATCCATTTCACATTGAATAACCCCATGGTCATTAAGAATCATGCTTGGTCGAAACCCTATCACATTCCAAAACATACCAAACAATCTCTAAATTGATCAAATTCTATGATTTTCCTAAGTACCTATTGAAACTGAAATGGTAACTTAGTGTTCTTTTCACTTCCTTTCACTTCCGATAATATTAATAAACTTAGCACTTCTCATGAATTAGTATATATTCATTTCATTAATAAACAATTATCATGTCTCAATCCAATAACTTAAACACAATGATTTCTTTTCTAATTTTCACTATGTACAACAATAAAACCTTATAGTTCTAATTTAATTAAATTATTTTCATAGGGTTCCACATTAAGGCAGCACCTTATCATCATCTTAATCTCCATTTTTTCATCAATTAATATCAATTTTACACTTAAACACATCACAACACTCATACATGTTAAGATCAACTAAGTAGAAGTACTTTACCCTTTAGAACCTTTTTCTTGGACAATTTCCTCTTCACTTTCTAACCACCAATTCTGCACTTTAAGACCATAAATACACTTATAATCCATCCTTCTAACACATACATAAAGCTTGGAATTAGTAGAAATGGTTGAAACCACCTTACTCTAGAAAACTTAAACCTGCCCTGTTCTTGGTGCCCTATTCGGTTATGTTCTTTTGTTGTTGTTTGCTCCTTTTTCCAACAGCTAATTAGGGTATTTGAGAGAGCAGTTTGGTAGTTTAGGAAAGCAACTATATAGGGTTTAGACCTTTCTTCCCTTCTTCTTTTCCTTCATCTCTTTTTCACGGTTTTGCTTCCCCTGTTTTTAGCCCTGCTTCGGTTCTCCAATTTTTAGCTTCTGTCCTAATCTATTCAACCCCTTTTTCTTCTATATTTTGATTTAATTTCCAATCCTTAATTGTTAAGAAATTAAGGGAGTCAATGGTCAAGGAAAACTTTAGAAATATCTTGCAAAAAGTTTCATATACTTGCTGCCAACAAGGCACAATTTTTTTGTTTCTTTCCCTTAGATTCAGTTCTACCAGTGCCAACTTCCAACCATTAGAATTATTTTTCCAGCCCAATTTTAATGTGTAATATACTGCATATATCTACTCTATTCAATGGTCAAAAGGTGTGGTAGGTTATTAAACAAAAGAAATTAAAATATCATGTAAAAAATCCCATCTAGCTTCCACTCTACTGCTCCTTTACAATTCATGATTTTATGCCACAAATTTTAAGTCCTTGTAGCCGCACATGTTGACTGCCTTAAAACTCTCTTTTTATTACATGTTTTGACTTCATTTCAAGGCTAACCTATGAAGGAATATCATGTAGGCAATTAGTAAAGAAATTCTTTGAGAAAATGTTGAAAAATCTCACCCAATACCAGCCTATATGTCACGATTTTTCAACTGGAATTCAACTGAGTTTCCAACAAGGTCCAGCCACTTTTATTGACATTTCTTGGTCAAATTTTGCTTCATATTACTTATACTACTTGTCCCCTTCAATGACCAATTAAATACCATAAAGGAACATCATAATTTTTTCTTAATTTTCTCATTGAATAGTTGACATTTTTTACTTTTCCATTATATTTCCACGCAAGCCTTCGATTTAGGCCAAGTCCATGCAATTAGCCGATTACTTCATGCATAAATTAGCTTATTTTACTTCATCTTATATATGCCTTTGGATATTCAATAACCAATGAGAAACAATGAAGGGTATTGACTTTTCTTTCAAAAAAAAATAATCCTATTAGTTCTCCTGGTATTTTCTCATTCTTTCCTATTATTATTTTTTTTTCCAATTTACTTACTAAGAGTATAAAATTTGAGGTTATCACAATTTAGGGTTTGACTTCTTCACTCGGGGTTTACTAAAATCATTTAACTCCTATACGTTAAACCACATTGACCAATCTTAACGATTCACCTCTGCCCTTTTTATTCATATAAGTTTTTAACTTATGACGTCATTTAGAAAAATATGAACAAATGTGGACCTCACATCTGTTTATGTGCAGGCACGTGTGAAAGAGTGCGCATATTATGCAATCTGTTAGCTAATTTGACAATAATGACAAGAATCTAAAAGGGAAACCATTACCATTTGGTTAGCACATTACTTTTAAAAATATCATCAAATTAAAAAAAAAAACCTCACCTCCTTTGTCATGGCTAGAAACATTCGCCCCAAGTCATCAGCTTTCATATCTTGTACTGAATCATTTTCATTCTTATACTTCAATTTTCCCAACTTGGATACCTGATCAGGGAAAAAGATAAAAGAAGCCAAAAATAAGCCAAAACTATCTAAAGTTTTGTCTGACATGACTTTCAAGCTAGATGAATACAATTATAATATTTACAGAAGTATAAATAAAGAACCTTAGTCTCTGCAATGCGACGAACGGTAGGACCAAACTCCTTTTCTATTAATTCAAATGTAATAACATTTGTATCTTCCACACTATCATGAAGCAATCTAGCAGCAACAGGCTCCCAATCCAATTCCTAGAATAATAGTTTAGGCAAGTTAGACTTCAGATCACAATGCAAAATACATTTTTCAATGAGAGCATACTTCGATTAACTCACAAGTTCGCCAAGAATGTCAGCAACTTCAACTGGATGAATGATGAACGGCTCTCCACTCCTTTTTTGACCCTCATGTGCCTCAAAAGCTAGTTGTACCAAACAAAAAATAACTTAGAGATATAACCACAATATCATGCACATATGAATCCTAGACAATTGATGCATTATTTTCCATTTTTTTTCTTTCTCAAAATTTCCAAATAAATCTCATTTTAGAACATAAATGACTGAGATTATGCATTATTTATTTAGGATTCAAAATCTCAAATTTTAATTTTCTAATTCAAATATAAATGATTGAGAATGAAATGTATGATGCTTAAACCACATAACTAACAGCCCTTTGAACCATCTAGTAAGACGAGGGACTGAGATGAAGAAAGAGGGGACTGGCTTTTTTATTCTAATATAGTTAAAAAGAGGAAACCTGATTAACTATATATATGTTCTTAAGTGTATGCAAGCTAAACAGCAGAGGAAACCTGATCAGAGAAACAATCCAAATCAGCCTTTATCATTATGAGATAATTTTAGCTTCCATACAGAAAAATTACTGCAAAATTATTTTAAGGTAATGCTGATTATAGTAGAACAATTTGGAATCTTCAAAATCCACTTTCATGGAAACAACTTTACCCAAGATGTGTAACATGATATTGCAGATTTACTGAATGCTAAAATAAATCTTGATTCACTCTCTACAGTCAAAATCAAACCAAAATCTTATAAGTGGAATTCTTTAGAGCAATAAATCAAGTAAAAATGCAGCCTTAGGCTCAAACATACAGCATCAAATATGAGTGATATGCTTCAACAATTAATTAGAGAATAGAAAGCAGTAAGTTTGATGTCAAAAGACAAAAACCAAAAGAAATTGTGTTCTAAGAAGAATAGGTAAGGCAAAAAATTAGAAAGCAGAAGCAATACTACTCACCAGGAAGAAGTATGAAGTTCAAAGGCAAACCGAGATCCTTTCAGCCTTGTCCTACCTGAACCCAGTAAAAGCAAAAAGGTTGGATTAATCAACCAACTTAAAAATAAAAGTAAGACTACAGTGCAGTCTGCAGCTCCCAATTACATCAAATAAGAAAAGCAAATAATGTATAGATAGGACAACAAGGGATCCAAGTTAATGTTAAACAAATGAAACAATCTAAACTTATACAAAATATAAGTTTAATAGTTAAATCAATTCATTTGACGTAAGAGAGGCAAAGGATAGAGAATAAAATCAATTCATTTGTAGTTTCTACAAAATTGAAAGAATATGAATAGCTAACATTATAAACTGTAGTAGACATCTTTAAATTTCTGTTCAAAACAAAATCAGTTGATTATATCTAATCATTCTATGACTTAAATGTAATTTCATTAGTTTCAATTAGATCCACACATTGAAAGAATAATAAAACCTTTTTAAATATAGAATCAACAGCAAATAGAATGCATGAATTTTAATTAATAATAAAGCAAATGACTCCAGATCCACTGAAACTAATAAAATTAGAGAACATCAACACCATCTTCTAGCATTTTACCTCAATTTATATTTTTTCATACAGATAATAATTGCCAATAAATGCTCTAAGACTGAACAAAATGATAATTAAATGAATGAGTTTCATAACAAAAAAAAAAGAACAAGGTCTTAAGCATCACTATGAATCACTGTAGGTTGAACTAAACAACAGAGATAGAGATGATTACAAAAGATCAAGCACCACCCTATTTCTACTTCTATGAATGTTATCTTAAGGAGAAACAAAACCTAACTAATGAATCTATTTGAAAAGAGAAAACAAACAATACTTTAGCGACATATAATCTAACACAATAAATTCCAAAAAATTGCTTATAAACTTTGCAATGAGTTCATATGTAAAGCATAATACCAACATTCACATTTGAAATAAACCTAACATATATTCTTTGTAGGATCAACATGTTTGTTTATAAGAATTAGAATTCTTCTGTCCTCAAGTTACAAGTAATATTAGACCTTAATATAACTCAGTCCTAAGGAGACCAAGATGAGATTAAAATGCCTAGGAGAGACAATTTAAATCCCTAGGCTTCAGACTATCAATTTCTCCGAATAATCTGCAACTTTAGAATAATTTTGAAAATATTCAAATCTAGAAAACAACTAATAAAGCCACTATATCTTCCTATTGTTGCTCTTGCATCATGAGCTTTCTAGATTGATGTTGTATATTTTAATAATTACAGAACACTTTTTTAACTGCTTTAAGATAATGTAACATCCGAAATTATGAAATTCGAACTAACTTTTTTCTTTGAATTACTATCTTTCCCATTCCATTAGTCGATATCAATCGGTTTGCATTCAGTGTCGATGTAAGTTCGATTCTATAACAAAACTAAGATATAGTATTTATAATTCTATTTATAATAATTCAATACAATTTACATCCCACTAGATCATGTATATATATATATTGAACACTACACTGATTTCATTCCACTTACAATTACGTCTACTGTGCATTTATTAGTCTGAATATAAATATAAAAGTTCCACATATACCTGTACTCCTGACATATCACTTTTAGTGATCTCTCCCACTACCTTGTAACTTCTGTAATCACGTGCACGAATGAACTATCTGGGATGGTGAGTAAGGGGGTGAGCTTTGGGGAAAGCCCAGTAAGAAAAAACATATAAAAGAGTGGTACTATGCCACTATATGCAGTAAAATCATAAACTTAAATTTTATAAATAAAATAATACATATGAGTGCATGTAAACATTTATTGAAAACTCTTTTAAAACATATATTGTTCATATAAATATTCACTGTTCAAATCATTTAAAATCAATCTATCTTTAATTCAATCACTGTTCATATACTATTCATATATTCTTTCACGGTTCACTTTTCAAATCATTTCAATCAAATCTGTCATCTGTCTGTAAATCAATCATTTCATATACTGTGTAAAACAATAGAGTGTGAGCATCCAAGAAACCCATACAAGAACTATATCCCTACAGGGACCTGTATAGGATTAGGCGTACCCCCGTGGGGCCAGGCATCCAGCCCTAAGCCGTTCCTATCTGTAACAATGGCCATTGTCGAAGATCTACAGTGTACACTCGTCAGTGACAACTGTGATCGGATAAAGGGGAAGGTACTGGGGACTTAGCTACGGTCTCCTAGCCCTAATCATCAATCTGTATGCATGAATCCACATGGAGCCAACACTCTCTAAAAAAATCATGTTCATATATCGATAAAACTCCAGTAAATCAATTTTCATGTAAACTATTTCAATCGATTTCTATTCATATAAACAAATCAACACTTTATATATTCTAAATAAATCTCATAAAACTCATAAAACATATTATCATCATTTCACGTATTCAAATATTCAAACTATATATAAAAATACTATTTATTTAGAAAATAGGGTGCATGAAAGATTCAAGAGTAGGATTTCTAAAGTTTTCTATAGAAATTCAGTTTAAGTTCTATCCAAACCCTTTGCATAAAAATCACAATTCCAATAATTCAAATCACCATTTACTTGGATGCAAGCACAATATTTCCTACACTACTTCCATATACTATTCCTTACCTTATTTACAGTGTAGGAAAATAAATCCTGTTGCAACACCGAGCCCTTAATCCTTCAAATTATGCGCTGTAGGACAACATTTTAAAAGTCAACATTCACTATTCGAATTTATAAAATCTTTTTATTTTCCTAAACTTCTATTTTTATTTGTCAACACTTGAAAAATAACATTATGGAATTCCTATGAATTCCTACGGTAAATGAAATTTAATTAATTTAAGTGTTTAGTTGTATTTCCTCACTATATATATTATTATTTAACCCTTTATCCATTTAAAATTAATTTCTTTCCTTCATCGACAGCTCACACCAAAATTGCCCTGCTCCTTGATTCTTCATAATTCATGTCATTTATCAATATTTGTACACTCTAAGATTTTCTATAATCAACTACATAGTAATCCATCAATTTCATATTTTAATAGCTTTAATTTGTGGCCATATTTATCACATCTTTTGCTGCCAACTTCCTACAGTTTACACTAGAAAGCTAGCTAAATTTTCTTTTCTTTCTTAATGGCCGGCTACCTATACCATTCTACTTCATATTTTTGTCAATTAGTTCTTTTGACTACCTTTAATTTATGTTCAAAGTTTCCTTTCCCTTACCATATCATTCACGCCAACATCATCTTTTTAAGCATCAAAGTCAAAATCTTTCCTCCATTTATCTACCACTAGTTGTACAATGTCAACTCATTTCATATTTTTATTACTTTAAGCTTTATGGCTATATTTTCTCCTTAATTAGCCTCCATTTTTGACCCCTTGATCGGCTGCTCATGCTATTCTAATTTTCTGTTTTTGTTTCATTATGGTCAGCCCCCCCTATTTTCTGTCATTAACGCCACAACAGCCCACATTTCCTCCCTCAAACACCACAACCGAATACCCTATCCTAATCTATTCATGTTCTTACTTCAAGCGAATATCATAAACATCTCATACTCATCAATTATAACCATTAACAAGAGGTAAAAGTGTCCAAAACCATTGCTGGAAATTTACCTGTACAGTTTTCAATTCTGCCAGCCACAGGACAGCTCACGTATGAAGGTTTTTGGATGAGTTCTTGGAATATATAGGAAGCTCTTGAGGCAAGGATTAATTTTCCTTAATGTATCTAAGGAAATAGCTGAAGAAAAAGGGAAGCTCTATCAAGAAAACGTGAGAAACCCTTAAGGATATCGAGAGAAAGCAGAGCAGCAAACAGGGTGTGAAGACCAAGAATTTTCTAAATAAATATAAGGTATCCGAAAAATTTAATTTGGACAAAGTGAAATCCAAATTAAATAAGAAATAAAAAAGGAAAATTAAATTTGGAAATAAGAAATGAAGGAGGAAATTTAATTTGGATAAATGGAAATCCAAATTAAATAAGAAAGAAAATGGAGAAAATAATTTTGGATATTTAGAAATCCAAAACTTAATAAGAAATAAAAATATTTTTTTTGATATATTTATATAATGATATTATATAAATATACTTTTGATAAATATAAATATTATTTCTGTATTAAAAGTGTAAAAATATGTATATGTATTTTGATACAAAAAAATATGTATTTAAATACATATTATAATGGCATATTTATATATACTTATAATTATATGTATAATTATAATGTGTATATTTACTATTATTAATTAAGTATATTAATAAATAATAAAAAAAAAAAAAGAACAGAAAGGAGGGTCGGGCACCCCCCCTTCCCATTTCCTTTCTCCTCTGTTGCAAACAGAGGAGAAAGGCCAAATGAATGCCGGCCCCTGCCGGCCGACCAAAAGAGAAAGGGGAAGGGAGGAGCGACGTCACCGGCGGAGAAGAAGCAAGCGGTGACGGCGCGAGGCGGAAAGGAAAGAAAAATTGGGCGGAGACCGAAGCGGGAGGAAGGAAAACCGAAAGGAGAAGGAAAAAGGGAAGAAGGCGACGCCGGCCGATCCACCGGTCGCCGCCGCCTTGCGAAGCCCCGACGAAGCAAGATCTGGAGGGAGGAACGCCCGACGATGAAGAAAACGGCGAGAAAAGCGAGGAAGAAAAGAGAGAAGGAGCCGCCGTCGCCCGTCCCAGATCTGCTACCGCCGGCGCTGCCGATCGAGAAATGGAGGCCAGGTCCGGCATCCTCACGATGTCGACTAGCTGTGGGAGGCTTGAACCGGCGGAGAGGGTGACCGCCGGTGGCTGAACCGGCCAGGCGAAGGTGAACCGGCCCGAACCGGCCTGAACCGGTCCGAACCGGTTCAGGCCAGAAAAAAAAAAAAACAGAACAGAAAAGAGAAAAAGGAAAGGAAAAAAAAAAGAAGAAAAAGAAAAAGAAAAGGAAAAGGAAAAGGAAAAGGAAAAGGAAAAGGAAAAGGAAAAGGAAGAAGAAGAAGAAAGAAAAGGTAAGAAAAATTGAGGAAAAATAAACTATTGATGTTATTGAATAATTTATGGTTATATTGATGTAGTGCATTAATATTGAAATTGTAGCAAAACGGAAATGAGACGAATGGTGGAGTTCGACAAGGCTCGAAAATCAGAAAGTGCGCCAAGCTTGGCGAATAGGTAAGATACTCTTATAAAGCCTTAGTAGCATTATATTGTATGTGGGATTTATGATGTTATATGATGCATTGATGGAATGATTTTTAATGGAATTGTGATTTTTTTTATATGATGCATCGATTTAAATTGATTTGTTAAAAATGCCAAGAGGACCCACAACTGATGGTGGGGGTCTTAGTAAGAGGTAAAAATTGGTGAGAATCAACGGCTGTCAGTATAAATTGTGTTTCCTTGCAGGAAGTTTAGAGGAAATTAAGCCGTTATGCTGCCGAAATTTCCACGAAAATGTTTAAGGAAAAATATTAAATTCTCATCTAAATGGAATCCTGAAAGAATTATCGAAGATAAGCTTGAAAGGATCTTACTGTGTCATAGGAAAAATTGATTTTTAAATGGTTGAGAAGGTTAATGGATGAACACGATAATGTGAGGAATTTGGTTGTGAATCTTATAGAGTCGATAATTCGAGTTATTTAATATTTCAAGTTGACTATCGAGCAGAAATTGAGGTGGAATCTCGATAGTTGGAGTATTGATAGATGTAACGATGATTATATGATATTGCTTTGAAGAGAAGATCATAGTTGAAAAGTGATGATTATAGAATTGATAGATTCAAACAAATGGACCGTCTTAGTGGTATGATTGAGATAATGATCATAAGAAAGTAGATCGCGAAATCTTATGGACATTTTGATGTGTTATGACCTCGAAGTTAGAAGGATTGTAAGTGTGGATAATGACCTATCTGGCAATATGACAATATAATCTTAATATACCATAAGGCTGAAATTGAGAAAAAAAAAGATATAGCAATAAAATGAGATTTAGAGAATTTGGTACTTGATATATACTACATTATGGAATATCTTTGTCAATAGAATGGATTCGAATCAATGTTTGATTGTGGCATGTTAACTTTGTATGTGTAAAGCTAATGTTGGGAATTGATTTAATTAATGTGCAAAATAATGAAAGGGAAAATGAAAGCTTGAGGTAGCTTGTGATCTTTGATGGAAAAATATACTAGAATGATCCTAATAGTCTATGGATGTTATTGAAATGTATTTGAATAAACGTGCAAACATATGTACGGTGGATTTTAGTGATGCCATTGGGGACTTGAAAGACGTGTGTAATTGTAGAATGAATGACGGATGACTTTCGTGTCATGATCATGTTTGAATAAGAAATTTAGGCTACTGAAGACACACCTTAGTCTGATGTCATAATATGCACAACAATAGATTGAATGAGTATTGAGATATATTTGGATATATTTAGAAAATCATTCATGCATGACATATGATCTCATGTTGTTTTAAAAGAAAAAGTGATATTTTAAAAAGGAGATGCATCGAAATCTTTTAAGTAAAAGTAAATATTTGAAATGATTAGACAGCCATAGACCTTGATGTTTAATATCATTTTGACATTATTCATGACATGTACAGATTGAACATGAGATTTAATTATGCATTGATTTGAGAAAAGACTCGGTTTTAAATGTTTTTTTTATGAGGGCTGTCTAAATGAATTCAAAATGATATATTAAAAGATTTCGATTTTTGAGACGACAGGTACCCTATTGAATGCCTGAGTGGCATATGCCTTTGTGGCACAGAGTATGTATTTATTGTGTGGTTCTGCCTGTGTGGCATGGAACCCCATTTATACATATATGATATGTACATGTAAATGTTGCCTGATGAGATCATTCCAGGCTGTCCGACAATAGTCGTGGACACATTCCTCAGTTTCCAGCTGATCAGTGGGACTGGGATGATCTATGATCATAGATAGTGAACCCTTCGAGGGAAACTATCCCATTGATAGCTACAATGGGTTAGAGATGATATGATAATGGAATAGGGATTCATGCCTAGTCTCTTACTAAATGTTAAAGAATGTCTAGAGTACAATTTATTATATATTAAACTCTAGACATGATATGTTTTACAGTCTACATGAAATGATTGAAATTGAATGATTGAAACATGGTTTATATTATGCATTATATGATTTGAGACTTTATATGTTTTAAACCATGTTTATTTGACATGACAGATGAAATGATGTACATGTGTTTTATACCACACATGATATGAATAGAGATTTCATATGTTTTAAAATGTGTTTTAAAACATATGTCAAATGATTCTAAATTACATGACTTTCGTACATGATTATGTACTACATGAAACATGATTTGAAATGAATGTTTTATACAGAACACAAATTTTATACGGTACATATTGAATCATGTGATGATAGCACACAGTGGTAACGATATTTCATCTAGACATGATATGATACATGAACATAAGATTGATATGAAGAGAATTGTGAACTTACACTATTGTGATCATGATTTCTCTATATGGAAAATGATATGAGGTGATAGATTACAAGAGTACGATTATGAAACATAAGGTGAATTGATATGATGCTTCAATTGGACATGATGTACTCCGAGATAGAGGAAAATATAGACTAGTGGTATATGACATTCAATTTGGATACGACAGATGCGATGCACTATAGTGTAAGATCGAGAAGATTGAAAAAGTGATTATGATGATTTATTTAAAAGTATAAGTGATAGACAGATGACAAGAAATGAGATAATGATATGTTATCGATGAGAAAGGATTAACTGTAATTGCATCCTTGCAAGTTTTAAGCATTTGCGGTTAAGACAGTATAATCCTACTCTTGCATTTATATTAGTATCTTACTGAGCCGTGGTTTTGCTCACCCCACTAAATTTCATCTCTTTCAGATTATTGAAGTTAACATCTGCCATGTGAGCTGCTCAGTGGGCATCGGAGACGGTGTATGGACTTGGTACTAGTTTCCGGAGGTATATGGAACTTATAAAATACTTGTTTACATGTATGACTTTAATTGATGCACAGTACATATTTTGTTTAACAAGTCGGGATGTAACTAAGAACCGTTTCCGTGTTGTTTAATATTTAAATGGAATGACTATAAGCCACCTAGATAGTATAGTAACTACACTGACACCGAATACAAACCTTAAAATGAAAAAGAAAAATTTAGTCCATAAATTTGTAGACTAAGAAAAGTATGAGTATAAAGGAAAGTCGCGGCTTTCGGGTCGTGACAGGTTTAATGGTATCAGAGCACGGTTTGTCTAGTACGTGTCAGTGTAGTTGAGACAGTGATAGTGTTACATCCCATGTACTGTGTAGTGTCTACATGTAAACTTGTTGATTTTCAATCTGTACCAAGATTTGTCAGCTATTGGTATGGTGATACCAGTCGACGGCCCATTTAAAACAGGCTGGGCTTTGACAAAAAAAAAATTTGCCAATTGATGGCCTATTGAAACGGACTGGAATCCGTTAATGAACGGCATCGATACGATATAAAAGAATTGTGTATCACCTCAAAGGAATAGGATATGAATGATCGAGAATGATTGATTGTGGCAGTTTATATGGAAGATAATGTAATGATGGTATAGAATATGATCGATATGTGAACTGAAAAGGGGTTGGAAGAGGTAAAGGAATCGCCATTGAAAATGATTGAACAAAAGTATATGGCTTAATTGAAAGTACAATCCCACCTTAATTATGAGGACTATTGGAAATTGAAACTATGATTTCGAGTTATGAGGGAGCACGAATATGAAACAGTTTTCGAATTTAAGACTGAAAGTGATTTCACTTTGGTTATCACATCGAGATGCAATAAGAATACTACATGAAAAGAGATATAGAGAGAAAATGATTGATAAATGTTACATTTATGGCAAGAGGTGATTAACAGTAAAGTCTACAATGAGGTACAGCCTTGATTTGTCAATATGACAATGAGTATTGTGGGATAATGCGAAACCCAAAGGAAATATGATATTATGGAAGTGATTATAGACTGGTTGATCAAATTGAATCACTTTTTCATCTTCAGACTTCTAGATTTCTCTAATGCCTTAGTCGAAATGTAAATATGAAACGGAGAGAAGGTATGTGAAGTTCCAGTGAGCATTACATATGATGGAATCTTGAATTGCCATATGTTATGGAAAAATAGTAAAAGGCTTTGGGATTCCAAATTGATTGACAGCATCGCTCCATACTGATATGAAAATTCGAGCGTAATGTGGAAACGCTCGAAGATATGTTTAGAGAGAGCGAATGCACGATATTTAAAAGCTACTGGGACAATTACATACTACTGATTAAATCGGTAAACGATAGTTACCAAATTATATCGACTTGGCATCAAATGAGAGGAACGAATGATAAATGGTGTGAAACAGCTATTATGTGAAAAGGGATAAAAGTGATAACTCCCAAGGTGATAAGAAATTTTATTGAGTATGAATATATGGTAGAGAAATGATATATAACAGTATAAAAAGTGAATCTGAATTTGACAGTATGCTGGTAGCATCATTTAAAGGATGATTGAAAGGACAAGAAAGATAAGAGTACAGAACAGTACCACTTTCTAAATCTAAGTTAAATTCGGAGGAACGAATTTCTTAAGGTGGGGAGAATGTGAAGACCAAGAATTTTCTAAATAAATATAAGGTATCCGAAAAATTTAATTTGGACAAAGTGAAATCCAAATTAAATAAGAAATAAAAAAGGAAAATTAAATTTGGAAATAAGAAATGAAGGAGGAAATTTAATTTGGATAAATGGAAATCCAAATTAAATAAGAAAGAAAATGGAGAAAATAATTTTGGATATTTAGAAATCCAAAACTTAATAAGAAATAAAAATATTTTTTTTTGATATATTTATATAATGATATTATATAAATATACTTTTGATAAATATAAATATTATTTCTGTATTAAAAGTGTAAAAATATGTATATGTATTTTGATACAAAAAAATATGTATTTAAATACATATTATAATGGCATATTTATATATACTTATAATTATATGTATAATTATAATGTGTATATTTACTATTATTAATTAAGTATATTAATAAATAATATAAAAAAAAAAAAAGAACAGAAAGGAGGGTCGGGCACCCCCCCTTCCCATTTCCTTTCTCCTCTGTTGCAAACAGAGGAGAAAGGCCAAATGAATGCCGGCCCCTGCCGGCCGACCAAAAGAGAAAGGGGAAGGGAGGAGCGACGTCACCGGCGGAGAAGAAGCAAGCGGTGACGGCGCGAGGCGGAAAGGAAAGAAAAATTGGGCGGAGACCGAAGCGGGAGGAAGGAAAACCGAAAGGAGAAGGAAAAAGGGAAGAAGGCGACGCCGGCCGATCCACCGGTCGCCGCCGCCTTGCGAAGCCCCGACGAAGCAAGATCTGGAGGGAGGAACGCCCGACGATGAAGAAAACGGCGAGAAAAGCGAGGAAGAAAAGAGAGAAGGAGCCGCCGTCGCCCGTCCCAGATCTGCTACCGTCGGCGCTGCCGATCGAGAAATGGAGGCCAGGTCCGGCATCCTCACGATGTTGACTAGCTGTGGGAGGCTTGAACCAGCGGAGAGGGTGACCGCCGGTGGCTGAACCGGCCAGGCGAAGGTGAACCGGCCCGAACCGGCCTGAACCGGTCCGAACCGGTTCAGGCCAGAAAAAAAAAAAAAAACAGAACAGAAAAGAGAAAAAGGAAAGGAAAAAAAAAAGAAGAAAAAGAAAAAGAAAAGGAAAAGGAAAAGGAAAAGGAAAAGGAAAAGGAAGAAGAAGAAGAAAGAAAAGGTAAGAAAAATTGAGGAAAAATAAACTATTGATGTTATTGAATAATTTATGGTTATATTGATGTAGTGCATTAATATTGAAATTGTAGCAAAACGGAAATGAGACGAATGGTGGAGTTCGACAAGGCTCGAAAATCAGAAAGTGCGCCAAGCTTGGCGAATAGGTAAGATACTCTTATAAAGCCTTAGTAGCATTATATTGTATGTGGGATTTATGATGTTATATGATGCATTGATGGAATGATTTTTAATGGAATTGTGATTTTTTTTATATGATGCATCGATTTAAATTGATTTGTTAAAAATGCCAAGAGGACCCACAACTGATGGTGGGGGTCTTAGTAAGAGGTAAAAATTGGTGAGAATCAACGGCTGTCAGTATAAATTGTGTTTCCTTGCAGGAAGTTTAGAGGAAATTAAGCCGTTATGCTGCCGAAATTTCCACGAAAATGTTTAAGGAAAAATATTAAATTCTCATCTAAATGGAATCCTGAAAGAATTATCGAAGATAAGCTTGAAAGGATCTTACTGTGTCATAGGAAAAATTGATTTTTAAATGGTTGAGAAGGTTAATGGATGAACACGATAATGTGAGGAATTTGGTTGTGAATCTTATAGAGTCGATAATTCGAGTTATTTAATATTTCAAGTTGACTATCGAGCAGAAATTGAGGTGGAATCTCGATAGTTGGAGTATTGATAGATGTAACGATGATTATATGATATTGCTTTGAAGAGAAGATCATAGTTGAAAAGTGATGATTATAGAATTGATAGATTCAAACAAATGGACTGTCTTAGTGGTATGATTGAGATAATGATCATAAGAAAGTAGATCGCGAAATCTTATGGACATTTTGATGTGTTATGACCTCGAAGTTAGAAGGATTGTAAGTGTGGATAATGACCTATCTGGCAATATGACAATATAATCTTAATATACCATAAGGCTGAAATTGAGAAAAAAAAAGATATAGCAATAAAATGAGATTTAGAGAATTTGGTACTTGATATATACTACATTATGGAATATCTTTGTCAATAGAATGGATTCGAATCAATGTTTGATTGTGGCATGTTAACTTTGTATGTGTAAAGCTAATGTTGGGAATTGATTTAATTAATGTGCAAAATAATGAAAGGGAAAATGAAAGCTTGAGGTAGCTTGTGATCTTTGATGGAAAAATATACTAGAATGATCCTAATAGTCTATGGATGTTATTGAAATGTATTTGAATAAACGTGCAAACATATGTACGGTGGATTTTAGTGATGCCATTGGGGACTTGAAAGACGTGTGTAATTGTAGAATGAATGACGGATGACTTTCGTGTCATGATCATGTTTGAATAAGAAATTTAGGCTACTGAAGACACACCTTAGTCTGATGTCATAATATGCACAACAATAGATTGAATGAGTATTGAGATATATTTGGATATATTTAGAAAATCATTCATGCATGACATATGATCTCATGTTGTTTTAAAAGAAAAAGTGATATTTTAAAAAGGAGATGCATCGAAATCTTTTAAGTAAAAGTAAATATTTGAAATGATTAGACAGCCATAGACCTTGATGTTTAATATCATTTTGACATTATTCATGACATGTACAGATTGAACATGAGATTTAATTATGCATTGATTTGAGAAAAGACTCGGTTTTAAATGTTTTTTTTATGAGGGCTGTCTAAATGAATTCAAAATGATATATTAAAAGATTTCGATTTTTGAGACGACAGGTACCCTATTGAATGCCTGAGTGGCATATGCCTTTGTGGCACAGAGTATGTATTTATTGTGTGGTTCTGCCTGTGTGGCATGGAACCCCATTTATACATATATGATATGTACATGTAAATGTTGCCTGATGAGATCATTCCAGGCTGTCCGACAATAGTCGTGGACACATTCCTCAGTTTCCAGCTGATCAGTGGGACTGGGATGATCTATGATCATAGATAGTGAACCCTTCGAGGGAAACTATCCCATTGATAGCTACAATGGGTTAGAGATGATATGATAATGGAATAGGGATTCATGCCTAGTCTCTTACTAAATGTTAAAGAATGTCTAGAGTACAATTTATTATATATTAAACTCTAGACATGATATGTTTTACAGTCTACATGAAATGATTGAAATTGAATGATTGAAACATGGTTTATATTATGCATTATATGATTTGAGACTTTATATGTTTTAAACCATGTTTATTTGACATGACAGATGAAATGATGTACATGTGTTTTATACCACACATGATATGAATAGAGATTTCATATGTTTTAAAATGTGTTTTAAAACATATGTCAAATGATTCTAAATTACATGACTTTCGTACATGATTATGTACTACATGAAACATGATTTGAAATGAATGTTTTATACAGAACACAAATTTTATACGGTACATATTGAATCATGTGATGATAGCACACAGTGGTAACGATATTTCATCTAGACATGATATGATACATGAACATAAGATTGATATGAAGAGAATTGTGAACTTACACTATTGTGATCATGATTTCTCTATATGGAAAATGATATGAGGTGATAGATTACAAAAGTACGATTATGAAACATAAGGTGAATTGATATGATGCTTCAATTGGACATGATGTACTCCGAGATAGAGGAAAATATAGACTAGTGGTATATGACATTCAATTTGGATACGACAGATGCGATGCACTATAGTGTAAGATCGAGAAGATTGAAAAAGTGATTATGATGATTTATTTAAAAGTATAAGTGATAGACAGATGACAAGAAATGAGATAATGATATGTTATCGATGAGAAAGGATTAACTGTAATTGCATCCTTGCAAGTTTTAAGCATTTGCGGTTAAGACAGTATAATCCTACTCTTGCATTTATATTAGTATCTTACTGAGCCGTGGTTTTGCTCACCCCACTAAATTTCATCTCTTTCAGATTATTGAAGTTAACATCTGCCATGTGAGCTGCTCAGTGGGCATCGGAGACGGTGTATGGACTTGGTACTAGTTTCCGGAGGTATATGGAACTTATAAAATACTTGTTTACATGTATGACTTTAATTGATGCACAGTACATATTTTGTTTAACAAGTCGGGATGTAACTAAGAACCGTTTCCGTGTTGTTTAATATTTAAATGGAATGACTATAAGCCACCTAGATAGTATAGTAACTACACTGACACCGAATACAAACCTTAAAATGAAAAAGAAAAATTTAGTCCATAAATTTGTAGACTAAGAAAAGTATGAGTATAAAGGAAAGTCGCGGCTTTCGGGTCGTGACACAGGGGTCGGTAAAAAGCTGAAGAAGGGGCTAGAAGATGGATGTGTTGTATTATTTTAATTGGTCTTAAATTACATTTTTAATTTATAAATTTTAATATAATTACAAAAGGTCAAAATACCTATTTAAATTTACTATATTTTCATCCCTTGCCATTGTACAGTGTTTTCTGACTTGCAAGACATAATTTCTATAAATCTTAATTATTTATTTTATTTATTTTAGGTAAATTTTAAGTCAAAGATTGACCAATTTGACTATCTCTTGAAAAAATCCAATTTGCCCCTAAATTATCTTATCATTTTCATTCCTATTCCATTAATATTTTATTATTTTAATTTTCTGAATTTATATTTTATTTTTTACTATTTTTCCATTTCAGAGGGCATCCGGGTCAAAGATTGCCATGTGAGGCCCACTTGGCAATTTTCTCCATTAACATTGTAGCATGTGGGAATTAATTTTCGTAACTTCACTTAATATTCTTATTCGATACCCTTAATAAGTATAAGGAGAATGGTGAAATTTGGGCTCTCACAGATAAGGTGGTAGACTGAAATGGTTAGGGATGTGAAGAAGAGGCAATTAAACTATTGCTTCAATAGTATTGACCCATGTCGACCCTAACAATCTAGATAAACTCCAAAAATCCTAAAAATTCTCTTCTAGATAAACTCCTAACAATCCAAAAAGTCAACCTCATATATGAATTCAAATACCACTCATTTATAATACGATAAAAATTAAAAGCCTCCAATTCTTATCTCCCCCCGCGTAAGCCAATATACCTAAACACAATAAGAAAACATCCACAAAAAAAAAACTCAACACCAATTGTGAATATAACTCAATCTTTCCCCTATTATCACAAAATAACCTTAAATCTACGCCTAAAAAATACATATTAATATAGTTCTAACTTACCAGCTGACATGAAAGCAAATCATGTCTTTACAAATCAACAATTCTAACTTCTAATAGAAGAGGAAACAGAGTCCTTATAGTTCAAATTGGTTGACGAAATGGAGATTGGTAAAGAGCTGTCATTCGTAGGCTTGTGAAAAGAGCTGTTAATGAAAGCCCAAAATATGTGGAGACCGGTGAAAGATGGAGATGAAGGAGACCGACGGTCCCCTTTAAAACAATGGAGATAGAGCTAAGTGTGAATGTGGAGAATGATGAAATTAGGCAATGGAAAGATGAGTGTCAATGATAATGTTAACAGTTACGATACACACCTTGAACTCTGAAACCTTCTATGCTAACTAATTGGAAATCCAATACCTTTGGTTTAACTAAGATTAGCAGTTAAAGCTTCATTCATCTTGCCTTTGCTATTTGAGAGAATGTCGTTGATTTCTTACTTGTCCCTTAAGGTACCTTTGCTTATTCCCTTAGCAGAGCTGACCAAGTAACAAAATGATGGAGATGAAGAGAGGAGATAGAGCTCAGTAATAGAGATCGTGAACGTGGAGAGAGAAGTTGAGAAAATTAGGCTATAAGTTGGGAAAGTTTTTTTCTTGATAAAAGCAAATTAGGAAAGTTAGAAAATTAGCCACTAAATGTTTTAGTATTACCGGTTCATAAATTTGTGCCTTTAATGCACACAAATAACGGCACAATTAATAACCCCCTAAAAAAGTGTCGGTAAAAGCATGCATTTTTGTGGTAAGCACAATGAGTTCAGCAATATTTACTAAAAGTTTGTTTACCTGCAGCTACTCCACATCTCAGTAGGCATATTTTCTCCAAAGGCACATGCGGAGTAACTTTAACAGCACATCTAGAACACAACTGTATATTCACCAAAACTCGAAACTGCACAATAATGATAAACAGGTTTCCCTTTAACCAAGAAGCATGTCCTCTCATCACTGTGCATTACACCTCTCCTTTCGAAACCTAGGACTTGGCACATGTTACTCTTACCAGATGCACCGTGCTTGCATGTCTTGCATTCTCTGGTGAATACTGTCATCACATGGTCCCCCTTAGGGGTGTAAATGATACACTGGTACTCGCAAGCTACTCGGGCTCGACTCGAACAAAACTCGAACTCGGCTCGATTTTTACCGAGCCGAGCTCGAGCTCGAGCTACTCGAGTTATCGAACAAGCCGAGTTCGAGCATCAAGATACCCGGCTCGAGTAGCTCGCGAGCTTAATCGAGCACCTAATATTTTAATATATATTTTTAATTTTATTTATATTATTATTTGTTATATTATTAAAAAAATATAAAATTTTATATTTAGAAACCTAAAAGTAACTGATAAAAAAAACCTAAAAGTAAAAGTGTAAAACTCGGGCTCCACCTCCACTCCTCGACCTCGACCACCATACCAGACCCCTTAGCCATTTCCTCCAAATCGGTCGCAACCCCTCCTCCATATCTGACCGAAGACCACTTCCGGAGATGGTACGACCCAGATCTCCCCTTCTCTGGCTTTCCGACGACGTCAATCAGAGCACATCTCACACGCACGACGAGACCCAAAGTCCTAGGCCCTGACCAAACCAGATCTGCCTCCATTTCCGGCGATGGCGTGACTCTTCGGCTTGACCCAAACCACCCTATCTCTAGATCTCCGGCGGTGTCACTCAAATCAGATCTCACGAGCACAGCACGACCTAGATCCCAAACCACCCTATCTCTAGATCTCCGGCGGCATCACTCAAATCAGATCTCACGAGCACGGCACGACCTAGATCCCAAACCACCATACCGGATCTGACTTTAGTCTCCGGCGTGACTCTCCAACTCGACTTTCCGGCGACCCCTTTTCGAAAGTCTCACTCCTCACGCTGGTAAAAACCTCTTCTTTTAGCTCTGTGTTTATTGGTAATCTTTATTGTGTCCACTTTGTTTTGTTCACTAAAAAGATAAAATTGATATCTAACAACCGATCTTTTGTGGTGGATAGGCAGCAAATTATCACCTTAATTTTCTGCAGATTTGATTTGAATTTTTTAGTCTTACTTTATCGTTCTTGCTGAAGCTTCCATGTTCCATGTCTTTTAGTTTACATTCACATGTTAGATATTACAAATATTCCAGACAAGCATCATCAAAGACATAACCAGTCAAATGTTGTGCTAGATTTATATTAAGATTGACGTAATTCAAAGTTTGCAAGTATTATTACCTTAGCTATTGGAATGTCTTCTCAACTCTAATTTCTTGACGTATATATATAAATATATATTATACTATGGAAATTGTATGATTAATTCCATGTAACTTGTATAGATTCCAGTATTCCACCTTGTGTTGAAGTTGCTGGCTATTCCTATCTTTCTCCAAAGGTCAATGGTATACTTTAGTCAAATTTCAATTTGGGAATATTGGTTTCTTCTCAGTTTAAACTTCTAATAATCCAATCCCATTTGGAGTTTGTTTATTTAAAAGATAAATCATCTCCCAATAATTAGTTGACCAGGTATTGAGAGAAATATTTTGCAAAGTCTTGACTTTGAGCTCAAACATAACTTTTCTCTATAACAATTTTTTTATCAGTGTTGAAAAGAAAGCTTATCAGATTTGATAACTTATCAAACCCCCTGCTGCAATTGTTTATCGAAATTTGCATCTTTTTAAAAAGCTTGTTATAATCTAATTATTGTTTACAATTATTCTTTCGAATTCTGCTGAACTCCGTCTGCAATGACTACATTTCTTGCAAGGGTGGTACAAAATAGTTGACAAATTAAGATTCCGCATCTTTAGAAAAAGAAATTGAAAAAACAAAAAGGAATGCTAAAATATTTGGGGTTTGGCTTATCATGCTGGAGTTCATGATTGGATTTTGCACATGTAAATGATGGCGACGGATATATTAAGATGCAACTGAGAAGAGCCATATCCAGAATTTTCCTTGTGGCTTGTAATATTCAATTATGCTTATTAAACCAGTTAATCATAGTTCTTCTTTTCCTTGATCTTTCAATTAACACTTGCCTTAATTCAAAAAGCTTAACTTATATGATGTTGTAGACGATGCTGTTGAAGATGTTGCAGGTGTTGTAGATGTTGTAGACGATGCTGCTAAATCATAGTTCTTTGCTGTTGCAGGTGTTGCAGATGTTGTAGACGATGCTGCTAAATGTTTTCGCTTATATGATGTTTCTATACTTGTTTATTTTTATAATTCCAAATTAATGTAAGACTTCGTAATTTTTATTTTTGTTGCTGTGATTTGTGTGGTACTTTTATTTATGTAGATGTTTTAGCCACTATTGTTGTTGACTTATTGTATTTTTTTAAAATTTTATGTTTTATTATATTTAATTAATAATATTATTGTGTATAAAAAAAATTCGAGCTCGAGTTCGAGCATGAGACCCGAGCTCGAATTCGAGCATGAGACTCGAGCTTGGAGAATCGAGCCTAATCGAGCGAGCTCGAGTAGCTCGAGTTCGATCTCGAGCCGAGCTCGAGTTCAGAATTCAAGACTCGACCGAGCTCGAGCCGAGTACCGAGTACCGAATATACGAGTCGAGCTCGAGCTCGAGCACTTCAGTGTATTGGCTCGGCTTGATTACACCCCTAGTCCCCCTCGACATATTCAGTCACTCCCTTGCCCACACTCTTAACAATCCTGTAAAACAATCTGAATGATGTGATATTTTAATTGATGATCTAATAAATTCTACATATGAAATAAAATATATTATGAAATAGAATATATTGATAAAACACTAATATACAATTTAATTAATTAAATTAAGTTTCAGTTATAACATATATTATAGGAAAATATAACAAAAATAGTGATATTCTATAAATGTTTACCTACCTGTTCCAATAATTTTCGATATTCAAGTTTTTGATCAAAGTGATACACTTTAGATATGATAAACTTAGTACTTCTTGTCTCAATATTATAAGTTATCGCTCTTGTTTCAAACACAAAAATTGCATACATGAGATCTTCAAATATCTCTCGAATTTTATAATATCTATTTTTCTAAATCATGGTCATAAACATCATTAAATTAAATTGAAGATTGGACAATATTAAAATAATTGTTTAACTAATCAATATCTTAGGAGAAATTTTACAAAGATTGTCAACGTCTCTATTAATAAATTTCTTAGCTTCACTGTTGAAAAAAAACAAACATTGCTTTTTCAAAACCATCAAATGTCTCAACATTCAACTTATACCTATGAGACATAATTGTTGATTAATCAATACCTTAAGAAAAATTTTATAAAGATTGTCAACATCTCTATGAATTAATTTTAGATTCAGTGTTGAAAAGTACAAAACATCGTTTTTCTAAAACCATCAAATGTCTCAACATTCAACTTATACCTATAAGGAATACAAAATGCTACAATCAAGTTTTATATATATATATATATATATATATTTGTTAGCTTTAAATTGACATATATATTTTGAAATGACAAAAACTTAAGTGATCTTTTATGTTTTGATTCATATTGTAAATTTGCTTTATCACACATGATTTTCTCAAACAATTTTAAGTCTAAGATCATGATTTAATGAGATATTCTTATTGGTCTTAATACTTTATAAAATGGTTTTGAATATTTTCATTAAGTAATGTTTTCGAGAATATATTTGAACACAACCTTAGAAAATTACTTAATGAGTTTTTGGACCATGTTTTCAATTGAGAAAGTCAAGAAAAACTCCGATGGGATTCTAGAATGTTTTGGGATAAATTAAAATCAAAGTCTACATCATTTCTAACCCAAAATGGCCCAGAAAAGTGCAGGAAAAACATGAGGGATCGATCCCCTAGGATGAGGGATCCATCCCGAAATGGCAGAATGCTCCTAAGAAGCAAAAAGGAAGCATGGGATCGATCCCCTAAGGGAAGGGATCGATTCCTTTATGGCAGAAAGCTTCCAACGGTTAGTTTTTGTGAGATACAACGGCTAGTTTCTGTTTTCGCTTCAACCAACGTTCACAAACCATCCAAGGGACTATAAATAGAGGTTTGGAAGCTCAAGGAAGTAAGAAGAACTGCTCAGCAACTCCATTCTTCATTTTCCTCATATTCAAAGCCTCAACAACATCTCAAGTGCTTAAAATTCTTCATCTTCCATCACTCTCATATTCCTTATATAGTGTGAGAACCGAAACTTTCCTAGCTAAGTATGTATTCTTATGTAATTTAGTGACACAAAGAAATAATGTACTTATGAGATTTCAAGTATAAGATTATAGTACATGTTCATAGAAGTCAATTATCCGAGATTAAATGCGAATAATAAAATGAAAATATATATATATACACACACACACGTGTATATATATAAGATCGAGGAAGTAAAATATATATATATATATATATATATACACACACAAATAAGTGTGTATATGTACATGCATCATTGCAAAGTACATGTATGAAATTAAAATATTTATATATGAGACATGTATACATATACATGTATGAAATATGTGTATAAGATATAAAGAAATGAATAAATAAAACACAAAAGGTAAATATATAATAAAGAAACACATGAATAAATAAATAAATCATATAATATAATAAAATAAAAGTAAAGTGAAATGAATATATATATATATATATATATTATAGATTATAAAAAAAAGGAATAGTATACGAGATTGGGTGGGAAAAATCCCACCCAAAATCTGGCCGAGCACTCAAATCCAACAGCCAATCTACACTTAAAAGAACAATAAAATAAGATCAAAAGAAAACCTAAAAAAATAACAAATGTGCTCAGCTTTTCTTTCTCTCATTTCTTTCCCCTGTTCCCCTGTACATGTCCTAAACTTCCTTGCCTCTTTCCATCGTGGTCTCTTCCCTTCACCGCCATCTTGCCACCATTTGTTGGGCTAGCCGAATACAACCACGACAAAGGCTGCCGCCAGGTACAAGCCTTCGAAACCAAGGCTAAGGATGCAGCAAAAGAGGAGGCTCAAAGAACATCTGTTGAGGGCTGAACCAAGGATTGAAACATGGACTGGTTCAGACGAGAGGGAGAGGGCTAAACGTGGATAGCTTATGGAGCTGTGTTTGAAGCTGGAAAGAAATGGTTTTGAAGAGGGATTATAGGCTGCCACAAGAAGGAAGAACAACGCTGAGGAGGAAGCTTAAATCTTGACTGATTTGTGGACATTTTAAGGACTGGAAGCAGAAATTTCTGTGGCTGGTTTGGATACTGAACCAGAACACAAGAAGAGGGCTGTTTCACGTGGGAACAAGGGCTGCCGTGGGTGGTGTTTTACACCAAAAGCTGCCGAGATTCACGAAGGTAAAAGAATAGAAGAGAAAAAGAAAAGTAAAAAAAAAGGAAAAGAAATTGCAAGAAAAGAAAAATATATATATTTTTATATATGGAAATGAGAAAAATAGATTTAAGAATTTTAATATGTTAAGTGTTAAAGATATATATATATATATATATATATATATATATATATATATATGGAAGTGAGAAAATTAGATTTAAGAATTTTATTATGTTAATGTTAAAAATATATATGTATATATATATATAGATATATACATATACATATATATATATATATATATATATATATATATATATTGCTACTTGAAAACAAGGTAAGAGACAAAGAAAAGAAAAGAAAGGAAATAAAAAGGAAAGGAAAAGAAAAAGGATTAGAAAGGAAAGAGACATATGTATAGGGGTATGTGTGTGTGTGGAAGCATAACGCATGTATATATATAGAAAGAGATACGAAGATGAGATAAATTCGACTTAAGAATTCGAGTTAAATTAATGTTAAGTGTGCATATATACACGTATATGAATATCAATATATATATATATGCGTGTTAAAGTTAGAAATTTGATTTTTCAAGTACATAAGATTGGGCTAGACTTTATTAAGTCGAAATTCTTTGTGAATGTGTAGTACGCTAAGAGGACGATGGACATGGTCTAGCTAACTACGGGACAAGATCAAGCTAAGCTCGCACTAGGTAAGACGTTTATATAACGTAGAAGTAGGATTATCCTGTATAGGATTAAATCTTACAAAAGAATGATTGAATACCTAGAGATTGAATATAATGAAATGAAAACTAGGTATGATATTCAACTTGATAAAGTACCAAAGTGGTGAAATATTGACCGGAAGTGAATCAATATGGTATAGGTTCATAGATATCATGAGATGAAATAAAATGCATTCATGCAATGCATGAGCATGCCATTTTACAGTTTTTAATTCACTTTCTTGAATTTTATTGCCATCAAGCATGACTTATTACTATACATGAAAAACCGAAATGATTTATTCTTATCATGTTTACAAGAATACTTTGGATGCTTGAATGGCTTTGAAAAGAATGAAATGATAGTTTTCACATATGTATGTATATACATGTAAATGATCTTCAGAAAAACATTACGTACATTAAACTATTTTTATACGAAAGATTGAATTGCTTTATGAGACTATAGGCACCCTAAGAGAATTAAATTCAATAAAGCATAGTGGAAGCCGCCTAATTGGAGATTACTCATTAGGCATAGATGCTTGTTCGACAATAGTCATGGACAGGTCTTAGTTTCGCCTGATCAGTGGGGCTAAGAGACATGAGGTTTATGGCTATAGATAACGCTCTAGTGGTTTCCAGGGGACGATGATATGATTCTTCACTGCTAGCTACAGTGAACTAAGTCTTTATTTATAGAGAGATAGGGATTTAGCCTAGTCTCAAATGATATGAAATGAAGTTTAGAGAATGCCTTTAAAATAAAAATGAACTCTAAACTCGATATTGATTTACAGTATATGAAAGGCATTTTGATGCTATATGTGATATGAAATATGTTTCAAAAAGTATATGTGATATGAAATGTGTTTCGAAGTATATGTGATATGAAATATGCTTAAAAAAAATATATGTGATATGAAATGTGTTTCAAAGTATATGTGATATGAAATATACTTCAAAAGTATATGTGATATGAAATATGCTTCAAAAAGTATATGTGATATGAAATGTGTTTCAAAAAGTATATGTGATATGAAATATGCTTTAAAAAGTATATTTGACATGAAATGTAAAAGCTTGCATATTTCAAGCATGTCTTAAAAGAACACATGAAATGTATTGATATTTCACATGTCTTGAACTTGTTTAAAAGAACATGTAGTATATGTTTTATGATTGTAACACCTTCATTCATGATTACATGTTCAAGATCATATAATGATTTCAAGACTTAGACATCTCATTACATGTTGAAGCATAGATAGATTGAGTTGGAAAGTATAACATGTAAAGGTTGCATGATGAATAAGAAAACGATCCATAATGAATCCTCCTCACATGACATCATGCATGGCATATAGAATAGTATAATTCTAACTCTGCACTTATATAATTGACTTACTGAGCCTTGCTTATTAAACGCTATTTAAATTTTTCAGATTGAGCACGGAGTTGGGGAAGTATTTCGAAGCCTTCCGAATAGTCCCGAGCCTGAAATATAGTCCCAACTCTCCAAAGAGAATTTTTTTTGTGAACATTTGGTATATGCACTTTCCTTTTGTATCTATTACAAATTCAGGCTGTTTTTGATTCAGTACTTAGATGGGATGTAATCTGATATAGAGAATGACATCTAGACTAGCAATGATGAATTATGGAATGTTGATTTTGCACGAGTATGAATATGAATTGAATAGTATGAGTAAGTGACCAAGTAGGAAAATGTAAACCGTAAGATACAATGTCATGAATTGGAAATTGAACTTGGTCATAAGAATGCTATAATATAATCAACTACTATTCTGGGAAGCATGAGCTGGATATTTCTTGTAATTTTTATGCAGGAAAATAACTTGGGTAAAGTGATAAAAATAGGCGAGGGAGTTAACGTCCCGAAACAAAATTCACTACATTGCACTTAGACAAAATAGATATAGGAAATCAAAAAATTAGCCCTAATTTCTATGAATCCGTACAAGTAAGAGGCACCGTCACGGCCTTCGAGTCGTGACATATAGAATAGCACAAATATTGTATAGGCTTTTCTTTGTGCTTAACTATTGTAATCACTTGCCTAACTAGAGGCCGTCTTTGATTACACTCTTTGTAAACCTACTCAAACACACCTTGTAAAGGGGAGGTTTCTCTTTAGCCTTAGAAAAAAAGGGAGATTTCTCTTGAGCCTTGAAAAAGAAGGACTGTAATACAAATTCAATTTAGTGGATTTGGGGAAAATCCCTAGGAGTGTCTCAAGGTAGAGGACGTAGGCAAGGTTGTTGAACCTCTATAAATTGATTGTGTACATTTCTCTTTCCCTACTCTCTTTGCTTATTTGCATTTATATTGTGATTGTTAAATTGAATTTATATTGCATACTTGAGTAGCCTAGAGAACTTAGAAAACTTCAATATAGGCTAGAGAATTTAAAAGAATTGAAAAACGAACATAAGATTAGCTAAAAACCGATTCACCCCCCTCTCGGTATAGCCTATAGAGCCAACAATATTAAAATTATAAAACGCTTATATTATCACCATGAAATATTTTTTGTCTAATTTTTTTATTTTTTTGAATTTTTTGTTTAATATTTTAAATATAGTAAATATAATTATTATTTACCTTGGAATTGGATTAGGGATATAAATATTACATAAGGAACAATGAAATTTTTCATTAATTTCAAATAGCTTTTTGTTGTATCCACAAAACATATAATACTAACCAAAAGTTGGATTAACTTTCATGATAGTTACTTAATTGCTGAAAGATTTTCCATATCTATAAAACACAAATTCAAAATAGTCAATAACAATATACATGCTAAATCAATTATATTTTAAAATTATTTTGCTATATATTTTATCATTGAATAAGTATATGTTAATCTAATACCTTGAACAGTGACTTTGTGACCAATGCTTTAATTACTGACAAAGGTGTCCTATTTATAAACACTGAAACCTCATTCGATGTTCGTCTTTTATGTGGTATGCGATAAAACTTTATGTCAGAATATCTTCAGATAAACTAAATACAAAAAGTAATAGAAATTTCTGTTTTTGACTCTTAAGATTCATGAATACTAAGCATTGATAAAAAAATGAATGATCACTTGGAGTTTATATAATAACAATGGAGAAAATTAAAAATTTTAATATATATAGATATAGATGTTACATTTTAGACAATTAAAGAAATATAATTGATAAAAGATGTAGATATAGATTTTATATTTTGTTATATTAGTATAAAAAAATGATTACATGTTACGTATTAATTTAAAAAATTAAAAAATAATGTTATCATTTAGAAAATTAAAATAATTTAATTAGCAATCAATAAACGTAAGATGTTATATTATTATACGTTATATATTATATTATTCATGTTGATTTTAAAATATAGAGATATAGATATTATCTTTTAGAAAGTAAAAAAAATGATAAAAGTTATAAATATAGATATTATATTTTTTTAATCTTAATGTAGGTAGACATAAATGATAAGTGATTTTTATTTAATTTTAATCTATATATAGATATAAATGTTTATATTTTAAAAATTGAAATAGATAATTAATTTAAAAATACAATTGATTTATTTTGTATCTTTAATACATTTATATAGAGAGAATTCTATCTTTAAACTTGAAAAGAGATAAATATTTTTTATTTTAATAAATTACACATGTCAAGCATATAGACTATCCACATAAGATGTTTTACTTGTAGTCAAATGCTTTGGCTTTCATATATATATATATATATATATATATATATATATATATATATATATATATATATATATATATATATATAAAAGAATGGTACTTTTATTACAATAATGGTTGAGAGTGAAGAAGATAAAGTATATTCATTAGCATATTTATTATTAACACTAACATTTATTCTATCGGTTACCATTTCCATCATAGTAATGCAATTTCAACAATGAATATATTTAAGACTTGATCTTATAATTGAACGAGAGATTAATAGTTAAATGATGGAGTGATTATTTACTTTGAAAAAAATACATTCCAAAACATTGATAACAAAATTATCGTACATCATTTTTAAAATATAAAATCTTATAAATGTAATAAATTTTTTTCCATAATTTAATATATTTAAGTGAAGCCCCCACTAAATAAGTTTTTTACTTCTGCCGCTAAACATATCCATGCCTCCTGCCGTAGCCTTATACGAAGCCATCTAATAGCAGCTACAAAATCAGTTCTTTCAACTTTACCAACAACTCATTGCCCAAAAACAGCAACTATAAGCACAAGTGGCCGAACAACAAAAGGTGCTAGAACGAACCTCACAAGCTACCGCGTGACAAACAATACAAGACCTTCAAGAGGCTAAGCATGCCATACTAAGTTGCCTGGATGAACAACACAGTCTACTAATAAAGGAAATACGTCAGTCAAACATGTTATATTGCTTAGAGTTGTCTTTCAGAGAGATTTGCCAAACTTAGTGTAGATGCGGCAGCAAAATCTATCACACCCTAACACATAGCAGTCGAAAAATTTCGAGCTGATTTTTCACTTTTCCAACATCACTTAACATTTGTGTGTGTACTGCAAGTACGAACGAATCCAAGCAAGTAAACTGCTAATAACTAACTGTTTTAATATAATTTAGGTCCCAGAGCATTCATGCAGTAATGAGAATCATCAGATTAAATATCACTTGCTATATTGTTCAACATGATTTTGATAAAGAGTTCTATCATGGGTCCTCTTCCTTGTCAATTAACCCCACATTCAATCATTGAATTACTTAACAACCACATATATATACACACACACATATACACACCACATATTTCAAACTGCATGAAAGTAATAGATCATGATCTGTATATAAATTTTGATAATCTGCACATCCATAACTTGTATAATTGGGTTTAACATTTATATACATCTCATATATATATATATATATATATATATATATATATATATATATATATATATATATAACATGTATGAAGTCACATTTGAGATGCCATCCAATACACATCCTTGACCTCATACAATGTACACTATACCATACAACATGATGTGTCCAAAATATATTCATGCAAGTCAAGAGTATACCTTCAAGTATACTTTAAAGCTCTAAGGAGTAGAGCAGTCTAATCACGGGCCTCTAGCATCGAAACTCAATCTGCAAGAGGAGGGAGACAAAGGGAAAGCCGTCAACTCAATAAAGGAAATATAATAAAAACAATTATGACATCCTTTTTGTCCAATTTCAAATTATAATCAAACCTTGCATGCTTAAAGTGTATTTACAAACAATGTATCAGAAAATAAATACGTAGTATCTATTTCAAACAAAAAACTCAATAAGCATGCAAGCACATATGGTACTTTAAAATCAAATACCAAATTCAAATACAGAGAGAACATAAGCCTTACGCTCAAATAGTGAGAGTCAAACCCACATATTACACTGTAGCTATCAATGTCCAAACTCCCCGAAGGGCACTACCTATGGCAAAAACTAACAAAGTCGATTCTATTAATCAAATGAAACCAACAACTGTCCAAGCATAATATAGGGGATAGTCCAAAATGCCTCGAGTAACCTTGAAGTATAGAGTGGCGCTCGATCAATAGTTAGCTGCCTAATCTCACAAATCGAATAGTACCACGTACTAAATCATCCATCAGATATCAAAGTGCATAAACACAATCAATCCAAATAATGATTGGTTACTTGATTTATTTTCTAAAGCTTTAAAATCTCATTTTTGATTTGTAAACTTCAGTATAAAGTTAAATTTCATTTGTATGTATATATAGAGGTATAAAATCTTTAAAAACATTTTCTTTCAAAATCAGTAAAAGTTTGCAATTTTTGAAATCATGCAAAACAAGTAATTAAAACCTAAATTCGTTAAGCCAAAAGCAACCCAAGCACATAAGTTTCAAAACATCAAAAATGTACTTATTCAAATGAGATAAATTTAAATAAGGATGTCATTCAAGTAAGCAAACCAAAACAATTTTAATCATACAACTTTCAGATAATTATATTCCCACTTACAACTTTAAGCAGTGCAAGCACGCAACCAAGGCTTCTGGGTATGCAACTCAGCCCACTAGGTCTTTCTAATTTGGTACCCTAAGCTACACTCTTGCACCTCAACTTATAAGCCCCTTGTTCAGTCAAATTCAAAGCAGCGCCAAGCCGAATTAGCTATGTAGGTGCACCACCTATACACAACAATTATCGAGATTTATCAATATCATATCATACAGTAGTGCACACCAAGTTTCACAATTCATTGTATGAGTAGCTCATTGTTTGCAAGAATTTTCTAACCTATTGGTACTTTTTTGTTTATAACCGAAAATATCGTATTCCAATTAACGCACCGTCAATTTTGTATGTAACCTAACTTAATTCCCTATTTAGAAGTGTAAGGTTCACTTTCTAATTCATTCTGTACTGTTCTCAATAGTTTCCCAAAGTTCTGTCCATTTCTAGGATTTTAGGCAAGGTGATTTTCTGACCTTTCTAGACTAAAAATTACATTAGTACTTGTAGGAATGTCCAAAAATTATGAATCCAAGATCATGTGAAACTTAATTCAATTCCATATTCAGAAAAGGTAAGTTTCACAATTTTATCATTTCTGAGTCATTTTTAGTAATTCCACAAAGTTACTCTATTTTCAGGTGCATTCTGGCAGAACTGTCTACAGACCTCTATGCACAAATTGGTTCATATCTAAATGCAGTGTTGTTCAATTGTGCAAACTCAAAACCATGTTATTTCCAGCTCATTTACGTTTCTAGAAATGTATGACTTGCAAAAAATTCGTTCTGGGCTATTGTCTATACAATTTCAAAATTGACACAGGGCACCTTGCCTATTACAGTGAGTGTCTTGTGTTCATTTGCTTATATCTCAAGCTACAGAACTCCAAATCTAGAAATTACAAAAAATAGCTCACTTTTAACTCATAAGGCTATCTAACATAATTTTTCCAGAATTTATCTAAATGCTAAACCCTCAAATTGGACATTTTAATTTAGACCTAAAATCCACATTTTTTCTAGGCAGAGTGCCCTACATTATCTAAATCATTTCTCTAGTTATAGGACTCCAAATTTTGTGATTCCAAAAGTAAATTAAAGCTAACTTACAAAGTTATCTATCATAACAATTTTAGAATTTAACTAAATCCACAACTTTTAAACTGAGCAGCTTAGTCTCAACTCAAAATACAGCACTCAAGCAATATATATGCATTTACCACCCATTCAATCATACCACATCAATTCCATTTCAAATCATCATAATTCCACATTCATACTTAACAATCAAGCATTATAAGGTCAAAATCTTACCCCACTTACTAAATTGCAACAGCCAAAATTCTTTAGTCCAGGCCGAAACTGCTTCACACCATCTTTCTCAGTTTTGAGTCTTCCTTAGCATGCAATTTATTACTAGCCAATTCTGTAAGACCTGATTCTACACTACTGTAGAGTCTAATTTCATAAATTAATAATGAAAATTAAATAAATAATGAATATTGATTTCCACTTAGGTGGAAAAGCTCTTTTATTTGAGATATGAACGAAGTAATTTATGTGAAATACTTGACGAGCGAGTACTAAAAGGAAGAGCTCATCAATGGGCGAACAAGGTGATCGCCCAATGTGACGAGGGATCTGATCGCCCAGGGAATGAGTAGGGCGAGTTGATTGGTTGCCTCTTTGGTTTGGCGAATAGGTGAGTTCGCCAAGGCTGTGAATAGATGATGGCCCGCGTGTGGTGAGGACAGTGATCGCCAATGTATTTGGCGAGTAAGGTGGTCGCCCATATAAAGGGGTAAGTGAAAGGCCAAGTTGGCGAGAAAGGCAATTGCTACTTGCCAAACCTCTATGTGATCGCCAAGAAGAGGAAAATTCTCGTAATTGCCAAATTTTAAGTTGGCATTAAGATAAAGTTGGCGAGATGAAAGGTTGGCCAACTGAAATTGAGATAGGCGAACTGGAACTGGAATCAGCATGTGACCATTGCAGTCAAAATTGACTTTAGACGCCATACGGTTGGAGACAATTAATAGAGAGGATGTAAAGTCAATAAAGGAATTATACTTATTGGTTGAGGAGTAAAACAAAGTCAATAGCAGAGAAAAAGCCTGTGGAAAGAGGACTTTCACGCCACTTGTGCTGCAGTTTTTCTTCATGCATTAAAGGAATGAAAGACGTGAAATGATGAAAGAAAACAGGAAAAGGGACAGGTGGTAGATGTTGATTGGTAAAGCATGGCTATATATATAAGAAGATTGAATGGAAAACCGATTTCTTGTTGCTGCAAGTTCATGTTGGGTTCCTTCCATTTCTCTGCCATGTTTGATCTACTAAACTCCAACCTTAAGTTGGCTAAACACATAAACCTGCTTGCAAAACCATTCCTCCATCGTTGATGAGCTAAAGGAATAAGCAAAGTGAGGCTAACAGGAGACAGAAAGAATTATGTTCTGGAAGTGCAGTTGATTAAGGTGAGATTTAATGGTTCTTGAGATTTAATGATATATTTCCATGATTTCAAGTATGAGAAGCATGAGTATAGTCTTGCTTTTGATTTATTCTTGATAGATCATAGAATAAGAATAAATTCATGTTTTGAAGCAGATGAAGTATAAAATGAAACTGCGTTGATATTGTAGTAGAATGATGGGAAAATAATCGAGAATGAATAAGGAAAGTAATGGAAATGGTGTAAGGGTGATGAAAATGGCGACTACTGTGATTGCCCATGTTGAATTTTAGTAATCGCCAATAAGGCGAGTAGGAAATAAAGAACTCGCCAAAGATTTGGTTCAAGTGGGCGAGGTCGCCCAACGCCAGTTTAATGCATGGGCGAGCTCACTTTTGAATAGAAATCAGTGTAGGTCGAACTCAAATGGATGTTCAATTGGGCGAGTAGAATTGTGGGCGAACTCCCACATTTAAGCCAATAAAGGCGTGATGAGTTGGTTGTGGGCGAACTCCCACTAACTGGCCAATATGTGAATGGCGAGCTCGGTTGGGCGAGCTAGTAAGAGCTCTGTTGGGCGAGTAGTCATTTGACTTATCTCACTCTCGCCAAGTGATGTAAAATGAAAGTATTAATAGTTTTAATAAACTATTTTGCAGCCGGGAATTATGGACTCGGTAAAAGCGATCGGGAAGGCGGTCGGGAAGCAAAGTTTCGTTGAACCAGGTAAGGGAGATGTGTGTGAAGAGAATGCATGTCATGTGGAGTAAATATTATGAAAATATTACTAAATGTTTTGTTTTCTGACATGCATTATTTGATAAAGTGTTTTGGGTCTCGGTCGAGCTAAAAGCTGACCTTTATGTTAAAATTGGGCGAACCGGTATAGGGCGGGCGAGCCCTTGTTTTTCTAATGTTGGACGAACGGTTATGGCGGGCGAGCCAAGCCTTTTATCATTTTGGGCGAACGAACCCTTATTTTGTGAAATGGGGCGAACGACCCCTGATTTATCAAAACCCGGGCAAGCCAATGGATGGCGAATCCTTTTTTCTATGCCTTGGGCGAGTGACCTCTTATAAGGCATTTGGGGTGGGCAACTCCTTTGTTAAGAAAGTTGTCGGCAAGCCACTGAGGGCGAGCCAATTTACCTGTTATTTTTAAAGGCTAAGGTTAGCGGGCAAACACTAATTCGTCGCATTGATAAGTTGACCATGGGCGAGCCGAATGGGCGAGCCGAATGGGCGAGCTGACCATGGCGAACAGGTTTCCCTTTTCTAAATGTTTTTCAACGAAAAATGAACTATTTAAATAGCTTTGAAAATAGAAAATATGAAACCATTTTCGGACAAGTTGACTAATGAGCAAGTTGACCATGGGCGAAGTAGCCATGGTGAGCCAGTTAACCCGGGCCTTTCTCACATGGAATTCAGTGAGATTGCGGGCTGTTTTTGAAACCTTTTTGGAAGGAAAATCATTATGAGAAAATGATGAATTTGTGAAATAATTCCTGTTGAAAGGAGAAAAATCTGGTTGATTTAAAAGAGAAAAATCTACTGTAATTATAGGTCTGATTTATTCCTGATTTATAGTTTTCTAATTTGTAGATTCTTTCTATTATTTGTTTCCATGTAATTATCCTATAAAAAGGATATGTGTGTACTCTATTAGACACACATGAGAAATAAAAGATATCACTTTATTTCTCCTAGCTGTTAAGATGGCATCAGAGTTGGTGAACAGCTTTTAGGGTTTCCACAACAACACAGCCGCTGCAAGACAGTCACCTGTCTTCTTTGATCAGCCGACCCTCTCTGGTCATTCTTCTACCTTAATCAGAGATCAACAAGCTGACACAGGTGTGTTTAGTAAAGAGCAAATGGATCAACTCCTTCAATTGCTAAAATCCAATTCAGCATATGGTATTCCTAATGCTTCTGTTGCTCAAACAGGTAATAATTATAAAGCCTTATCCTGTCTAGTAAATTCTGCTCCTTGGATCATTGATTCAGGAGCCTCTGATCATATGACCAGTGTTTCTCATTTATTTTCTACCTATTCACCATGTTCTGGTCATGAAAAAATTCGTATTGCAAATGGTAGTTTTTCCCCTATTGCAGGTAAAGGAATAGTCAAAATCTCTGAGAATATAGATCTCAAATCTGTTCTCCATGTCCCAAAATTGAAATGTAATCTTTTATCTGTTAGTAAATTATCTAAGGATTCTAATTGTTGTGTCACCTTCTTTGATACACATTGTCTTTTCCAGGACCAAAGTTCGGGTAAGATGATTGGTAGTGCTAGGGTGATCGATGGACTTTACTATTTTGATGATGACTCCTTTGGTAATAAAAAAGCTCAAGGCTTGAGTAGTATTAGTTCTATTTCTTTTTCTGAACAAATAAGACTATGGCATCTTAGATTAGGCCATCCAAGTTTTTCAATATCTTAAACATTTGTTTCCTACATTATTTAAGGATGTGGATTGTTCAAAATTTCAATGTGAAAGTTGTCTTTTATCAAAAAGCCATCGTGCTATTTACAATTCCCAATTTTATCGTGCATCAAAACCATTTTATGTAATTCATAGTGATATTTGGGGACCCTCCAAGATCCCTACTTTATCTGGAAAAAAATGGTTTGTCACTTTTATAGATGATCATACGCGTTTATGTTGGGTATATTTACTAAGTAAAAAATCTGATCTTGCACAATTGTTTCAAGACTTCTATCACATGATTGAAAATCAATTTGAAACAAAAATCAGCATATTTCGGTCTGATAATGGAACAGAATTTTTTAATGAATGCATAGGCAATTTTTTAAAGGGAAAAGGCATCTTGCATCAATCCACTTGTCGTGATACACCTCAACAAAATGGCATTGCTGAGCGAAAAAATAGACATTTACTTAAAGTAGCTCGTGCCATTATGTTCTCAATGAATGTTTCGAAATATTTGTGGGGTGATGCAATTTTAACAGCTGCTTATCTAATCAACCAGATGCCTAGTAGAGTTTTAAAATACAAAACACCTTTGCAATGTCTTAAAAATGTTTTCCCAATGACTAGAATATATGCTGATATACCTCTAAAAGTCTTTGGCTGCACTTGCTTTGTTCATATACCCAGCATGTTTCGTTCCAAATTAGATCCTAGGGCTGAAAAATGTATATTCCTTGGCTATGCCCCCAACAAAAAGGGTTACAAATGTTTCAATCCTCAGACCAAAAAGGTACATGTTAGCATGGATGTTACTTTTTTGGAAAATCAACCTTTTTTTAGCAAAAATTCTCTTGAGGGGGAGATTAAGCAAAAAGAAGATAATTTTTGGAATATTTCTGTTTTACCAGCTCCTGTTTTTTCATCTAATTCCTCTGAAAATCAACAAATTGTTCAAAATATTGAAAATACAGAGAACCCTACTCAATTGATGCCAAGGATAGATGTCTCAGAAATAAAGGGAGAAATACTTCTTAAGGATAGAAACAATCCTGCTTCTGAGTTTCAGGTTTATACCAGGAAGAGAAATCGTAAAAATGGTAACAATTCATCAATTCCTCTAGCACTAGTCCAATCATCACCGAGAGATGGTCCTATCAATAATCCAGGTAATTCCATTTCTATTCCTTCCTCTACATTACCCACAGATTCAAAATTACCCACAGATTCAGAACTACCGATAGATTCAGAACTAAATCTTCCCATTGCTCTTAGGAAAGGTGTTCGAACCTGTACTAAGCATCCTATTACTAAATATGTTTCATATCAAAGGTTGTCTGATAAACATAGAGCTTTTACCACTAGGATATCTAACTTGTTTATTCCAAGAAACATTTAGGAAGCTATTGATGATCCGAATTGGAAATTAGCAGTTATGGAAGAGATGAATGCTCTTAACAAAAACAACACTTGGGAGGTTGTTGATTTGCCAAGAGACAAGAAGATAGTAGGTTGTAAGTGGGTGTTTACTGTCAAATGCAAGTCTGATGGAAGTATAGAACGATACAAGGCACGGTTGGTGGCAAAAGGTTTTACTCAAACTTATGGAATTGATTATCAAGAAACCTTCGCTCCAGTGGCAAAAATCAATTCCATACGGGTCTTATTGTCACTTGCCGTGAACCTAAACTGGCCCTTATACCAGTTAGATGTTAAAAATGCTTTTCTGAATGGAGACTTGGAAGAAGAGGTCTTTATGAGTCTTCCCCTGGGATTTGAAGAGAGACTTGGTGAAGGGAAGGTATGTAGGTTGAAGAAATCCTTATATGGCCTTAAGCAGTCTCCAAGGGCTTGGTTTGAACGTTTTGGGAAAGTTGTAAAAGGCCATGGTTACTATCAAAGTCAAGCTGACCATACAATGTTTTACAAACATTCAAAAGATGGGAAAGTTGCCATACTAATTGTGTATGTTGATGATATAATTTTGACAGGTAGTGACTACATAGAGCTGCAACTTCTGAAGAAAAAATTGGCTAAAGACTTTGAGATCAAAGACTTAGGTTCGCTGAAGTACTTCCTTGGTATGGAGGTTGCAAGATCCAAGGAGGGCATATTCATTAATCAGCGAAAATATGTTCTTGACCTATTGGGAGAGACGGGTTTGCTAGGTTGTAAGGCTGCTGAAACACCTATTGAGCCAAATCTGAAACTCCAACCTGCCACGGCTGAAAGTGTTGTGAAGAGGGAGCAGTACCAAAGGCTGGTTGGGAAATTAATTTACTTGTCCCATACACGACCAGACATAGCATTTGCTGTTAGTGTGGTGAGTCAATTTATGCACTCACCAGGATTGGAGCACTTTGAAGCAGTATACAGAATCATGAGGTATTTAAAAGGTACACCAGGAAAGGGTCTATTATTCAAGAAGTGTGAACATCTGCAGATAGAAGTTTATACAGATGCAGATTGGGCTGGAAGTGTTACTGATCGCAGGTCAACATCAGGCTATTGTACTTTTGTTGGAGGTAATTTAGTAACTTGGAGAAGCAAGAAGCAAAATGTAGTGGCTAGGAGCAGTGCGGAAGCAGAATTCAGATCTGTTGCTCACGGAGTTTGTGAGTTAATGTGGATTGAGAGACTATTAGAAGACTTAAAAATTTCCACTGCTTTACCTATGAAGACTTACTGTGATAATAAGGCAGGAATTTTAATTGCTCATAATCCAGTTCTACATGATAGAACTAAGCATGTTGAAGTGGATAAACATTTCATCAAAGAAAAACTTGATAGTGGAATAATCTGCATGTCATATATTCCAACTACTGATTAGGTTGCAGACATACTCACCAAGGGCTTACAAAAGAAACAATTTGACAAGTTAGTAGGCAAGCTATCCATGGAAGATATCTTCAAGCCAGCTTGAGGGGGAGTGTTGAAAGGAGAAAAATCTGGTTGATTTAAAAGAGAAAAATCTGCTGTAATTATAGGTCTGATTTATTCCTGATTTATAGTTTCCTAATTTGTAGATTCTCTCTATTATTTGTTTCCATGTAATTATCCTATAAAAAGGATATGTGTGTACTCTATTAGACACACATGAGAAATAAAAGATATCACTTTATTTCTCCTAGCTGTTAAGAATTCCTTAAAGGTTTTTCATGAGATATAAAAGTGATTTTGAGACTTTAGGCCCCTAGTTTCATGCATTGTTATGAGTTATGAGGCTGATGGACCCGCCAAGTCATCAGCAGGTCTCGAGGTCACCTGGCAAGTGGACCCGAGTACCACCTAGAGATTGTGGCCACAAATCTATTGTATCCCTTTTTGGGATGATTATTCCGTTCTCGCAAGGGGGAGGGGGAACGATGATAGCATGACTTATTTATAGGGTGATGCCTAGTCTCAACTTGTTGATTTCTATTTATTAAGAGGATTTGTTAAATCATATTTACTGTTTACTACATTTTAAAGTAAATTGATTAGCCAATGATTTGAATGATGTTTTGAGAGTACTGGTTACTATATCCATTGTTTTCCTACTTGATATGATGTTAGGAAAAAAAATATTTTGTGGTATATAGTTTTGGTTTTATAAAGCAGCATATGTTTCCTTTACTGAGCGTATGAATCGCTCACCCCTTTGTTTTAACTCCACAGATAAAAGATAAGGAGTTTGAGAGAATTAGCTCCCACATGGATAGCTACATATAAAGCGCGGGGGCAACTTCTGTCAAATATGACAGGTACAGTCACTTCTCTTTTACATTTCAGACATATGTATACAGTACTACTTTATTGAGACAAAGACAATAGGGGATGTCAGATGTAAGGAATAATGAAAAGAAATTTCATATTCCGTATTTGATAAATAAATATTATTATTTATCACTATCATTGTGGAATGTTATTGGCATCGCAGACAGCCTAACCGGTAAAGTTGTATGGAAATACGTGAAAAATGTGGTAACGGGATGTAACAGATTTAATGGTATCAGAGCTTGGGTTGGTCTGATGTCTGTTGATGCCTTTAGCATGGGAAGTGTTGAGAAAGATTAACATCCCCTATAGTACTATATAGTCTGAATGTATAGAGGAGTCAAGTGATTGTGAATTGAGTTAAGTGTTGAAATATGGTGAAAGCTGAAGAATTAAGGGTTACAAATAGAGATAGAAATTCGAAAATTTTACATGAGATAGGCGATCTTATCATCATAATGTTGGGTCTATTCGATAAGGTGCAGTGAGGAACTCGGTGAGGGCCCCACCAGGACTTCTCTGTCCATATCGAACTAAGATCCTGAAATGATGATATTGAGATGAAAAGGGGTAATATTAGCATATAAGCCCTAAGATCACGTGTTTGGATGTATATCAAAGAGAGAGAATTAAAGGGGAATTTATGAACATACCCCCATATTGAAATATTTTATCTAAGTCATGAATGACTAAATTGAATTAAAGTAGTAATTGATGGTGTAAAGGATGATCCCTACTGTGGACCCTACTGATATATGAATAAGTAAGGCAACCCGAAGTATATACTATGAGAGGTCGCAAGATAGTTGGTCCTGTTGTGGATATTGGGGTCTGAATTGAAGTAAAACATGAATTACTTTGGTTAGGGATTTTTGAATATTGTGAAAAGCGATGTACTTATAGAGTGTGAACTAAAAGGTGAATTGTGCGAGAAATGATGTAGTTCTAAACACTCCTTATTTTTGGGAGAATAAATATTAATAGTGAATTGACAATTAAAGAAGTCAAGTGTTCGAGCCACTGTGGATGCGAAAGAAAAACCTTGAGGTAGGCGAGCTCGAGCATGGTTGGAAGGACCGGGCGTTGAAGTGATCGCCAAAGAGGATAATATGAATAAGTAGCGTTGTCACAGCAATCGTTGTCAATGGGCCTAAAGAGGGGTTGCCATGGTCGGTTGGGCTGGTCCGTTACGATATCCATAGAACTGAAATATTGTGAAATACTTGTAAAGTGACTTGAAAATTTATATATATATGTGTTTGGAGGATACAAAGTGATTTGGTTGAATGTAAATAACGAGACATCCAAGATAATATGAGTTTGTGAATTTAAAATTATATGATGAGATGAAATTCTAAATAAACTTTGGAATAACGTGGATTTGAGAGATTGTTGACTCGATTCACAACATGGAATCTATTTGTAAGCTCTTACTAGTGAATCAGAAGAGCTTGAGAGATTACTCAAGAGATTGATGAGTAGGGAACTAAACTGTTTTGGTATAATTTGTGAAAACGAAAATTATAATTATATCGTTTTGAAAACAATGGGATTTGTACTCTCTACAGTTACTTCTAGGTTCCGGAACAAGTATGGTATTCTAAAATACCTATCATATTCTATCTGGATCCCTAGCCGACTGCAGTATCCTTCCTATTTGTGTGCCTAGAGCCAACTAGGATGATTTTAAGAGAATAAATATGTATATTGATATAAGCAATATCGTTGAATAACGTCACAAACTTCTAGAAATGGGAAGCCTTACTGTTAAGTCAGTGAACATGAGTTCTAATGGAACTATACACAGTAGAGACGTGAGGTCTCGAATGATTAAGTAAACATTGAAGTTGTATGAGTAAAGGATCTCACTATTTAAGTGAGATAAAAGTGTGGTTATTAAGGTATAGGATTTATGAGAGTTACCTGTATGGCATAAATAATTTGTGAAGGAAATTTGTGGAATTGCTATATTATTGATGCAATACTTATTTCTGAGAAAGTGAAAGTGAATGGGTATGTATGAATAAAGTATTCAAAATGGTTACGAGATTGTAACAGTAAAGTACTATATTAAGTGGGAAAACGACTGTGGTGATGAATGTAAAAGAATGAAATTGTCTTAAAAGACAAGTCATATGATGACTAGGGAACACGAGTTATGAGGTAGTTCCCAAGTATATGAATAAATGTGATTTCCTCTGATCATTATGTAGTTATGGCTGGAATTAATGACAAGCCAGAATTAAAAAGATGAAGTTGTCATACTCAGAGGAGCATATACAAGAAGTACTGCTAATCCTGAAAAAGGATATACATATGTGTATATATGTATATATTGGGAATGTGAAATAGTATAAATAAAGTGGTGATGAAAATCTGAAAGATAATAAATTTCAAAAATTGATGTGAGGAAAAGTAGATTCTCAAGTATATTCTCCAAGTAGTGACATTTCATGTACTAGGAGAATAGAAGAGATAAAAATGATAATTTGATAAAAGAGAAGTTATCAAGGTAAATGATTACCTAAGACGTAATCGATGGTTAGTATTAATATCTGCAAAAGAATGGCAGTCACAAGTTAACTATGAAACAATCACTGTGGGATGGTAGAGAGTCCGAAGAATCATGAGGTTATGGTAGTGAGTATGGATTGAGTAACCAAATTATTTCACTTCTTCATCATCAAGTTTCGGGATATATTGAGTGCCTTAGTCGATATATATCAGTGAAACAGAGAGAACGAATGTGAAGTCCCAGTGAGTGGGTACTTGTGATAGGGATCTCTGATTTGCCACATGCTTTGAGAAGATAGCAAGAGGCTTTGGGATTCCTAAATTTTGCTGTTAGCACCGCCTCTGATTGATATAGATATCCGAGCGCATTGTGTGGACGCTCCGGGATATATTGAGAGCGAGTGCATTGTATTTAAGAGACTACTTGGACAATTGCATATGATTGATTAAAACTATCTAAATGATAGTCACCCAAAATTATTATCAACTAAGCACTGAATGAGATGATAAGTGATAAATAGTCTGAATGAGTTATTGTGTAAAGGAAGTGAAAATTGCTAATTCCCAAGGATGATAAAAGACTTCAGGGAGTGTAAATTTGTTTTGAGAGAAGAAGTCGAGATTCTTCAGGACCTTGAGCAAAATCCGGGATGGGCGACCCATGAGTTGGGAGATCGCCCAATAGCGGATAATATGTGTGAGATGTGAGCGAAGTATGTAGTCGCCGACTCACTTGAAAGAGTAATCCTAGAGCGCGGGAAAGCGCCAAAGGGATGATTGTCGATGGCCTGAAGAGGCGGATAGGGCCCTTAAAGAAAAAATTAGAGCATATTGAAAGGCTAGCAGTCTCATAGTAGAGACGAGATTTGCTAGAAGTGAAAATGTGATAAGGAAGAAAAAAATACCTATATTAGTGGTACTTCCTATACTAAGTGAAAATTAAAAAGAGTATAATGCCATTCGGATAGTTATGGATATATTGAGTAAGTCTGCTTATTCCTTAAGTATGGAATTCATTGAGTTAAATAGTGCCTTGGCCGAGTTATATGTCAGGGAAAATGGTGAGGTTTTGCAGTATTCCAGGGAGCATTACGTTTGATAAGGAGTCCCGCTTCGTATCTCAGTGTTGAGAGAGATTACAGGAAGCTATGGGATCCCGTTTGAGTTTTTCACCGCAGTTTATCCGCTGATTGAGAGACAGTCCGAGCATATAATATGGATGCTCGAGGATATGGTGTGAGCGTGTGCAGTTCATTTTATAGGCTCCTCGGATAATCCTCTACCCTGGCAGAGTTGCTTATGATAATGGCCAAAGGAAAGTAAAGGCATAACACCTTATATGATTATTTAGCAGACAATATAATCCACAATAGCATAGGAAGATCAGAGATCGAGAGCCATCTTCGACTTGGTCGAATAGACTTCTTGAAATATACAAGAGATTGTATATATTGAAGGATTACCAGTTAGAGGCATAATTAGAGGGAAATTGAGTTCCCGATGCATTGGATCGTTGGAGATCTTAGATTGTGTGGAAGATGTACACTACCTGCAAAGTTGTCAGGAGTGCATAACATATTACATGTCTCGAGGATTGAGAAAATGTTATCCAGATCCTTCTCACGTAATTCGACATGAGCCCTTTGAGATCAGAGAGGACATGAATTATGTTGAGTAACCGGCACGGATTCTGGATAGGAAGGATTAAGTGTAGTAATAAAGTGATTGTGATCTAAGATAAAATCCTTTGACTGAAATGCTCTGGCAATGGGAGGCTACTAGAGAGTAGATAGCCTTATAAGTGAGAAGTATCCAGAGCTCTTTCAGTGATAGGTCCAATTGAAATTTGGAGGACCAAATTTCTTAAGGTGGGGAGAAAATGTAAGACCTGATTCTACACTACTGTAGAGTCTAATTTCATAAATTAATAATGGAAATTAAATAAATAATGAATATTGAGTTCCACTTGGGTGGAAAAGCTCTTTTATTTGAGATATGAACGGAGTAATTTATGTGAAATACTTGACGGGCAAGTACTAAAAGGAAGAGCTCGTCAATGGGCGAACAAGGTGATCGCCCAATGTGACGAGGGATCTGATCGCCCAGGGAATAAGTAGGGCGAGTTGATGATGGCGAGTTGATTGGTTGCCTCTTTGGTTTGGCGAATAGGTGAGTTCGCCAAGGCTGTGAATAGATGATGGCCCGCGTGTGGCGAGGACAGTGATCGCCAATGTATTTGGCGAGTAAGGTGGTCACCCATATAAAGGGGCAAGTGAAAGGCCAAGTTGGCGAGAAAGGCAATTGCTACTCGCCAAACCTCTATGTGATCGCCGAGAAGAGGAAAATTCTCGTAACTGCCAAATTTTAAGTTGGCATTAAGATAAAGTTGGCGAGATGAAAGGTTGGCCAACTAAAATTGAGATAGGCGAACTGGAACTGGAATCAGCATGTGACCATTGCAGCCAAAATTGACTTTGGACGCCATACGGTTGGAGACAATTAATAGAGAGGATGTAAAGTCAATAAAGGAATTATACTTATTGGTTGAGGAGTAAAACAAAGTCAATAGCAGAGAAAAGGCCTGTGGAAGGAGGATTTTCACGCCACTTGTGCTGCAGTTTTTCTTCATGCATTAAAGGAATGAAAGACGTGAAATGATGAAAGAAAACAGGATAAGGGACAGGTGGTAGATGTTGATTGGTAAAGCATGGCTATATATATAAGAAGATTGAATGGAAAACCGATTTCTTGTTGCTGCAAGTTCATGTTCGGTTCCTTCCATTTCTTTGCCATGTTTGATCTACTAAACTCCAACCTTAAGTTGGCTAAACACATAAACCTGCTTGCAAAACCATTCCTCCATCGTTGATGAGCTAAAGGAATAAGCAAAGTGAGGCTAACAGGAGACAGAAAGAATTCTATTCTGGAAGTGCAGTTGATTAAGGTGAGATTTAATGGTTCTTGAGATTTAATGATATATTTCCATAATTTTAAGTATGAGAAGCATGAGTATAGTCTTGCTTTTGATTTATTCTTGATAGATCATAGAATAAGAATAAATTCATGTTTTGAAGCAGATGAAGTATAAAATGAAACTGCGTTGATATTTTAGTAGAATGATGGGAAAATAATCGAGAATGAATAAGGAAAGTAATGGAAATGGTGTAAGGGTGATGAAAATGGCGACTACTGTGATCGCCCATGTTGAATTTTAGTGATCGCCAATAAGGCGAGTAGGAAATAAAGAACTCGCCAAAGATTTGGTTCAAGTGGGCGAGGTTGCCCAACGCCAGTTTAATGCATGGGCGAGCTCACTTCTGAATAGAAATCAGTGTAGGTCGAACTCAAATGGATGTTCAATTGGGCGAGTAGAATTGTAGGCGAACTCCCACATTTAAGCCAATAAAGGCGTGACGAGTTGGTTTTGGGCGAACTCCCACTAACTGGCCAATATGTGAATGGCGAGCTCGGTTGGGCGAGCTAGTAAGAGCTCTGTTGGGCGAGTAGTCATTTGACTTATCTCACTCTCGCCAAGTGATGTAAAATGAAAGTATTAATAGTTTTAATAAACTATTTTGCAGCCGGGAATTATGGACTCGGTAAAAGCGATCGGGAAGGCGGTCGGGAAGCAAAGTTTCGTTGAACCAAGTAAGGGAGATGTGTGTGAAGAGAATGCATGTCCTGTGGAGTAAATATTATGAAAATATTACTAAATGTTTTCTTTTCTGACATGCATTATTTGATAAAGTGTTTTGGGTCTCGGTCGAGCTAAAAGCAGACCCTTATGTTAAAATTGGGCGAACCGGTACAGGGCGGGAGAGCCCTTGTTTTTCTAATGTTAGACGAACGGTTATGGCGGGCGAGCCAAGCCTTTTATCATTTTAGGCGAACGAACCCTTATTTTGTGAAATGGGGCGAACGACCCCTGATTTATCAAAACCCGGGCGAGCCAATGGATGGCGAACCCTTTTTTCTATGCCTTGGGCGAGTGACCTCTTATAAGGCATTTGGAACGGGCAACTCCTTTGTTAAGAAAGTTGTGGGCGAGCCACTGAGGGCGAGCCAGTTTACCTGTTGTTTTTAAAGGCTAAGGTTGGCGGGCGAACACTAATTCGCCGCATTGATAAGTTGACCATGGGCGAGCCGAATGGGCGAGCTGACCATGGCGAACAGGTTTTTCTTTTCTAAATGTTTTTCAACGGAAAATGAACTATTTAAATAGCTTTGAAAATAGAAAATATGAAACCATTTTCGGACAAGTTGACTAATGGGCGAGTTGACCATGGGCGAAGTAGCCATGGCGAGCCAGTTAACCCGGGCCTTTCTCACATGGAATTCAGTGAGATTGCGGGCTGTTTTTAAAACCTTTTTGGAAGAAAAATCATTATGAGAAAATGATGAATTTGTGAAATAATTCCTTAAAGGTTTTTCATGAGATATAAAGTGATTTTGAGACTTTAAGCCCCTAGTTTCATGCATTGTTATGAGTCATGAGGCTGATGGACCCGCTAAGTCATCAGCAGGTCTCGAGGTCACCTGGCAAGTGGACCCGAGGACCACCTAGTGATTGTGGCCACAGATCTATTATATCCCTTTTTGGGATGATTATTCCGTTCTCGCAAGGGGGAGGGGGAACGATGATAGCATGACTTATTTATAGGGTGATGCCTAGTCTCAACTTGTTGATTTCTGTTTATTAAGAGGATTTGTTAAATCCTATTTACTGTTTACTACATTTGAAAGTAAACTGATTAGCCAATGATTTGAATGATGTTTTGAGAGTACTGGTTACTATATCCACTGTTTTCCTACTTGATATGATGTTAGGAAAAAAAATACTTTGTGGTATATAGTTTTGGTTTTATAAAGCAGCATATGTTTCCTTTACTGAGCGTATGAATCGCTCACCCCTTTGTTTTAACTCCACAGATAAAAGATAAGGAGTTTGAGAGAATTAGCTCCCACATGGATAGCTACATATAAAGCGAGGGGGCAACTTCTGTCAAATATGACAGGTACAATCACTTCTCTTTTACATTTCAGACATATGTATACAGTACTACTTTATTGAGACAAAGACAATAGGGGATGTCAGATGTAAGGAATAATGAAAAGAAATTTTATATTCCGTATTTGATAAATAAATATTATTATTTATCACTATCATTGTGGAATGTTATTGGTATCGCAGATAGCCCAACCGGTAAAGTTGTATGGAAATACGTGAAAAATGTGGTAACGGGATGTAACAAATTCAGCCTTCCTTTCTTCCATTTCAAATGAAATTTAGTTAGCTCAAGTCATTTTCTTTATTATAGAACTAAACTGCATGCATGAAGACACTCAAACTTTAACTTAAAATACCACGACGATAGATTCAAGGACAACATTCTTTCATCACTTCTTAGCATGGGCTTCTCCAACCTTAGAGTTTTCTCAAATCCAACAGCTTTTCTTACTCCTCTCACTCTCGGTTTCACTTTTTCTACACAAGAATTTCAACATGCAACTTGTAAATTTCATGGTGAGGAAAGGAATTCAAGCCTTAAAGTCAAGATTAACATTTTCCTTGCCTTATTAGCTTGAAACCAAAAGCTGAGTTTCTGAAACTTTTCACTTTCCTTTTAGTCTTCTCTTCCTTTCACTACACACATACATGCATTGCCATTAAACCCTACATTCAGGCAATTTTTAAGCTTTAAGAGTATAAAAGAGTCGAGTCTTTAACTCACACCCTTGCAACCGAGAGCTTCCACCAAAATCCTCTTAAATCCAATGCCAGTCGTTAGCCAATTCCACATGCGAAGCTCCTTCTGTATCACCGAATCATCATCTCTTATCTTCCCTCACAACCCCTTTCAAACAGTGGCTGGCATGAAGATTTTTTTTTCTACAAAATTGAATGGACAAAATTAAAGGGAAGGAGAAATTGTGCCACACATGATCTAAAAACTCCCTTGAGAAGAAAGAATGCTTGGATCGATTGGGAAGAGGCTAAATAAATTCTATTTTCACAAGGGTTTGCTGAATCGGATAAGGAATGAAGTAGAGAAAGGCTGTCAGATTTGAGAGAAAGGAGGCTGATGGGTTTTGCAGGAATGGCAAATGGAAATTGGCAAAAAAGAAAGGGGTTTGGCCTATGGTGGCTAATCGGTCCATTTCTCCTCTCCAAAATCGATTCCAAAATGTTATTCTTCTTCTACTGCACTGTTTTGGTCTGTATAGGGGGAGAAGTGAGTTGGTTCAAAGCTAATAGGAAGAGTCATGGTTTAATGGCTTATAAAAGGGAAATCAGGTTTTAATCTTTCCTTAAATTTTCTCAAATTATAAGTAGGTAGTCTGATCTAATTGAATTTGAACCCCTATAAAATCTTATTCCTATTTCATTTAAGTCCTCACAAATTTTTTTTAATCACACTAAGCCCCAAGATCCAATTAAAGTTTCTAATGTAATCATTTTTTTGATGAACCTTCTAATTACTTGGTTTCAAGCTTAACTTCCAGAAATTAACTGTATTGATCTACAAGAAATATAAGGACATGCCATGCATAATTAGAAAGGTCTTTCAATTAGCTTGTCAATGAAATTTAAATCATCTATGTTGGCTCTACCAAAAGAGGGGGTGAATTGGTTTTGCTTAATCAACAAGTAAAACAAATATTGCAAAAGTAAATAAAATGCAGTAAATAAGGTATAGGAAAGAGAAGCAAACACATAATTTTATAGAGGTTCGCCTAACTCTTACCCACGTCGTCTCTCCTTGATCCTCTTGTCAAGGGATTGATTCCACTCTTGTTGTGAATGCTTACAAGCTACTTCAAGGTGTGGTTAGACCTCTTACAATTTCTCTTGAAAGCTTGGAAATAAACTTTTAAGCCTATCCCCTTGTAAAGCAACCCTTTTCACTCACAAGGAAACCTTACAAGGATAACACACCCTTTTCAATATCAGAAATTTAGGTAGGTGGGTAATGAACAAGATGAAATATTACACAAGAGATACAAAAGATGAATTTTTCAGCTTGGATTTCTTTCTTGAAGCTTTGAGAGTTTCTGAGTGCTTCTTCTACCTCCAAACTTCATAAATGCCTCTATTTGTAGTCCACTAATTGCTTGGGATAGTTGTTGAAGCATTTAATTCAAAACTTTCCGTTGAAACCCTAAAAAACTAGCCGTTGGGCACTGTTTTCGTGAAAAGGGATCGATCCTTTGCCATAAGGGATCGATCCCTAACTTCCAGAATGCTGATTTTCTGCCTTGAAGCCTTTTCTGCCTTTGGAAAACCTTTATGCCATCTAGGGATTGATCCCTCAACAGGGGATCGATCCCTCATATTTTCCTGCACTTATTTGGTGGCAATTTTGAGATAGATTGATGGCTTTTTGTGATTTTAAGTCGGTTCAAGATATTCTAACACTTTTATAAAAGTATTTTCTGACTTTTTCAATTGAAATCACAGTCCAAAATTATGTTTAAAAGATTTTCCATTATTGAATCCATTTTGAGCAAATTTACACTAAAAGCATTTACTTGAGTTTTGTCATTTCAAAACATCTGTCAATTTAAAGCTAACAATCTCCCATTTTTTTATATGACAAAACGTAAGGTAAATTTGCTTATAATTTTTGAAAAGCATGAGTTTGCTTGTATTTTTTGAAAAATACTACTCCCTCTCAACATTTGCTCCCCCTCGATGTAAGCATGAAATTGCTATAGAAATTTACCACATTAATTCTCCCCCTTTTTGTCATGGCAAAAATTATATCAAAGAAGAACTCCCCCTCAACAAAACATATAGATATAGAGAAAGCAACAAAAGCATGTCGTAGGTATAAGACAATGTCATAGTCAATTTAAAGCAACATAAGTAAAGTCATAAACACAGAAGTCAATGTCATAAGCATATAACTAGGTCATAGAGAGATAGAAGTCTAAGAAACATAACAAGCTAGTTCACACAACCAAGAAAAGTCACAAGCTAATAAATCATAAAGTCTGAAAACCAGAAAAGCATAACACGCTAAAAGACTCTAGTCAACGCCGCCTAGGAAATGTCAAGTGATACTGCTCAACGAAGTCCTTGTGCTACATGCGAATATCTTGGACTTCATCGAATAAGGCAGCATGTGTCTCTTCTATATTGTCAAGATGAGCATCAAGCTGATCAAAACGCTGAGTGACAGTCTGCTGGAAATTTTGAAGCGTTAGCATGATCTGGTCAAGAGAAGCCGAGGTGGATCCCGATGGTGCGGAAGAATAAGGTGCGGCAAGAGCTTCCTCTTCGATATCATGCGCATGAGATGCAGGCTGACCATGACCCTTCTCCCATACTGAATCATCACGTCGTTGGTGTAAATACCACCTAAGGTTGTGTATAGTAGTAAGATTGATAGTGGTACTGGGATCAAGAAGGACACCGGATTCACACGAGCAGTCTATGCCTCGGTCGAGTAGGTAATAAGCCAAGGGCTGAGGGAAAACGATGGACTTGACTCCACCTTGGATAACTTTTAACAAGAGAGAATTTCAGAATGAGAGAAAAAATTCTCTTATTGTTATTGAAAAGAAAGCGTACAAGAGGAAAATAAATAGGAAGAAAAAATCTGTTCCTGGACATCAAGAACAGAATAGCAAAGGATTAACAAATTCCTTTATTTTAGGAAACAAATTCCTAAAAATCAGAACATAAATCTCAGTTTTCCACACTCCCCCTCAAGCTAGGTTGTAGATTTTAAGTAAACCTAGCTTGGACTTAAGCTCATCAAAGTTCTTTCGTAGTACTGCCTTAGTTAGAATATCAACAGTCTGTTGACTAGTCTGGACATAAATGAGTGATATCACGCCTGACTCTATCTTCTCATTAACAAAATGTCTATCGATCTCAACATGCTTTGTTCTACATGATGGACGGGATTCTTTGCAATGCTGATTGCTGACTGTTTATCACAAAAGTTTTTTATAGATTCTGTAGTTTGAATTCCCAACTCATTAAGAACTCTTTTTAGCCAAATTCCCTCACAAATGCCATGTGATAGTGCCCTGAATTCTGCCCCAGCACTACTACGACATATTACTGACTGCTTCTTGCTTCGCCAAGTGACCAAATTTCCCCAGACATAGGTGAAGTAACTCGAAGTTGATCGTCTATTAGTTACAGACCCAACCCAATCTGCATCAGTGAAGATTGTTACTTCTCTGTTTGTTGTCTTTTTGAAGAATAACCCCTGACCTGGTGTCATTTTAAGATATCTCAGGATTCTGTACACTGTCTCCATGTGATCTTCTGTAGGATTGTTCATGAATTGACTAACCACGCTTATAGCAAAGCTGATATCAGGCCTAGTATGTGAGAGATAAATGAGTTTGCCTACCAACCTTTGATACCTCCTTTTGTCTACAGGAGCACTATCTTCCTTATTTCCCAATTTTGAGTTAGGGTCCATTGGAGTGTCAGCAGGCTTGATGTGATAACCGTAAATTTTTCATTTATTGGAAATAAATATTGGAGAAAATAAAATTGGAATTATGAAAAACAATGGAAAGAGGAGATTTAATTTGGATAAATGGAAATCCAAATTAAATAAGAAATAGAGAAATATATTTATATAATTATAAATTATATAAATGTATTTTTATACAAATACATATGTATTGATATATTATATAGTATATATTAATATACAGAGGTATATATATATATATATATATATATATATATATATATATATATATATATATACTATTGTATAAATTTAAATAATACCTATGTATTAAATATGACATAATATGTATATATGAGTATATACATATTTGAAAAGAAATGTAAATATGATTTTACATTTAAATTGTACATATATATATTGTAAATACAATATATATTGTATTATTATCATTATTATTATTATTACTACATTTATATAAAAATATATAAATGTTAAGTAATTTAAATTAAACAAATAGATATATATATATATATACACTAAATATGTATTTTGATAATACATAATATATATATCTTTATATATATATATAAAATATACTTATATAGTACTATAAGATATATAATAATAATATTCTATGTATTATAGATATATAATATATGTATATATATATATATGTATATATATAATTAATTAAATTAATTAAAATAAAAAAAAGGAGAGAGGAAAGAATCAGGAAGAATCCCGATTCTTCCCGTAAGGAAGCCGACCGCGTCGGTCCAGCCAAAAGGAAGGAGGAGGTGAGGCAAGAGGCGTCGCCGGTGAACCAAGGAGAGGGAGACGAGACGACCGGTGACGGAAAACGGAAGAAACAGAAACGGAACAAAGGCGAAACCGACGGAGAAAACCGAAGAGAAAGGAGGAAGAAAATGGCGGTGCCGGCCGGTTTTGGCACCGCCACCGCCACCCGAACCTCGACTGAGGTGAGGGGAAGGAGAAAAGAGCCACCGGTGAGGTCAACAACGGCGGAGGAAGGCCGACGGAGGAGGAGAGAAACCGAGCCAAAAACCGAGTAGATCCGCCGCCGTGCTGCCGATCCAGGCCAAACTGAGACCACCGGCAGCTTCGCCTCGACGCCGGCCAACTGCTGAGCCCCCGAACCACCGGATAACCGGCCATCGGAGGAGAACCGGCGGTGAGGAGGGTGGAGCCGGTCTGACTGGTTTGAACCGGCCAGGAAAGATAAGGAAAAAGAAAAAAAAAGAAAAAGAAAAGAAAAAGAAAAGAAAAAAGGGAAAAAGGAAGAAAAAGGAGAGAGAAAAGGGGAATTTTCGGACTTCGAAAATTTCGGGAATTTCGGGAAATTCCGGAAACTCGAGAATTACGGGAATCGGTAAAAAATCCCGAAAACGTATTAAATTATTTAAATAATTTATTTATTTAAATAATTATGAAAAAAATTCTAAAATTTAGAATTTAATTTCCAGAAAATTTCCTTGATAACCGAGCCGATGAAATCGGGCGAGGCGAACACAGGCGCAACCTTCGAGAGGTAGTCGCCAACTCGAAACAGGTAAGGGAGACATGTGCCGCCTGTAAGGATATTCGGTCACATGTTTTAAATTATGCATTTAATTTATAAATGCAATTTATAATGATTAGTTTTGGAAATTGTGGTGATTTATCGGTTTCAAATTGTGGTGAAATACCAGTTGAGAAATATAAACTGTATTTTCCGTGCAAGAGGCTAGCCAAATCGGCAGCCGTTATACTGCAGAAAAAATTATCTAAAAATTACTGAAATTTACCGAAAATCACTGAAAACCAAAATAAAAGATTTGATTTCACGTGAATCGATTTTCGGGTACGAAAATCGAGAAATTAAGTAAATTTCATAAAACATGAATATAGTGATATTTAATTTTAAAATATTCATGTTTTGAAAATGGTGAAAAAGGAAATCACCTAAATTTATCCCGATAGGTGATATTTCACGTGAAACGAGGTGAAAAATGAAAAGGACCAAAGTGAATATTTTAATAATATTTCTCCAAATATCCACTTGATTTTATAAATAACCTTTATGGGTTCAATCGTGAAAATAAGTGTTTATAGAAAATTTCATAAAGGTAATTAAAGGTGGAAAATAGTGTTTTGAGGCTAAAAAGTCTCCGCATGTGTTTACAGAGAAAATATGGGACGAGAGTGTTGATTTGGAAAATAAATGTTTTAATTTTCCATAAATCATAAAAATGATTGATTTGAATCCCGATAACTTTGAAAACCATGTTTTCGAGTGAAAGCACGAAAAAGAGTGCGTATATGTGTTACGGTGAAAAAGGACAGTTATGATCTTTTATATTTTACAGTGATTATTTTATAAACTGTTTTCACCGTATGAAAAATGTGATTTATACTTTCTATAATGTTTAAGACATTTTCGGGAATGATGACCCCAGTATGAATATTTTATAAACTGTTATTCATAAGATGAAAATATTTTCCTTATGAATATTTATGGATTGATTGAACTTACATTCAGTGAAAGTGATTTAATAAATGGGGTTTATATATCACGTGTTTACTGTTTTGAGACTGTTAGGCCCCTATCATGCTCACGTGTCACGTGTTAGTGCTGATAGATACTGATCCTATTATCAGCGTCCCAGTGGACACCTGATCAGTGCACACTGAGGACCCCATAGACTATGGCCATAGATCTCATGTGTTTCCCCTATTTGAATAGTATTAACAGATAATATCACTCATTATGGTATACGATATGTTTTTTTTTAAGTTTAAATTGTGATATTTGGGTATGAAGAGACTACTTAAGAGCATGAACAAATTCTGAGTCCTTGATTGTGACTTTTAAATTATGTGATGATTTTTAAAAGAGTTTAAGCTTAAATTACAATTAGTAGACTTATGGATATCTCAAGTTTTATGATTCTATGCCTTTTGGAGTTCTTAGTCTAATTGACTTTTAGACATTAGCTTTGAAATTTCGATAAGGAGAAAGTTTGATGACTTGATTCTTGACATGTGTTTTGAAAAAAAAAAGAAAAAAGAAGAAGTTACCTTGGACTCAAGCCTATCATGGAAATGGATTCAAATATTTGAGATACTGTATAGTAGAGGTTGGGTTTTTGATATAGGGAAAACTTTCAAATTTTGCATATGGGTCCTTAATGAATGTTACTCTTGATCTTTATTGTACTTATTTGGAGCAGAAGCATGAAATAATAGATTTGTCATAAGATAATATGTCTGTAAATGAAGTTACTTTGATAGACTTTTATAAGTTGGATTTTAACGTTAACATTTATTGTAATGAATGATTTTGATCTTTTGAGGCATTATGAATTGAAGTCTGATTCTCGATATATATAATTTTTTTGAGATTTGATATAGATATTTAGTGAACCTTTGATCAAATTTTAATTTGCATTTTGTTGTGATTAAAGTATGAAGTATGATAGTGGACAAGAATTGGTATATGCAAATTGAAAGATTTATTAAAGTGGATTTTAACGAATATATCAAGTTACAAGATCTTGCTTTGCTAAAAATAAATTGTTATGCTATGAGTATAGATGATGATTCTTAGTGTGGTAAGTAAGGCTAAATGTAAATGATAGCTTAGTATATTAGTATCTCGAGTATGGATTCGATTGGAGAAATTAAAAAAAAATCTAGGATACTATGCGATTTGTGTTTTGAGTGTATTCTTATTACAAATTCTATTTATTGTAGGATACATTAGGTAAGATTATTTTATCAATGGTTAATAGTGATGCATTTGGCTACAAGGAAAGTTAAGACATCATGATGTTTTATAGTTTTGAAAAGATTTCAATTATTATCTAATAAAATTGATTTATGAAAAGCTATGAATTTGAAGTTTTTGATGGATACTTAATAAATCTTCTATCTTCAATGTATTGAAATTTTTGTGGAGATTTAAAGTGTGATGTATAGTAATTGACAAGAAACAATATCTCGAATTTTGGGGCACTTATTAGTATTAGGTTTTGTGAATTTTTGATTTATAGATTTTGTTTTGAATTTACACTTGTGGTCAATTAGAGTTAAGAAATTGTTATGGTTCTAATCTTTGAAGTAAGAATCGATATATTAGGCAGTTAGTGGGGTTTGATTAAGAGATATATATATGGTTTTAATATTTGTCTATTGTCTTTTTGAATTTTGAATTCAATCTACAGTTGTAGTAAATTAGAATTATGATGCATAAAGGAAGTTATCTGCTCAACTTTTGTGGTTTCACTTTAGTAAAAAAAAAACAATTGATGACGTGAATTGGTGTTCCATGAAAGTGCTGAAGTTGATCATTCTATTTTTATTTTAGAGTGCTATAAGTTTGAAATGGTTAATATGATTGGTTGTGGTTATAGTTTTTAAGAAGGAAGCAATATGAGAGAATTCTTGAATAATGGTTATAGAAGACTACCATTTGTCATGTGCAACATGTTGTAATTTTGTGTATAAAGATAAGGATTAAGGTTATGTTCGTATGAAGGTTGAGATAAAGAACTTGGTCAACTTGGAATAAGTTTCCTTCAATTACAAAAAGTGATTAGCACAAAGGATTTATAATAAGATCGATTAAGAGTGATGATTTGGTTATTTGGTATTCGAAGTATGGATGCATTTAAGCGATGCATTTGGAGTTTTTCATATTTGAACCTTTTTTTGGTATGGATTATAAACATAGAGTTATATAGAAATTTTGATAAAAGGAATTCCTTATGGTCTGTAAATTTGAGTTTGAGTTAGAATTAAGAACAATATACTAGTTGAAGGAAACTTTGTGATGTTAAGATATTTGAAGCTCTGTGATTGGTGCAATTATTATATAATTTTTTTCATTGTGAAACTGGAAAGCAATAATTGAATATGAAGTTGTATCGGGTACTACAAGCTTTAAATTTGAATTTGTATAGTACGAAGTTATGGACAAAATCTACTGTAGTTGTTTGACAGCTATCGTAGTTTTATGATGGTTCAGAGGAAGAGAACATTTTATTGTAAAAATGAAAGAAATAGAATTCAATGGGTAATGCCTTTATGACAACTAAATTTTTTACAGTGTTAATAAGATTTTATATATGGTTATAGTTATATTAATGAATTAGAAATTTTATTGTGAGTGATGTTATGGACAAGTGACTTTGTTGATGCAAATGATACTTTTGAAATACAATTGGTATTTTGTGGTTACATTTAAATGAAATGAAATATTAGAGTGCACAGCGAAAGTATAATTTGAGTTAAATTGTGAATTTTTGGTTATTGCTTATTAGCAAGTAATAAATTTTAGTCAAAAATCGATTTGTGTGATGACTATAAAGAGGTTATGGATTTCAATATTTAGAATTTTGAGACTATAGCTAATTTAGAAGATGATTGACCTTCGATTTGTTGAGTTGAATGGCTTATGCATTAACAATATGGAAAGTATAAAATTTGATATTTGAAACATGGAGAACTTGTATGAGTTATGAAATTATAATACATTGTCATAGATGCTTTTGCTAGTAAGGAATCAAATGAATGAAATAAAGTTACGCTGAGATAAAGATGTATAGCTATGAATTAGATTAATGTATTATGTATGTTTTGGAGTGAATGGAATTCGTAAGAGATGGATACATTGGATAAGTATATTGGATTATGAAACAAAAATAGAGATTGAAAGGTTGGAAAGTTATTCACTTGGACTATACTTAATTTAAAGTGAAATTTTATCAATTTCATTATTTGATAAATGATTATTAAGAGTTTTTATTTAAGCTTACTGGATAAAATTTCATGTATCCTCAAGAGTAGAAATACACATTAGTTTTGTTTGAAAGATAGACAAGATTTGGAGGTCATGGAATTTGAATTCAATGTTTGTCTTTTGAAATTTGTATTAAGGATTAATTGTCAATTTAATTGCTTTAAATTGAAGTTCATTTTGATTTGATTAATTATTGGGTAGTAATCATAAGTTATTTTCCTATAATTTATATTATAATAACAAATCCTTCAAGAGCATGACTATAAGGCATTTTTCAGGGAACTTTCGAAGTTTTGAATTTTATGGATATTTGAATTTGGGAACCAAAATATTTTAAAGTGAGGAGAGTATAATAGCCAAGCCCATAAACTAAAAGCCTAATAACAATATTAAAGTAGGAGTCAGCTTAGGGCAGTAGGGTTAGAAAAAAAAAAGAAACAACAAAGAGTGGCATGAAAACTGATGCCGAAAAGAAAAGAAAGAAAAGAGAGGCTTGGCTGCTGGGGTGCAAGCCGAAGGAAAAAAATGGAAATGTAGAGCTATTTTGCTAATGTGAGAGCAAGAGGAAGGGGTAGAAGATCAAGGTGAGAACAACTTTCTTTTTAAATTTTATGGTTACATTGTGTAGCTAGAGAGTTTTTTTTTAAAAAAGACATTAAAAATCTGAGAAAAATCTGTATTTTAAAGAAAATATAGATATTTTTAGTTTTCGTCAAATAACGTAACTTGTGCCGAATTCATAGTTTATCGAGTTATAGTCGTTTAGTGATTACAGTATAATTGTCAGCTTTTATCAGATATCATAATTTCTGATTTAAACATTCTTTAATAATAGGCTCCGAGAGATCTCAAGGCTTTGTCTTGGTTCCAATTTAGCGAGTTCAGGAAAGTGACTTGCTATCCCTTCGGTGTTTTGACATCCTTAAAATTAACCTTAATATGAGTTATATTTACATACAAATGCAATGTTTTGTCCCTTGATTTTTTATAAAAAATTGGGTTAAGCATGCAAAGTATATACAATTATTAAAATATATTTTGAACTGTATTTTATTCAAGTACGCGAGTATGATTTTAATTGCTTTGATATTTGAAATTTGCAATGTATATTTTGGAAATATGAAATTGCTTTGAAATTCGTCATAATTATATATCTACAGGCTATGTGTTTTGCGAATACGAGATTTCGTTTGATTGATTTACGAAATTTGTTTTGTCTGAAATATGTTATGAGATTTATAATACTACTTTATATATTGGGTAATCTGAAATTTTGTTTTGTTTTATCTCCTAGCATAGTTGTGCTCTGACCCTGCCAATGGGGGTTAAATGTTGGCCATGTCGACATGTATTCTATTAAAAAAAACTAGTTTCTAACTAAACCACTAGTTAAGAATAGCGGCTCTCTGTTCTGTTTCTGTGCAACTATTAGTTGCTTCTGATATCTCCAACTTGAGCCATCGGGTTAACTATGGTTTTTGTTCTGATTCTGACCTATGCCACAAAGGTTAAGCGTGGCCATGACATGTTATGGGAGACCTAAAAATTATGATTTGCGAAGCTTTTGCTCAATTTTGATTCCTATGAAATTTTGTTTAGTTTGAAATCCGAATATATGGATTTGAATAAATTACGTGATTAAATATGAGATTACCCAACGTCGATTTTGAATCTTTACATTGATATTTGGCCTAGTGTTTTTATGGCATGCTTAATCCAACTATTGGGATACCGGTTGCTTACTGAGTGGTTGTACTCACCTTTTTTCTTAACATTTTATAGGCTTTGATGTTGATAATATCCACAGGAATGATGGGGAGTGACACTTTGGAGTTTAAGATATGTCTCAAGACTTTTAACCTTATGATTAGATTGAGACTTAAAAACATTTTAAATTTCTTTGTTGGCTTTAAGTAATAAATTGAAATTTCGTAAGCTTCTATTGATCATTGAAGGTATATTTCAATTTAGATATTTGAAAGGATTTATTTTTAGTATAATCAATGCCTTACATGTCTGTAAGATTATTTCTTACAAGTGTATGACGTCTGTTATGTCCCGGATTCAGGACGTGACATATATTATTCTTTTTTATTTTCTGCTGGCAAAAGAAAAGAAAAAAAATTATTGAAGGAAATATGAAGACGGTTACAAGGGAGAAAGAGGAGGATAAAGTTTAAAAGAAGCTTAGTTGGGGAAATAAGATTGCAAACAACCTTAGTTTGGGACAAAAACTCTCTTTTCAACTAAAGTAATACCAAGGTGCTACTTTGGCATGTGAATAACACAGCGCAAACATTTTCCTTCTCTCATCAAACTGAAAGCTTTGTTGGTATCCTCAAACGCCAGATTATGTGTGATGAACTCATCCACCTGGATTTCCTGTCAAAAGACTTACCTACTCAACACATAACAATATTGTTCTATCTCAGCAAAAAACATAAATTGGCATGCATGGTTGCCAGTAGCAAGCAGCTTGCAGAATTTCTTTTTCGCCTTGTGCGATATTCTACTGCCATTTTGGTTGTGGGCAAAACAGATTTAGGGAAAAGTCAAGTGCCTTTCGACCCGTTCAAGATGTGAACCTGTCCTATGCAAATCAAGGAACTATCTGGCAACTAGTAGGATCTGTGTGGTATATATAGGGAAGGATATATATGCTCTATACTTTCACTACTGATGAGATGTCTGGTGCTTTAGAACCCAAAAAGATAGCACAGTTCAAAAAATTAATTAAAAATGGAACCAACAATAACTATGCTATTTGTCATAACTATGCATCAATCCTACATGAAGTTCTGCTTTAGGCTTGTAAGTCTTACCTCGTTCATGTACTTCTCTACTAACGATGGAAGATCAGATTTAGGCTTCCATCCACCAAATAGAGATCCTTTCAATGTTTTTCCTGAAAGAAACGCTGAATAATGAGCTGCTATTTCAGGCTTCAATTTTGGCACACCAAGAGTAACTGCCAAACCCCATCCCTATGGGAAAACAGAGGACTAGAAATTCAGTTTGGTGATTAAATCTCTTCAAACAGAGAAGAATTAACAAATCATATGCAGAGAAATTACATTGCAGCATGATTGCAATGCAGTAGCTACCATTCCAGTATCACCTATGCATTCAAAGGAGAAATCTGTTCCTCCACCAGTTATGCCCTTAATAACCTGAAATTCTCAAAAGAATAAAAAAAGGAAACACACGAATTCAATTTTAGTTTCTCATTGCATTGTCTAAACTTTCAGTATTGTTTGTTTTTAGTTTGCCTGTGCTCATACATGCATGGTTGACACAGACATGTATATATCTATACATGTTTGTGCAGCAACATTATACCAGCTAGTATACGAATTCTAAGAGGCAAAATTAGAAATGATATTCCATCTTTGAAATGTGATCATATAGCCTTTAGAATGTCATTATGTAATACGGATATGTATTCAACACACTTATAAGAGAAATTTACCGAATTATATTGCTCTCTTAATGTATACCTGCTGGATAGGTTCTTTATAGTCCTCGGGGTTCAAAAATTCGGTGACTCCAAAAGCCTTTGCTGCAACCATAATCACACATCATTTTAGAGAATTATCAACAGGCTCAGGACTCAAAAACCAGAAGTTGGAGGTGCAACGTTTACCTTACCTTTTTCATACTTTTCAGGATTAGTCTCTACACCAATTATTTGAGATGCTCCCCTAAGTTTGGCACCTTGTGCAACCTAATCATAGAAGCATTATAATAATTGATCATTCAAAATGGAGCAAATGTGAAGGACAGATCATTACAACACTGAGCATGTTACTAAGTACTCTACTTATACTTACAGCAAGGCCTACAGTTCCAAGACCAAAAATCACCACAGTTGATCCTTTAGATATATCAGCCACATTCCAAGCTGCACCAAGACCTAAAATCGTCGCTTCAGGTGTCAAGGGTAGTCAATTATAGTGGCGAATTACATCCAAATGAAACAAACTTATAAAGCTCAATAGTATATTAATTAGCTAAGTGAAACCAAGGAACCTAAGGACTTTTGTTATTTGATTCAAGCATTAGCTTGCTGTAAAGGTTTCAACATACAGTCCTCCTACTTCATCCTTGAACCATAAAGATAGAGGTGCACAATGAGTTCTGCAAGATTTACTAAAAGTTTGTTTACCTGCAGCTACTCCACAACTCAGTAGGCATATTTTCTCCAAAGGTGCATGCGGGCTAACTTTAACAGCACATCCAGAATGCACAACTGTATATTCACTAAAACTCGAAACTGCACAATAATGATAAACAGGTTTCCCTTTAACAGAGAAGCGTGTCCTCTCATCACTGTGCATTACACCTCTCCTTTCCAAACCCAGGACTTGGCACATGTTACTCTTACCAGATGCACAGTGCTTGCATGTCTTGCATTCTCCAGTGAATACAGTCAGCACATGGTCCCCCTCCACAAATTCAGTCACTCCCTTGCCCACACTCTCAACAATCCTGCAAAACAACTCTGAAATTTAATTCAGGTTTCTTTTGTCAACTGTGTAGTGACCATTTGACAGTCAATATAACGATAAAGAAAAAAGTAATGCCGTATACAGCAAGGACATCCTTATTTTTTAAAATCTCAGAAATTATAGTGGAGCTCTAGCTAACTCTGTTTCCTGTGGCAGACCCATGTGCTGCATTAAGCCATGGTACATACAAATCTTTATTATGATTTATTAATTTCTGGAACATTTGGTCAAACAGATAGAGCAACAGCTTGAAGTTTAAATAAAGATGGTGACTTGTAAAGAACAATTAAAACCAGAAAGGGTGCAGAACTTACCCTGATGCCTCATGACCAAATATCCTAGGAAATATAGCCTGCACATGAGCATGCTCTGTTAGATCTACAAGCCAGTAATATTAGAACAGCAATGGTAGAAAAAGTTTGAAGAAAACAAAAGAAGGGTTTCTTGCATAAAATCTGACAGAACGAAAAATTGCCTCCCCAGCCAGAACTTTGAAGTTGTTCTCCTTCCAAGAGAAAATACAATTAACATTTAAATGGAAAATATACAACATTATTGTAAACAAGACATGGAGTCAACTAGAATTTTTTTTACACCCCAAACTTCTCACAATTTTGTAGAAGGCTCTGCATTCAACTAGAAATTTGACCACCTAAATTTCTTTGTATTTTGAGCTCTGGCAATGGCATTTCATACTCGTTCAGTAAGCATAACATCAAATACATAAATGAATGATCTTTTTTTCTTCTTCTTTCAATAAGAGGACTCTAATCTAATGCAAGGGCGAGTTGGGTAAGATAGAGGGCGAGGCAACGCAAACATAGTTAAACTATAAATATATAAAAAAATGGAAAACAATTGGGACTAATCTGAAATCTATAGAAGAAGAAAACACCTGAGATTCCCAAGCAGTAATGTCAGTGCGGCAAAGAGAGGTGCAAACAACTTTAACCCTGATTTCATGAGGCTGAGGTGGGCTTACTTGCACTTCCTCCATCACCAGTTCCTTTCCAGCTTCCCATGCCACCATTGCTATAATAACGAATTCAAATATGAATTAAACCATAAAAATACAACAACAAAAGAAGAAAAAAAAATGGCATCAAGGGATACCTTTGCAGGTGATCACATTGGCTTGATTAGTGGAGGATGACATTTCTGCTGTGACCTTAGATAGTTTCAAGTGTTCTTTTTCCTGTGCTAAACAGTGAAGAAAGAAATAAAGAAGAGAGAAGGAAGAAGGAAGGTAGTTGGTGAAGAAGAGCCGTTGGCGGTAGGTGAGTTTCTAATTCTGGGTTCGGCTTGGCGTCTGACTTCATTTCTTCTTGTTCTTCAAATCGGCTCCTTTTTCTTATTTTAATCCGAATCTTATTGGGTAAGCTCACGTCCATTTTAATTGAGCTTTATTCATTCACTAGAAACGTTGAGTGGGCTAAGGAATTGGGATGGCATGGGCCAGGGTTGGTTGAGATCACGTTGAGTTAATTTCATACCTTGGCTTGCTTGAGTCACTTAAAAATTTAAATCATTTTGGGTTATGGAATGATTTGGGGTTTAGTATTTAGATTTAAATCAGTTTTCTTGGAATTATTTCAAATTTAGATAATTTTATTTAACAACATAATATCAAATATTACTCCTCCCCTAGTAAGATAATTTATCTTGTATTAAATTATTATACTGCCCATAACAAATATGGTAGTAAGTTACTTTGTTGGTAAAATTTTTATAAATTGGTTCAATCACTTCAAGCTTGCCTATAAATTGTGGTCTGTTAAATATAAATATATTGAATATTTTTTAATCATTTCACCTTTTATAGCTGGCTAATATTTCTATAATGCTTTTGAGTAGATCGGTAATTTATGTATATATTTTGTATTCATCTGTGTAAAATACGAAAATTATTATGCTAAAATTTTTGTCGACATGTCAAAATAAAATATTTTTGAGTTTTTGTCAAATCATATATATTTTTATCAAATTTAATACATGTCATCTTTATATCTATTTTCATGTTGTTGTTGTTTCATATAATTGTGTTCTGTTTAAAGTTATCAAATTTATTTGGTAACTTCAATTCAAGAATTTTTGTGGGAGTAATTTCAAAGAGAAGCGATGAAGGGGGAAAGCAATGGATAACTTATATTCTGGGCTAAGCACAACCATGTGTTTCTTCTGTTTATATTTGTTTTATTGATGGTTGACCATAAAAAGACTAATTAATGCCATATTACCTGCCAAATTTCACGTCAACACATTATTTTGGTAATTTAGAACTGTATACAAAATTACAGAAAACTTACTGATTTCAATAAAATTTTATTTATAAAGACAGTACAGAGCGCAAGTCATGATCAAACAAACCATCACAGTGATATTCTTTGTCACAAACCTTACAGAAGCAGCAGAGCTCTGGCTCTTATAATACAAACAAGCTGCATTTATTTCCATACCACACTTAATATGCTTACATACATAGTAAAATCAGATTTATGGATTTATATTTCATATATTATCAACGAACAAGAGATTTCACATAGCTGGACATCTAAATGACAGTCTCTCATTCATCGACTAAAGGACAGTGTATTAAATATAATCCTTTATATGAAGCAGATGAGATCAGTTGTGTTCTTGAGCTTGTCCATTTTGAATCCTCATATGGTCCAGATATGTTTTTCCATAGAGCTTGAGGGAAAAGTAATCCTTGATGTATTGCTCCATCCCAACCGTTCTAAACAGTGGAGGATTATTTGGATTTAGCAACGTAGGCGAGGGCCCAACGTTAGCCTCAAATTTGGCATTGATGGAAAAGGCAACAGTTATTCTTTCTTTCACTGCATTGCTTGAAACCCTGTGCTCACAGCTGCGGTAAACCCCGTTGCTAAAGATCTGCATTAATATGCACGTAGCATGGAAATTCACAGCAATTATTTTATATTAATATAAGGATTAATGAAGTTTTTTTTTAGTCTATAAATAGGATTATTATGATAACATATATTATTTAAAAATATTAAAAAAATAAAAAATAAATAAAATAAAAAATATGTAATCATCTTAATCTCATTTATAAAATCAAAAAACTCTACTAACGTTGTATTAAACAATTATCTTTATTTTAATCCATGTGTAATTTTTTTAAAAGAAAAAATTTATGCATAGGAGAGAGAGTCAATTGCGAACCTCCAAAACGTCTCCTACATTGAGTACAAAGGCATCTGGGTTGACATTCAGAGGAAACCAAAGTCCATCTTTCCTAATCTGAAGGCCATCGACTCCATTAACTTGGTGGAGGATGGTGAGAAGAGTTACATCTGAGTGAGGAATAAGGCCCATCACCAGCTCTGGCTGCGGACAGGGAGGATAGTAAGCCATCCTCACTGCTTGCAGCCCATCATCAAACAACTCTAACATCTCCTTCACATCGATTTTCAAAGCTTTTGCCAGCAAACAAAGAATTGTTTTGGCAATTTTTTGGAGTTCCGATAAGTAAGACTCCAAGATATTTCTGCATCAGATTAAATTAAGATCAATTTAGCAGAAAAGTATATATAAACTCCACCAAATCAAAAGAAAGAAACTGAAAAAGAGTTTTCTATCATATTTTATAATTTTTGTAGAGAATAAAAAGTTAACATAATTCTTTAATTCACTTCTTAATTAAGAAATTGCTCTATTGATTCACAAACAAAATTTACCAACAAGTGGTTAAAAAAATAAAAATAAATTTTTTCTTCAGATAATTGAATATAATTTGAATATTGAAGTCCCACTATTAAAAAAACTTTATTATTTATTACTCTCGATTCAAACAGAATTAACTTCAAACCATAAAACGAAAAAAATGTGTGATTAAAAAAAAAAACAATGCAAAGAGAGAGAACCTTAAGGATGAAGGGAGCTCTGGCAAGAGATGAGGGCTGCGTCTGTGGAGTGGATTAGTGACTATATTGATACTGTCAGCCCAATCAAATTTCCCATCTCCTCTGGCCCTGATTCCATACCCTTCCAACTCACCTTCCCTTATCTTGTACTTCATTTTTTCCTCCAAAGGAAGCTTATAAAATTCTTCAACCTCATGTTTCAGTTTCTCCAACACCGAGGAGCCTACTCCATGGTTCACCAGCTGCAAAACCAAAAGCTCTCAATCTATGCCTCTTTGATTATAGTTACATGAATGAAGCTAAAAGGCGATGGAGACGAACCTGAAAGAGACCCCAGTCTTTGCAAGCCGAGTGCAGCTTTTGGAGTTCAAGGTCTTGGTTATCTCCGGAAACCAAACGAGTCAAGTCAATGGTTGGGACTGCTGGCAGTTGAGTAGTGGTGAAAAAGAAGGAAGAGGGTTCTTGATTTAAACGAACAAATTGTTGTGGGATGGTTATCGTTGGCCCTAATTTCACAAGCTCCTGAACACTGATCATTGAAGGAGAGTTGCTTGAATCTATTGGGTTTGATGATCCCATGTTGCTAAGCTCATGAAGTGTGCAATTCATAGCCTATTTGGGTAGTACTTATAAGAAAAAGAAGTTGGCTGAGTCCCCCTTTCAAATTGTTTACTTCAAGGATTTGTTTGGACCAGAAATATTGAAAGAAAATTTTCAACATAAAAACATTTTAAAATATATCAATTCAAAATATTAGTATTTGCAATTGTATTGTTTAGATAAATATTTTTTTTAAAAAAATTAACTCTTGAAATTTAATAAAATAAAAAATAATTATGGAAGAAAAATAATAATATAAAAAATAAAAAATAAAAAATATATACAATATGAATATTATTAGATTTACAAAAATGGATAGATATTATTAATAATATGAAAAAAATTAAAAAATATAT